>OZ026628.1:53697770-54249770 GCA_964020975.1 Hermodice carunculata | reverse complement strand
AGCATTTTTTGCATGCTGTTTTGTTCAATGTTCTTTTTGAGATATAAATAAATTTTCGGTTTCTTTTTCCTAATTAAGTGTAGCAGATCTTTAACTCACAGAAATTCCTGATGATCTCTCCCCCCCCCCCCCATGATATTGTCAGATATAAAAGAAAAGTGGTTAAAGTTATCTGAACACAAGAGGCTGCAAGATTTTTAAAAAAAAAAATTAATTTTTTTGGGGGGGGGGGGTGCAAACAGAAAAACTGACAAGTCACTCTTAGGATCTTATGGTATGGGGAGGGGGAGTCATTAATAGAACAGCATGAGTTACCAGGCAATGGTTTGCCAGGGAATGTAAAAGTATGGGCTCCAGTCATTGGTTGATGCTCGAAAGAATTTTTTTTTCTTTTTTTTTTCTTTTTTTTTTACCAGGAAATGTTATATGGTCACTTAACTCTAGCTGAATGTTCCCTGGTATGGAAATGGTTAATATTTTGATACGAAATTACTTGTTTCCTGAATGGTAGACCATGTAGAGATATAGACTCATAAGTCATATGTGTTCATAGAGTATTTGACAAGGTGCATCTGGCCCCCATTGTAATGTCTTTAAATATTTACAACATTGAAAAAAAAACTGCACTCAGTAAAAAATATTAATCAGAAGTAATCAGCCAATATTGCTTTGCACAACAAGTAAATGCCACACCTGACAGAGTTGAACAAGAGCGAAAGGTCGTGCCTGGGTGGACAACTGATAGTGCTCGGCGTTTTTCACTCAAAATGTGTATAAATCATGGACAAACCATTAAAACGTCCAAATATGGCATTTGGACCTATTGGTTTCAGTTACAGTATTGTGTGGCATAGAGCGCCGCATGATTGGTCAACCATTCGGTTTAATCTGATGGAAACATGTATCACACAAATATGGACTAATTATGTACTCAGCTGACAATGAGACCGAGCAATGTCTCAAAAGATTACAACCTATATATCTGATAGGTTTATCGTTTGGCCAGAAACACAGGCATAAACTCTGGGTATCAAATGTTATATTGGTTTATCTCGTGCAACAGAACTATTACGTGTTGTTTAAAAAAAGACATCGCTACAACTGGACTGTTTAATTTATTGTCCAAAAGCCATTTAGATCTATTAAGCTTGATTGCAATTACTGAATTGAATTCTTGGCTGCAGATACAAATTCAGGAAAAAAAAAATGCTGCCAGTGGAGTGTTTTTGATGTACAACATTTATGCATTTCCTGTGTAGTTGATGTCAACTATGAGTAAACTATAGTGGGTTAGTGTTGTTATAGAAGGGCGTTATTGAAATACATTTTTTTTTCATTAACAGCTATCTGATAGATTTTTCCAGATGTGCTAAGTGTAGAGATATTGGATACAGACCAGATCTATAGATATCCAACCACTTATATGCTATTATCATGATTGCTATAGTCCATATTTGTGACAAGTAAAATTTGCCAACTGCAAGGAAATGATAAATGTGTGATCTCAATATGTATATATATTCTGTTATGCTGTTATTAACAGTCAATATAGCTATTGATTGACATTATAGCATTGAAAATTCTAACTTGGATCCATGCATACTTAAAGCCAGTACCTGAACCTTCTAGCAGACCCTCCCCCCCCCAAAAAAAAGACAAAAGAGACATGATTTTACCCACCTCCCCCCAAAAAAAATGCGGAAACACACACAAAAAAGAAAACAGAAAACAAGCAAAAAAATAAAACAAAAACAAAAACAAAACCAAAACCAAAACCAAAACCAAAAACAAAATAAAACAAAACAAACAAAACAAAACAAAACAAAACAAAACAAAACAAAACAAAACAACACAACAAATACTGATTATAATATGTTTTATGTTCAATGATACATGTAGAACACTTCACTTCAAACAGTCAAGTTAATTTTATTGCATATGCTGTGAAAAAAATCAGTTAATATGAATGTTAACATTTATCAATAAATGAACCATTTTTCTTCTGAATAACGTTGTTACCATAGCCTCTATAATAACAGGGATCATTCATTGTCTGTATCATTTTCAAAGACAGACAGCGTCTGCATTTTACTGTGTAAATGCCACTCTCCACAACAAAATGGTGACAGATAAGATTGTGACACAGACATTTTAGCAGTTGAATTGACAGCCGTTGTGGACCTTGACCTGAATTTTCCACTGAGTGCCTTCATTGGGAGCCTTGGAAAAAGAAGGAAGAAAAAAATCAGCTAGGATTTTGTCATCGGGTTTCCTACTATCCTGCATGTCAGTTTAACTTCCCCAGATCATTTCAGCTAGGAATATGCTTTCAACACTTGAATACTTGGAAAAAGTTTAAACTTGGAAGGCTATTTAGGACAAAGTATTTATATTTATATTTCAGTCTAGAGCTATAAATGGAAACATTGGGATTTTATTTGGGATACTGAACCCTAAAATTGGCATGTTTGATGATCAAACAAGAGGGAAGGGTGAGGAATATATAATGGAAAGAAAAACATATATATCATACATGTATGTGTACTATAAATTCACTTAATTTCACTGTATTTTTATTTTTGCTTACTTCGCTACTGTCACAAAACTACATGGAAACAAAAACACAGTGACATAGTATATTAACAAACTTTGTCCAAACTAATGAAATTAGGACTTCAATTAAATGCCTGAAATTAAAAGAAAAAATAAAATAAATCCACAGGAAAAACAAGAACATTTGCACTATATCACTGATGGATGTCTCCAAGAAGCTAGTTATACATATTCCACATGCTGCCTCATCAAATTTTTAATTGAGAAAAGACACAAAACACAACTGACTGGGCTGCACAGAAAACAAATGACAGTTTGAAAATACATAATCCACATGCGTCTGTTTCTAAATGTACAGCAATTACCAAACTCTTGCGTGTCTCGTTAGATTTGTAATTTGCTTTTAATGGTTGACACTGGAGAACAAAAGGCAAGGATTGCGGGCGCATTTGACAGGGCTGGCAGTTCACAGAAGCCCTGAACTCTTTATCTGAGGATAGAATTAAGAAAAGTGGAGTATTGGATTAGTGGACACTTGTGTTTGTAGAGGGATAAACTCCCATGGTGGAATCGCAGAGATGTTAATCAGCAATCAATGGTTGCAAATGTGCTTTGTCTCGGGCAGGGCAGGTCGTGGGGGACAAAATCCCATGTCATTGTACAAAGAACTCCTTTCACTTTTTATTTCCTGGGAATTTATGGAAATTGTGGGTGCCAAGGACAGTTGTGCAGATTTAAATACAATGTGCGGGGGAGAGGATGGACACACGTGAAATCAACGTGTAGGCACTGCAGTTTGCCGTGTGATTTTTTTTCTCGAAGTTCAGGGCTGGCAATAATATAAACTTTTCAAACCCCCAACTGAACTAAAATACTGGGAAACTAGGTTGACTGTAAGTGATGTTTTCAGCAGATTTAGGGAAGGCCTTTTGTAAGAGACGTCCAGGGGATGGTCAGCTTGGGATCTATCAAAACAGGTGGTCTTTAATTACATTAAAATCAGTGTGAGTAAAGAGAGTTGATGGTTTGAGAGGCCAGGTGGCTTGTCTGTACTATACCATGGTAAATACCGCAATTTTCAAAAAGCTTGATATTTTAATAGGTATGTGACACAGTGGTCTGCCAAGGGATGGGTCATTTTAGCAAAAATGCCCTATTTCTTTTTCTTTCTTTCTTTCTTTCTTTCTTTCTTTCTTTCTTTCTTTCTTTCTTTCTTTCTTTCTTTCTTTCTTTCTTTCTTTCTTTCTTTCTTTCTCTCTCTCTCCCTCCGTCCGTCCATTTGCCATCCATCTCTCTGTCCATCCATCTGTCTATCCTTCCTTCCTTCCTTCCTTCCTTCCTTCCTTCCTTCCTTCCTTCCTTCCATCATTTTCTTTTTTCTTAGGCTCCTTTCTTTCATTGTAGGGCCACTAGGAGAGACCCAATAATAGACCCATTACAACTGTACATATAAATTCATGCATATGTACATGACATACAATATATATTATGCTAATTCTTGGGCCAGCTGTTTGTCTAAATTCAATTAAAGAGACACTATACTTTTTGTCACTACTTTTATTTCCCACGTATTATTTGAGGACTTTTGCATGTGCTAATATAAGCACAAGTTGATTGCATGAGGTTATCTGTCATTCATATGCACAGCAAGGTGCATTTACATTAAGCAAAACGACTTGTTCAGGGAGCATAGAGTTTCCCTTACTGTCCCTGCTCTGTTTGCATAGGTTCATGTTGCGGAAAGTTGAGCCACTGACAAAACAGGGCTTAAGTAGTTTCACTTTCGAGCAGAGCAGTTTCACTTTCATTTCTCACTTTCCTAATATCCTGGGCTTACAAGACTGACATTGGAGTTGGGGGTGTTTTCTATTCAGCCAGGGAGGGTTCATTGTTTGTTGAAGGTGTAGGGTTCCATGTTTAAGTCTTGGCTGAGAGCTTAGAGTGTTTCCAGGACTGGCAGACGTGGTTTGTCAGGGTTTAACAGAGGAAAAGAGATCTGGGGAGCATCATGTATTCACTAAGGAGGGCAGTTCATTTTCTTGGGAAGTGGAGTGGTAGGGAGCATTTGATATTCTATTTAGAGGGAGGTCATGGGAGTATCATGAATTCTCCAGGGAGGGGATCATTAAGTAATTTCTAGGAAGGAGAGATCAAGGGACTATAAAGTATTCTGTTGGGAGATAAGTGTTTAGTAATCTCTAGGACAGAAAGGTCAAGGAGCATAAAGTATTCTCAAGGGAGCGATAAGTTTTCCTCTATATTGATGACCACCCCTGCTTGTATTGTATTCCATGAACTGATTCAAACTGTGGAAAATACTTGACAACAACAATGAAGTTGCAGAATTAATCTTGTGTGGTATGTTTGAAATTAGGTGAGTCTGCGCCCATGGGTTAACATTTACCACTCAAAATGACCAAAAGATCCAGATGGCAAATTATGTTTTCATGGTCAAGATCTCCATTGAATTCTTTCTCCTAAACTATGATAAGCTGAACAAATGTAATTATTGTCTACTTCATTTTCCCCTTGATTTACTTATAAATGAAACATAGATCAAATAAATGAAACACAGATCAAATGAAAAAAAAAAAAAAAAAAAGAAAGTCTTCTCATTACAGATCAAATGAAACTTGTACAGTTTGACTGAGACTTACCACTCGAAATGGTCAAAAGATCCAAATGGCAAATTATGTTGTCATGTTCAATTTACGGGATGCTGTCTAGTAAACTGTGTGTAACTGAACAGACATAACTGTTGTCTACTTCAGTTTTTACCTATCAGCCGAAAAAGGCTGTAGGGGTATTGTCGTCACCTATGCGTCCATCCATCCATCCATCCATGCTTTGTTACCCCGCCATATCTCCAAAAATACTCACTTTCCAGAGACCAATTTTTTATCACAGGGGGACATTGAGGTGTTTAAGGGGCCTATGGAAAAATAGGTCACTAGGTCACATATTTAGGTCACATTACTACATTGTATTCTATTCTCGTCACCTAGGCATACTTAAACAGTATAATCACATGCTGATACCAGAGAGGTTTGCAGATTCCAGCAAAGTTCAGCAAATTTTTGCCAGCAGTGTGACCTCATTTACTCCATTCGATGAAAGATATGTGACCAAGAATTTATAGATAAATAACTTGCCTCCTGGTCTCGCATGCAGGTACATGGTCTTCACCTAAAGTACCATATCCCAGGTATCATCCGTGACTGAGGTGTTTTTGGTCTCCGACCGGCTTCTAGTTTTCCTTGATTTACTCATGAATGAAACACAATTTAAATGAGACTTACATGTGGTACCTCTGAAAACAACATCCCCCCCCAGTCAACATGTTTTCTTGGCTCATTTCACGGAAAGATGTTTACTCAGTTTTAAAATGAAGGCAACAGGTCTGACTGTATTAGTGGACATTGTAGGGTATAACAGCATGGCAGTGTGCTGGTTCAACAGCTTACCTTAATGCCATATGCCCAGCAAATAATAGATGATACCATAGACCAAGAGGTATCATGTGATGTACTCAGACTATAGGATTGGTTGGAATAAGTCAGGCGACTGCTTTTGTCACCAGTGCTGCCCTCTAGCCTCTTGCAGTTGGGTGATGCCATTGGCATGGGTGGAGTGCTTTGTACCCATTATAGGTGTTGAATCAGGAGTATTCTGACCAGGAAAAGGTTGACAAAGAATGGCATGTGCCCTGGCCAGTGACAGTGAACTTGTCAAATTTAGTTTTGAAATAATTGGTATTGATGCCCAATCATGCCAATGACATGGAATAAATCTCATTTCATATCATGATGTATCTCTGTGGTAATTCTCATTGAAAATACTTACTTTAAGTGAGAAATCTCAGGAAATTCTTGAAAGTCTACAAAATCAGTTGACCCCCTGCATGGGTAGACCAGTTTTAGGGAAAAACTTACATAATTGTCTCATTTTTTTGGGGGGGGGGTTGTTTGCTTATTTTTTATTAATCAATTTATATGTGTTTATGTTTGTTTATTCACTGTTTTTAGCTCAGCTGACTTGTCAGTAGCTCAGCTAATCTTATGGTCCGTCATTAACAATTGACGTCTTCTCCAACAGTCATCCAGATTCACTTCAAACTTGGTTCCAATGTACCTTGGTTTGTCTCTACCAAGTTTGTTTAAATGGTCATGCTCTAGTGATTTTTTGATTTTTTATGATCTTGGTTCTTTTGGGGGGCAAATCTTAAAAAATCTTCTTCCCCAAGACCACTCAGCCAATTGCTTTGATATCACACATGAGCAGTCCTAGTTCTTAATTTGTTCACCAGGTGGCACTGCAATTTAAAAAATTATGATTTTTTTGTGTGTTATTGCTATTTTAGACTTGTTCTTCGGCACCGTCACTCAGATTAAGGTGAAACTTGGTGGATATGTTTCTTGTGGAAGGGTGAAACAAAGTTGTACGCTAGGTGAAACTGCTATTGATTCCTGATTTTTAAGAATTTTTTAAATTCGGGTACTTATTGATGAATGTAACTTTCCTATTGATTACTATGTAAGTCAATGCACTTTTGACAACTTCTCAAAAACCGTCATCCAGATTGACATCAAACTTGGGGGCAATGCACCCTGGGTGGGTCTCTACAAGATTTGTTCAAATGGTCATGCTCCATAGATTTTTGGATTTTTATGTATTTCTTTGGGGGTGGGGGCAGGGCAGATCCTAAAAAAATCACAAGTGTATATGTACATGTCAGCTGAGCACAGGGCTGTCATAGTCTTGTTGTTTGCTTTTTGTTTTGAAAAGTTGATTAAGGATAACAGCCTTAGTTGTGTGCCCCTGGAGTGCTATTGACTACCAATTATGAACTTAAGGTAAAAAATCTACATGACCACTGTTGCCTTTAAATGCAAGTTTGTAATCCTCTACTTAACTAAAACTTGAAAAAGTTAATAGGGCCTACAAAAGGGTGAATACTGCTCAAGGATCCTCATTGCATTTTTTCCAGAAAGATGGCTCCATGATATGCATAAACTGGAGACACAGGAAAGGTTGAATTTTTGATGTGTGGTCCTGGATGGGTGAACATCTGACACAATTACATTTACATACGCTAGAAGACAAAAAAAGAAGCGTGCATGCATTTAAAACAGGATTCTTCTGATATGATAGTTTTGATGAGTGAAAATTGCATCAACTGGGGTGTGGAAGAGTTACAGTTGTGAGTTACAAGTATAGATTGACAAAGTGGGTTTTGATTGAGAGGATTTGAGGACTGTCCTGTGCGCGTGATGTTGTCACGCAGCAGGCTTTGGCTCGCAGGACGTGGCGACACATTGGCTGCACACACAAAGACATGCACTACTGTATTGATGGAATCATTTAGCTAGTAATTGAAGGCCCAGAAACATATCAATGTTATGTTCTTACGCAAATTGAACTCACGTGCCTGTATATTGTGCAGTTTGTATGTACTGGCAGGGTGCACAGGCCGTTATCGTTGTGCCCTCTAAAGTATCGTTTGCGGTATTTCCTACATAATCAAGAATCTGTTGCCAGCCATAATTAAAGATAAGTCGACATTGTGTCCTAAAGAAAAGCCATTTTTGAGGTCTGACTCGTAGATGTTTTAATATCTGTGGAATCTATGAAGGTAAATTTTGATATGACAATGAGAATATAAATACATGTACATGCACTACCCGCTATGGTATAACTAGAAAAGCTATGTGTCCTGACATATTGTATGTAAATAAAAAGATGCCCCTTTCATAAGGCCCCCCTAAAGTGCACCAGAGATGTGGCCGTATGGGAAGGGGGGAGCGGCTCTCTTGAGGGGAAAATATGAAATACCATACACTGCATGGAGAAGTGGCCTGTGCAGAGGGAATGATCTGTCATCACAGGGGGCCTTGTGATGAGAGGACCACTGCACGAGCATAACTCCGTATGACATGTTGAGTCATTCAGTGGCACACTCTGGTGGTGAAGACCTGAATGGTGATTTTTACATCGCCTTGTGGTATGTCATGCTGTAGCTGTCCGCGTAGCAGTTGCAGCATGATGTCCAAAGAAATGTAAAAATAACTTACTTTTGACAAAGCCTGTTGGTACTTGAATGAAAGCTCTGCTAGGACAAAAAGGGAGAAAAGATACACAGAAATATCATGCAGGAAATGGCATGGAATAATTAACCTTTTTCCCCTTGAATTACGGCTGAGTCAACATATTTTCTTGACACAGGTTACGTTTTCTAAATAGGGCTCATCTACAAGTCTCATTCATTTTTTTTTGTTTTTACATTTGAAATTAGTCAAAAACATTGGAAGATACAACATTTGACCACCAGCCAATTTGGGCTGAACTAACCCCTCCCTGCTTAAATTAGTCAAAAGCACCTGTGTGTAAATTGTCATGTGCCTTTCGGTTTTTACTTAACCTTTTCAGTGTCAAATTTTGGACTGAGTCAACAGCTTTTCTCGACATGCATTTGGCGCACAATGCACCCAGTGCGTGCCGAGAATAGCTGTTAACTTGGGATATTTTCTCTGGAACTTTAGGCATGCTGTAACTTGGGAGAAAGGTCTTTTTATGAGGAATATGAATCTGAGAAAGAGTTAAATCTCTTGCTCCTGGAAAACATTTTTGTTGAGATTCGTATGTAAGACCACTTATGATGGCATACCCTAGGTCAATAGCTTTCTTTGGCAAGGGTTGGTTGCAATGCGCCAAACGTGTGCCAAGGAAAGCCAGCCAGATCAACCGTCCCAAAGGAAGACTTCAGAATGCAGGACAGCGACACCGCCTGCTGAGATGAATGGGCAGCAAATAACGTGGACATTAAAATTGCGAGTTTTTAATAATACACATTGTATGCTGTATCCCTCTGAGCAAGATATTCTAGCAGGAGATCTTCAGGTGACTGAACAGTCGGCGGTACAAGACAGACTCTACACTTTCATTACTGTCTGTGGCTCCAGGCTTTCATAATAACATAGCTCTGCCAATGATCAATTCCGTGAAAACTTTATTTTTGGTTGCTGAAACTGGCAACAGCATATCATTATGATGTTTGTGACACATATTCAATGATGTCTTAACATATAAAGCAGAAATTTGATGGTCCTCTTTTTGATGCACGACTGAAAAAATAATCCTGAACTCAGTCTCTACTTTTCTACCTATTCATTTGGTTCTGTTTTGTGCGTTTCATGTACTTTTAACCCCTAAAATGCTGATTTAAGACTGAGTCAACAGCTTTACTTGGGGCACTTTGCGTGCAATGTGCCCTGAGGAAAGCTATTGACTAAGACTACTTTTGGCTTTACACTAGGCTTGCTGGTATTTGAATGACAGGTATCTTCATGAGGAATTTGAATCTTTTAACCGTTACATGTTCAAAGGTAATGAGAAAATGACCATAGCCCTGATTAGCACTTTAATATAGAGAGAGTTTAATTGCTTAGTGTCCATATGCAGGAAAAATACAGAGCACCAGTAAACTGTATCAGCATGCCCTGAACACACACATCACAGAATATATTGACCAACATTTTGGGTAAAAATAAGTCTGCGGAGAAGAAAACAACATAGTTTTTTTTGGCAGGTGTGAGAAGGAAACGCTTTTTGAGGAAGGCAATGGATCAAACGAGAGGGAAAAATTGAATGTCACTGGGATGATGCATTGTATATTTGATAGGGAGGCAGGATATCAGGTCCCCACATTTGACTGGAAAACACTATGATCTGGTTCTCTGAGACTAAGTATTTTAGATGTAATTTGGCTAATAAGTGACACTTTTGGCTCTGCATGTCTCCCGCTGTCCTTTGAGCTATTCTCCCCTTTCTTCATTCTGAACGTTTTGTTGTCAATATCGGTTCATGTTGCAATGCAAGTAAGTTAATTGCTGCTCCCCAGGGAGGCATCATTATTTCTGTTGCCGCTGGACCCCTTGGATGTCGCCACCCATGGGGTCTGCTTGTCGCGACAACATTAGCCTCATTGTGACAGCATTCATTGTCACGCCATTGTCACAATGATTAGCATTGTCTTGTGTAGTCTATTGTTGTGTTGTTACAGTTCGTCACCCTGAGAGAACCTGCAGCCGGTGTACCAGGCTCACAGCAGGACTCCCCATGCTATACAGTGTTGCTGACATTCAGACGATTTTTTTTAATCATTCCGATTGGCCTGTGGTCAAATCCTGCAGCTAGTGAGCTGCGCAGACCGCAGTCTTTCTCCAGTGTGCATTTCGTGACATACGTCATTGGCATGGATCTCTTGAGAGCTTTTCACCACAAAGTGAATCTGGTCAGAAAAGAAGAAAATATGACATGCATTCCATTGTTATGTATTTTTGTTACTTAATGATTTTTATAGGAGATAGTTCAGAATCAGAACCAAAAGGAGATTTAATTTGATTTGTCTTTTTTTTCAACCTTTTTTCCTTGATCAGCAGCAAGACATGTCCTCTTCAGATGACCATACACTACTGAGGCATTTGTGGGTGCATGGTTGGTGGAGACGCGCACGCTCGCCTTTCACTTCTGCAGCCTGGGTTAGATTCATGGTTGGGGAAGCAAGTGGAAAGAGTTCCTACCACTCTGACTGTGCACGGTGGTTTTCTCCGAGTCTTTCGGTTTCCTCCACCAAACAACTAGGTAGGAAAGTATACGCCATCACCTGTGTCATGGACAGTGATTAATACAGGCTTGGTCTGTTTCTCAATTCATGTAAAAGGTATAGGTCTGTACTTTTATACTGTGGCATTTGAGGTCTTGCATTATTATTTTTTTTTTTGGTAATTGTCTTGGCCTTATCAGCCAATGGAGTTTTGTTGGCATGTCTGTGCATCCATGTGTCCATCCTTCTGTCTGATCAACTATAATGGTCATTCAGTCACTTTACAAATCTATTTACCAATGCTGCTGTAGGCTGAGTTCTCAGACACATAGTTACAGTGGAGGAAGAGTGTTTTCATTATGTTCCATGTTCGTAAATCTCACGATAATGATGTGCGCCCACTTTCTTCTTTTGCTGTCAAATTCGCTCACTGACAAGTCAGAAGAACCAAAAAGTGGCAGGCAGCGAGGCCTGACGTGTCCCTTTTTGTATCTTGGTTGTAAGTGATAAATTTTGGGCTTCAAGTGGCCAGGCCTTTATGTTTTGGAAAAAAACTAAAGTGTGTATTTAATAAAGAACGTATTTTAAAGGTTGAGTGGACCGCCTTTAAACCACCAGTTGCCTTTTATGGGTGACTGCCTATATCAAGTCAGCAGTGAAATTTATTTCTTCATATTAGTACTGGAAGATGAATATTCTTGAATCACTGCTTTCTCCTAATAACTTTACTCTCATTGTTAGGTTGGCATTTTGAATGTGGGTCATGTTTTTCTGAACTGGTGGAGGTTTGTGTATGTAAACATTCAGTTTCTTAGACATGTCCGATACTTTTCCAGATGCCAAAACTTCTGGAAAAAATTGAGCTACTGTCCCAAAATTCTTCTCTAGAAGCATCTTATTGGAGGCTTGTTTAAGGTTGACATTCAGCGACCTTGACCTAGTTTTGGGGTCAACACGTGTCATCCCTGGCCGAGGGGCTCTCGAGGTCCTCCCAACCATTGGATTTTTTTTTTTAACCATGAATTTCACCATAGTGTTTCATTGTTTATTAAATTATTTCAACCAATGTGATCTGAACTGACACAACAAAACTAGATGTATATTCTGTGGTAGCTTACCCTTGATTGAGGTTCTGACATAGCTGTTACTAACTCATGTTCTTTACAAAATGACATTTGGTTCAAGCACCAACATGTCTGGTCTCAAATAAATGGTTTCTACACTGTGTTGCTAGATACGCAGCATCATTTGGCAGACAATGGAAAAACCACAGACTGAGGCCTTTACTGCCACAGCATGAATTTGATGCGATTTCCAAAATTTGCAAATACAGTGAAAACTCGTTATAATGACACCATCTGTTCGGCAAGAAATGTGTCGGATAACTGAATATGTCAGATAAATGAGTCAAATAACAAAGAAAACAAACCCTTTCCCATGAAAATTTGTCATCATATTGAATATGTCATATATCTGAGTGCTGTTATAGTGAGGTTTCACTGTATCAGATGTTGTTTGAATCAAGATACCTTCTTTGGTGGCATGGTGAGATCAAACCATCTCTTTGTCACTGATAATTCTATAATAAGCTGTTGCCTCAGACCAAATTCAAGGGAGAAAGGGTCACTGTTCACTTAACCCTTTCATTGCTGTGGCGAGACTGAGGCAGTATCTATCCTTCCAATGCAGCATTAAGCAAACGTTAACCTTTTGATGCTAGGTAATTCATGCCAGAAATTTTCGTCTGAAACTTCCAATCAAACATTTTGTGAAATTTGCAAAATTCAGATCAAAATATCGAGCAGGTATTTAAAGTTACCTGTGGGCCAGTTTTAATTATCCATGAACTGACTGTATTAATATTACATTTGGCCAGTTTGAGGAAGAAACTGGATTTCATCCTGGAATAGGGGGAGTTACTACCTGCCATTGTATGGTATTTTTGACCCTGTCCCAATTTGGCAAATAAACAAACAAACAAACAATCAGTTTTGTTTTCTAAGCTTTAAAATACATATGCATCAACTGTACAACTTATAGCTGTTACACAAAATGGAAATGTGAAGTAAATGACTGAAAAACTCTGTACAGAATGATATTATGTTTTGAAGTTGAAAAATATTTCCCCAATTTAGAACTAGGCTCTGGAGTGAAAGTAGAGGAAAATAGTAATAATCTTAGATGTAGACATTTTTTTTCCCGATACTGACAGGATTTGTATGGATGCACTTGATATTTGTATCACTTATTTGTGGAAGATGTTTTTCGAGACAGCTGTGGAGCTCTTGTTAAACTTGTCAGAGATGGGTGTGGCAAGGCTAGTACTGCCACCTAGTGGGAAGAAATGAAAACAGACCAATTTTGCATCTTCAGGGTTTCAGGTCAGAACACTGAATGGTTCTTCCTGGTCAGACATTCAGACTGAAAAATGTCTGCCTTTGTCCTGATTTGAACTCTATGAAAAGTCTTTGAAAAATGCGCTCAGTTTTTAGTGCAAGTGCTGGAAATAAAATTTGAAAAATTATGGCAAAAAGCAGTGGATAACATTGATGACTTGACAATAATATTGTGGTGACAGGCATATTGTCTCTCAGACTATGTGCTACTGCCTCTGGTGGCAGAAATGTGCACTAATATAGTTTGCAGAAGAAACTGGGAATTAATTATTCACGTCGTTTTGTGTAAAAAAATTGCTTACATCTGGAAGGAACACCATACAATAGCCCTGTCCCCATACCTTCCCCAAAGGGGATCCAGAAACATGCAGCCTGTAGACATTTATGTTTTTACAGATAGAGTACATGTTTTTAGTTCGATTGGTTCCATTTTAGCGCCTTCATTTACATTGAAATTTGAGAGCTCCATGTTCTGCAGTGACATGCAAATGTGAATATATCATGCTTGAATGGTTCCTGCCTCCATCACAAAGACAAAAAAATGTCTGGGTGTCGAAAATAACGTGCATGATACTTCAGACTTTGTTTTTGAGGATAGTGAGTGGAACACACTCGTTTTCCTTTTTGGTCAACAGACAGAAATGTTGAAACATCAAGAAACCGTAGAACAATTACAAGTCTGCATAGATTATGTGTTGTAGAATAAAAATTTTCCACTCCAGTAGTCATGTAAAAACCCACCAGCAGTTGTGTCTAGTTGAAAAAAGTGAAACACAGATCCTGAAACATTTCGTCAATTGGCTCAGCAGACAGCAGAAATTTGGAATTTAGTTTCCTCTGAACAGGAACAAAACATCGGTACCAAGCAACAAGGCTGAGACTGTTGCAAGCACTGGCCCATATTTCATGTGTAATGGATGCTATAATGTGACAAATGAGGCGTCAAACGTATTCTGTAAATGCTGTCGTCCATGAAGTGTCCAACCCAGGTGTGGGAGACGGAGACAGTGAGAGGTGAGCACGCTTAAGGCAGATACGCTCCTGCGACGCATTAAATACCAGAGGAGTTCTGTTGTGCTGGCAACGTAAAATATCCTCTCTATGGATGTTCTGGCAACCATACCTTATAATCTTTCACTTGAAATCACAGGAATTTCCAATGCTGTTAAACGAGAAATGCCTGTATGGTTGTGATAAAGCTTCTGAGATTTGTCCTTTGTGGCCCTTTTAGAAAATGAAGAGAAAAATGTCAAGCTGCCTCATTGTGAATATAAAATTTAAGGCTTTTAAATTCCTATTCTTCAAGTATTGCATTGTTGAGATGAGTAGCTGATGAAGCTTGACTGTTTAGTCTAGGCAAAATGTAAGCCTACTTGTGGAGATATTAAAATTCACATATAAACATAGGGATTTTTAGAAAATAATATTGATCACTGTATTGTGATAAAAAGAATAAAGCCCTTTACCTGAGGATATGTTGTTCACTGGGTCAGGTTTAATGCCCGTTTTTATTGTGGTGTATGTTAATCTTGGTAAAGTGTAACTTAATCTTGTTTTAAAAAAAGAGTAAGTGAGGTGACAATCAGAACACAAACATAGTGCAGTCGGTGTTTATGGCATGTATGTTTTAAAGGGAACTAATTTTCTCAGCTTTTCCTTTCATTTTGAGCTTTTCAGGTAAAGTTTGATAATTTCATGATTTAGCAGATAAAAAAAAATAAGGCAGCATAAAAAACACCTGTTTTTATCATCAGTGGTTTTCCAAAAAGGTGATGAGGGCAGGATTTTTTTTCCTAATTTTTCCTTCCCTCCAAATGATTTACTGTATTAAAGCTTTCTGCAAGTCTCCATTGCCCATACAGGTCAGTTGTTCATTCAGAATGTTGCAAGAATGCTGTAATATAGTTCTCTTGATTGGCCTTAGAGGTGCTGACTGCTCAAGGCATTAATGGAAGCTTTGTCAGGGATTTTTTTCCACAAATATTTAGAAATAATTTTTTTTTTTTTAAATTTGGTGCGACACAAAAAATGATGTGGACGCTGATGATAAGCCAGATTTTTTTTATGTGGCCCAAAATGAAATTCTTCCATGCTCCCCACATATTGTGAGAAGAAAAATATGATAAACAGTAAATTTATTTTATGGGGCCTAAAGTCTGTGTTATATGTGGCTATGATTAAATTAAGTAATTTTATTGTATCAGAGAAATGACAAAATTTGTAAACATTACAGTAACACAAAGTTAAGTTAAACATACGATAATATCAAGAGGACAGCTTTAAGAGGATAAAACACATGATACAAAAAAGCTTAAATAAATGTTAACATTAAAAGAAAAAAAAAAGACTAAAACCATGTTATGACATTACAACACTGGTCCACAACTGTGAATGTTTGCTAACATACATTTGTTCAAGGCAATATACATTTGTGTTATTGCTGTTGCAAAAAATTTATTTTGTGTCTTGGATAATAATAACACACACAAAAAAGACAACATAAAATGTTTGTGTAATATACCGTAGGGGTCAACAAAAATGTTTTGGGATGGTGGGGGACGGGGGAGGGAGGAGATACAATGAATGTTTTGTCTGTGTCCCCTTGAATCTTGTGTCCATCAGGGTTATAACCTTTTTGTAGTCACATTGCGAAACATCATATTCTTATACATGTATCAGTTCCCAGATATACATGTACCAGAACTAGGTCACTAGGTCAACTATCTGGGTCACAGCTGCATGCAGATTAGGGGCAATTAACCCTTTCAATACCAAATTTTGGACTGAGTCAACAGCTTTTCTCGGCGCGCATTGAAATGCACCCAATGCGCACCGAGAAAAGCTGTTGACCTGGGGTATTCTCTCTGGAACTATGGGCATACTGGTACTTGAATGAATGGTCTTTTTACGAGGAATACGAATCTGGGATCCTAATGATAATTCAAACTAGTTTGACTTTCGTAGATCCACTTAAGACGTGATTGGCACTGAAAGAGTTGATCCGTGGCTTGATGTTGGTTTTATTGTTCATGCATACACATGTATAGTCACTCAGCTTACATTTTATTGTGGAAATTGCATCCCGCAATTTCCCATAGAAAGAAGTTTTATGTGTGTCTCAGCTGGCCTGGCCTGTAGTCCCCACAGAGGCACCTGACACACGACTCTCGAGGGGACGGGAAACCTGCCAAACATTTACCTGCCTAATTCTCACTGTGCCAATTGAGCTTTGACAAGTGAACAACTTTTTTGGACAAGCTTTGGGCTCATTGTAAGTACACCAAGGAAAGCTGTTGACCTGGACCATTCTCAGGATCTCTGAAACTGTGTTGATGCTGACACCTGAGTGAAAGGTCTATTTTTGAGGAATATGAATCTAGTATCCTGACCTGAATACAGAGCATGTCACCTTTAGTTGAAATTGGCAATGAAGGGTTAATCTGAGAAGAGGTAATACATCCATCAAGAGGGACCTGGGGGGTAAAGTCATGCTACAGCTGGCTGTATAGCAAGTGGGGTTAATTGAGGTACCAGGCAATGTAAAGGCTGCCGGCCAATGGACTTTGGTGACAGTTCTGAGTGAAAGTAGTGATGGCTCTCGGGACCCAGGCGGCTCTCAACTCACCTTTTCTTTGAAACAAACAACATTGCGGAATGAACGTGTATACATGTACATACAAACAAAGAATCGAGAGCTCTAGACATCTGACAAAGTACAACTAAAAGTGATTAACAAATGGGGGGGGGGGGGGAAGCTTTCCAGGAGACATATTATACTAGAATAGCATTAAGTGGATTCAGACAGGCATGACTTTTATACACTTGTGGTCTTTTAGTGTCCATGGAACAATTATGGCCTTGCCATCAGGTATCTTATTATGTTGACATCCCACTGATGAATGGACCTCCCAGCCATGATACACTCAAGTACATCCCATAATATGATTCAGTGAAGTGCATCCCATAATCTCATTTTTGTGTAGATGCACTCAAAGAAAATAAGTTCACAATAAGTTTTACTTGAACTGTTTGTTGGGAATAAAAAAATGAAGGGAAAATAAAACAACAACAACACACACGCACACATGCACACGCACACGCACACACACACACACACACACACACACACACACACACACACACACACAAAGTGTGAGCAGTCATAGATACAAGTTTTGTTTTGGTCAGGAAGGAGTTAATCTATTGCTTCTTAAGAACCGACGTCCTCTAAACCAATATTGTCAATTGAAAACCGGCATTAAATGTGGGAGAAAGGAAAAACCAGGGACTTAGACATAAGGACCAGTTTGTCTGGGCACCAAGTTGTGGTTTCTAAGCACAACTTTTTTTAATGTGCTTAGAGTCTTTGATCCCCTGAGCTCATTAAGGGATCACGGATCTTACACGGAACACTTCCTTCCTATGCACCATTTCTGGTACTACATTACTTTCCTCATATTAGCTGCTGACTTGATTGTTTTGTAGTTGGAACCAATGCATAGGGGAACTGATAAACAAACTGTTTTTGTATGTTTTGGAGCCTGTTATTCAAAAGTATATGTTTTACAAACCATGCACAGTTAAACCCAATTCAAGCGACCACCACTGGAAAGTGCCACCTGTTTGTATAAAGACAGCTTGTTAGGTTCCTGATGCTGTATTTTCAGCGTCTGCATTCTGGGGTCCAAATGTTCGTTTGAATACATTGCAAACACAGAAACCAAATGTATTCACAGCTTGTCAAGATGTTTTTCCAATGCGTGCACAGGGGACAGAATGTTAATTGCTGTCTGTGAAAATATATACGTACTAACTCCTTGAAGACTTAACAAGAAGTATATCACGACACACACACACACACACACACACACACACATATATATATATATACATGTATAGTGAAACCTGTCTATTGTGGACACCTCTGGGACTGGCAAAAAGTGTCCACTGTTGGCAGGTCTCCACAATAGACAGGTGTTTTAAAAAATTGACCTTCGTCATGGACATAATTGTCCACAATATACAGGTGTACACATTATAGGGGTGTCCACAAGGACAGCTGGTTATATATATATATATATATATATATATATATACTGTCATCCAAAGAAAAAGACTCATTTTTGTTATTAAAAAACCCGTGTTCAGGATGATGGTGTGACATTTGAACCCTTTCTTTTTGGCCCATACAGATGTCTCGTTGTGGTACCAGCTTGCCACTGGCACTGTGTTGTTTCTTCAATGCAAAGCATGCTGCAAACACAGTACAATTGGCATCTTTTCATCTGATGCACTAGAGCCAGAAATTATGTTTTATGTTTAGTTACAAAGTGAACAAATAACAACATAACTACTCACTGATGACCATCAGTGATAACAATGAGTGAATAAATGACTGTATTCACCTGTTTGTAGGTTGATTACTTGGAACAATGGTGGAGTAAGTAGCTATATTCACCTGGTCATAGTTTATTTGTTTTGAGTTCAGTCTGTGGCAGTGATCTGCCAACCTTCAAATTAATCATGTGGGCAAAGCAGTGAAACAATTTAAGGCAACAAAGGAAGGAACAGACCAGATGTTGTGTTTATTTCAAGAGTATAAATAAGGTGAAAGATAAAGCCATTTGGTTAATGAGAAGGTAACGAAGTAGTTGTGTACCTGTCCTGTCTACAATACAGGTTCACTCTTGTTGGATAACTGACACACTCTGTGCAGCAGGCATGACAGCTGAACCAAAACGTCAAAAAATACAATTATTATTAGAGCCTTAGGAAACATGTCAGCACCAATACCCCTTTTGTGTATTTGACAAAACTGTTGGATTCATATTTTCAGAAAACATCTCAACTTAAGAAGAAATTGTCTTCAGTAAAACTGCCCGCTGGATGTTTGCATGGAAAGATCATTGTGTCCCATAAAAAATGAATGAATAAGCAAGGTTCAAATATTTGATGAAAGCAGTTTGGAGTCCATCTTGCGTGAAAGTTATTCTACACATGTACATATATTCAGGTACATAGAATCTGCATGTCAAGTTCGGTATTTTTTTTTTTTTTTTTTTTTTTTGAGGCTCAATTGTCAAGCAAAACCCCGAAAATCTGACAAGTATCACAAATGTCTGCCAAAGCCACTTGGTGCTAGATGTTGTTTCTCATATTTGTCAAGATTTGTCAAATTATTTCTAAATGAGAGCAAAATTTCCTGTTGTATTTTTGCCATTTTTCCCTGTTTGAGTAATTGACCAATAGGATACCAGTTGCAACATTGATGGGTAAAGTTACCCGCAACCGGTTGTGGGTAGACATGGTAATGAGCGTAGCCTGAGACAAGTGCTAAGTAAACATGGCATATGAGGAAATTATCTCTCAATTTTATGGCCTTGGACAAGGAAAAAACAGTCTCCAAGAAGAAAATGATGTTTTGCTCAAGGGATCAGCTGTTAACATGGACAGGGGCAATTTTCAAAGATGGGGAATGACTGCCTGTAAATTCATTATCTTTGACAATCCTACTGCATAAACAAGAGAGAGAAGGACACAAAAAAAAGATACAGATCTCCTCGATACTTACAATCACAAATTTGTGTGAAACATGCAGAAATGTTATTCACACAATAAATGTGGGGCAGAAGTACCCCAAGTGATCAGATTCAAATGGGAGACCACCTGTCTCACAAGGCCACTTTCTTAAGACAATTTGCTTAGCATTGTTCATCTAATTTTTGTCTTATATGAGGGACCACTTGTCTTAAAAGACCACAATTTGGTCGTCTGTAGGGGCGGTCTGTCAGGAGATGATAAATATGGTTCAGGCCTGAGAGAGTGAACGACAAAGTCTTATAATTGTTGCGGTTGCTGATTTGACGGTGCCACCCAGTCAGACGTTATTGTTACAAAGTATAACCCTCACGTAACTCAATATTTAACCTATTGGTATGTAATTGTGAGCCCATAAGAAGACGACTCCAATGATTAAAGCCTCGTGAGATTAGGAGTGGTAAGCCCTTTATATAAACAGGTCTTGGCTTGTTTCCTCTGTGCGGCTTTGACACACTGGTCGATTTGGCACCAAATTCTACCATATTATGTCAGAGTGGCGGAATAATTGGCCAATTACATGTGTAAGGTACTTCTGCAGAACAAAATGGAGGGGGCAGGAGTTCTCCCATCCATCAGCAAAATAATTTGACTTTCTGCTGGTAGCAAAATAAAACTTGACGCCAAATGAAATGAACTCCACTAGAAAAATGACAACGGCTGAAATATATCTATTACACGCCAAGAAAAATAATTTCAATCATCAAGCTGACATGAAAATATAGGGAGTCCATGTGCGAGCGACCAGCGACAAGTCGGACATGAGATTAGACGTGTTGGGTTACCTCCTAGGGCGGCAATGATCAGAGGGTAATTGGGATGTATTTTGTGTGATAATTTGGGGGTACAATCAGTAGGTTGACGAGACTGGCCTTTTAGCAGTTGAAGTCTTAGAGGTAATTACCCTCCGGACAGGGCTCCTTGATAAACTGGGTCCACTCTTACACAGTAACATGCAATGTTTGTGTATCACAACCACCCGAGCAGTTTGCCGACACCAGCATAGCTCTTAGACAACTCACTGGTGAACTTTCGTTGGTAAGTTTTGACGTGTTGTTTTGCACTTGTTTTACCGCTGGAAGTTTGCAGTGTGAAAACTATGAAAAACAAAACAAAACAAAACAAAACAGTTTTCTTAAAGAAAGAAATACAATGTGATGGGTGACACTGCCTTTGAACTAAAGTATAAACATTTGGACAAGTCCAGAGTCAAAATTTGCTAGTCCAGAAATGAGTTCAGTTTTCTGATGCTGGTAGGCCTACATGCACCCTACATTATTTCTGTGGCAGGCTATAACATGTATGTAGTTGATTTCAGTGTTTGAAATCAGTTCAGATAATGAGGACACTTAAGTTTCTAGGGTAGGTAAGGTTAATGAGGAAGACGACACTTGCTAATTATCATGCCCAGCTGAAGGTTTGTGCTTTCTTTGGCAACTCACCGCTAGGAAGGGGTAAAATCAGCAGAAGGGAAGGCCTTTTTCTCTGGTCGTAATTTAACTTTTGATGTGCTCCAGGTGACCGCTTATTCCTGTTGGACATCATAATTTTATTTAATGCCAATTCTCTGACCAAAGACCGGCACTTTTTATGCGAGGCTCAGAATTCGTGGTTGTAACGGCCCTTGCGGTCATTTTGTACTGTCCAAGGTACAGAACCTCAAAGAGGGGGGGAAAAAAAAATAGATAAATAAGAAACAATGTCTTGAGCTCCTAGCATAAATGAACAGCTTACACCCAAAATCTGCAAACAGTCCAAATTTCAAATATGCTACTATTGAAATTTCCTTGATGAAATAAGTGTGTCTTCCTTCTTTGAAATCTACCAAATTTTATATTATTTGCAATAACTTGTAGTGTCATCTCCAGAATGAGGCAGCCAATGAGAGCGACTCAACCACCCTTATGTTATAGCTGTCCCCTACCTAATCATCTGACCTGAATTTGCATCCACTGTTCTGCAGGATCTTAGGCCTTCACGTTTGAGGAGTGTGATTTTTCACTCACTTTAAAAGCTAACCTAAAATAATTGAGGTGAGCTCTTAAAAGCACACCTCAATCTTGCATTTAAGTACTCTGACTATAGCAATAGCTCGTCTACAGCTCACCTAGAATGATTTCAACTGAGCTTTTTTCAGCTCACCAACGATTTTTAGATATAAAGGCCTGGAATCAATATCTGCCAAGTCTCCTGCCGCAGCGGGAGATCTCCCACTTTTGTGTACTTTTTTTACAAAGTCTCCCGCGCTTCTGCTTTTTATAAAATGTGTCCCCTTTTTTGTAAAATTTAAAAAAAATATAGTTAGTATTATTCCATCATTGGCTGCAAAGTTGTACTGTTTTGCCGTTATATAAGTCTGGAATACATCTATGATGGTGGCTCAAATGGTTCAAAATGCAGGAAATGAAGGTGCAAATTTCAAATTTTTCCTGGGCAAGCATGCCCCCAGACCCTCCCCCCCCCCCCCCCCCCCCCCCCAGCTATGCTTCATGCCTATAGCGCTCACACTCCTGCTTTTGGGTACCTGCAGGAGGGAGATCTGCCACTTTTAACATAGGCTAGCTTGGAAGGCCTGAGGATCTGTAGCAGGTTTTGTTGTGTGCATAAATCTATTGAAATTATATAGCTGTGCTAAGACTACTCCCTCCCTGTCCATGACACATATGAAAACTAATTTCTTACTGGGACAAAAAAAAAGCAGGTATCAGATTAATCAGCATATGCACACAGCAAATGCTGTATCAAAGTCTGCATGTCAACCCTGGGCTTCCATCGAAACCCAAGGTGAAAAAGTCACTATTAATTTTGAAAGACTGAACCCATAGTAGGTGCTTTATTTTGCCTGGCTGATAAATTTGATAAATTTGATGTAATACCTTCACTGTGGCCAAAGTAGGTGAGCAACCAGTCATGTGAAAGGTGTGCTAGGAGAGAAAAAACCTCAAAATGTGTTTAATGTGTAATGATAATGATAATAATACCTGTGGCACTCTGCTTATTTGCTACAGTCCTGTATCATGAAAATTGTTAGAGGACCCAGAAGAGGTGGTCTCTCAAGACATGTGGCCTCATTAGAACAGTGTCTTGAAACAGGTTTCACTCTACCTGCTATTTCTTTGGGTGGTGAAGAAATGATTGCCTCTGGGCGTACTGGTATAGAAAATATGGAAATTAATTGGTCTGTATAGGAGGTAAAGAGACTAAAAGACTGCAAGCAAAATTCAGCAGCTCAATGAGTCAGTTAACCAGGCAAGTTACAAACACAACTGACTTCCAGCAGAAGCAATATAGGTCATCTATCGGTCGGTTCAACTTTGACACTAATTGAAATGGAAGTCATCAGTGACAGTCCCTTGCCTTGCATTCAGGCCAAACCATCTAATCTGAGACCAAGTCCGGCTGACAATAGACAATTTTGTAGCCAGTAATGACATGATGAGAGACGGCCATTGTTGCTTGGTCAAGATTACCTCCTCACCTTTTTAACCCTTGTTCAGTTTGGCGGCAATCCCCAGTCAAAATGCCTCCAGCCAGGAATTGTCTTTGACAGTCTATGGGTACACTCCAACAGTTTTATTAAGCTGAAAGTTTTAGAGGAAACAACACCACATCCTATGCTCAGCCATGGAGCTCTCATAGCTCCGTGACTCAAGCCAATAACTGTCAGGGCCATGCAGGAGAGCCCCAGACACAGGTGGTGACTATGTGCTCTCAGGGGTGAAAGGGTAAAAGAGGAAGTGGTTTGCGTGACAGGGTGACATTGCAGGGAGTTGTACCATCATATGATGGTATTTAGTACTACAAGCTGTCAAGCCTGGTATTTAAGACCATTCCTTCCGGTCAAATATCGTGACATGTAGACATTAATTGACCAGGTGGTCTTAGAGTGGAGATTTCAGGCTTCGTAAAACACGACAGCAGAGAACCCAAGTATTCAGTACAATGAAAGCTGTCTCAAGGACCTACACTGCAACCAGGCAATGTTTGGTGAATTTTTCCCCCCCTTTTTTTTCTTTTTCGTTGATAATCTGAAACACAGCTTATTTCTTATTTTCTGCACATTTAGATCAATTTGAGACATAGACTGCACTTTTGGATTCTCCATAAAAAGAGCTTTAACAACCTTTCTGATGTCTTCTGTCTGCCATTTCTCTCCCTTTTTTTTCATTCATTCTGTTGTTTTTTTCAATTTTTTTTTTTGGTCATGGTATGGCCAGTTCTCGTGAAGCAGAATAACCAACACCTCTACCATTAGTGATGTGGTTTATAATAAGATAACAGTCATTCCATATCAGTGATATATTTTCCTACATGTCTATATGTAACCCTGAGGTACATGATTAGGATCCATCAACATACCAGTTTTTCCCATCTAGAAATGTCCAGAAAGTGCCTTGTCATAAATATGTTAGTTGTTTGTTTTGTTTTTTATCCTCGATATCACTATACCTTTAGTCAGACACATTTCTGGACACGTTGCTGTTCACTCATTCGCTAGAGGGTTAATTCACTCTTTGCCGTCTCAATTATTTGATGTGGGCTTTGGGTCAATTTTTCGCATTGTCATGTTCACGAGCTGGAGCATAATTTGGAAGGCAATGCAGCAATGAAAACATGACTGGGAAGGCAAAGTGACAATTGAAACATAATGACTTGGTAGGCAAAGCAACGATTGAAGCATGACCTATGAAATTTATACAATTGAGTAACAGGTTCGCAAATATCTTGTCTAACGATTCTGATGACGAGGACGACTTTCGTTAGTCGCTGACAATGCATGTGATTTTTTCTTCTTCATAATGATGTCTGTTTTATTCTGTTTATTTTACGTTACCTTAATTGTCATGTAATTCGTTTTTGTTCCGAGTTCATATGTCTCGTATTGTATTTTTTTCTTTCTTACATCGATGTGTATTTAAGACAGATAGTATTGTATTTGGTTGTACACGAGGAGAGGACACTAAATTAGCTATATTTAGCTACACGTCCGATCCTCTTTAAAGAAATAAAGTATATTACTACTACTAGCATGACCTGGAAGGCAATACAGCAGGTGAAACAACTTGGAAGGCAATACAGCAATTGGCACATGATTTGGAAGGCAATACAGCAATTGGAACATGATTTGGAAGGCAATACAGCAATTGAAACATGACTTGTGAGGTAATACAGCAATTGAAACATGATTTGGAAGGCAATACAGCAATTGGAACATGATTTGGAAGGCAATACAGCAATTAAAACATGACCTGGAAGGCAATACAGTAATTAAAACATGATTTTGGGGACAAAGCAGCAATTGAAACATGACTTGGAAGGCAATATGGCAATTGAAACATGACATGGAAGGCAATACAGCAATTGAAACAACTTAAAAGGCAATATATCAATTGAAACATGACTTTGAAGGCAATATGGCAATTGAAACATGACATGGAAGGCAACACAGCAATTGAAACATGACTTAAAAGGAAATGTAGCAATTGAAACATGACTTTGAAGGCAACATGGCAATTGAAACGTGACTTGGAAGGCAATGCAGCAAAATGGAGCATGACTTGCCAGCTGCAGGTGATGAAGGAAATAAAAATTATGATGCGCATTATGTGATCCTTAAGCATATCAGATTTATTTTTTTAAAGACTCAATTTTCCATTTTCGAAAAGTACTTAATCCACTTTTTTTCCATATCGATGATCATCTGAAGCAATTTTGACGTTTAGAACCCATAAACTGCAGTGAACAGAATTTCAAATCCTCCAGTTATCTTTGCAATTTTCAATAGCGGCATACTATAGTGGATAGGCACATTCTGATGAAGCCCACAACAAGTCCATCCCTTGAATGTGTAACAGCAGGCTTACCTTGGGTTCATGGTAATTTCTCAAATCTCTTATCCACGAAACTGATATTGAGTGTAGAATGATAGAGTTTTGTAAAGAAAAAGCTACCTGACATTATGGTATGATATATCGTATTCATCTTATCTTATAAGTGCACACTCCCTCATAAACACCTCCCCCCATTTTTTTTTCAAAGGAAGAACCCCCAAAATATCTCCTAGTTTTCAAACAGGTGATAGAATTTATTATTACACTTAGGATCTACTTTTTGTGGATGATTTTGTACAACACTCTGTTCACTTATTAAGATGAATACAATAAGGTCTTTTTTTTTTTCTTCTTCAAAGTATGCAGGCTATAGTTGCGGCTATCACAGACTTTAATTCTGTTGTGATACCCCTGTCAGTTTTTGATGCCCCTTGCTGTTTTTGATACCCGCTTCCGTTTTTGTTACCCCAACAACATTATTGCAGACACCTGACACCCCTAAAACCTTTTACATGTGAATACTGACAGGCAGACTGTTTATACGAGGTGATAATAAATCCTATTGTGTTTTCTTATGATAAAGTACACATGGAATTTAAGCCTGTATCCAGAAAGTTAAGCCAAAGTGTTGGAAAAAAGAACAGAGGGGACCTTGTAGATTGTATTCTAAAGATCTGCGTGTGCAGCTATGTGTAGAATTAAATTGCCTTAACGTCCATTGAAAATTAAGATGTGAATAGGCCAGGCCACATTGTCTGCATTTATTCTTGGGTTTAAGTCTGTGCATAAATAACATTGCTGGCATTTAAACCTCTGCTGGTCAAGATGGATCATGTGATACATCCTGCCCTATATGATTGGTCAGGAGGTGTCAGCAGATCCCTTATGACCAGTGTTGCCCTCTAGTGATACATTTAAGTCTCCAGGCTTATCCCATTGCAATTATTAAAACATTTGTACATTATGTGCAGCATATGTGTAGGGCCTGTATTTTTCCATTTCAAAAAAACTAGAAATTCCGTTTCACCAGCCAGAAATTACCAAATTCCATTTCAGCAGTTCTCTTTGTATGTAAAACACATTAAGTCAAAACAGCAAATTCCGTTTCAGAGGTGACAAAAATTCATTATTCCGTTCCTTTTCTGCTAAAAACGGAAAAATACAGGCCCTATATATGTATATATGGCTTCAGATATATGTAGCATTAATTCTAGTAGGAAACTGGTGGGTTTACCATATATTTTGTCACCTTGTGTGCAAAATTGAAACTGACAGAAGAAGCCCCGGTATGTCCCACCAGTAGGCAAAGCATATATACGACAATAATCTATGCATTCTGTAACTCTTTCAGTACCACATTTTGGACTGAGTCAACAGCTTTCCTTAGTGTGCTGTGAGCACATTGTGCCCAGAGCACACTGAGGAAAGTTGTTGACCAGGTTCATTATATTCTCTGGACCTACAGGCATGCCGGTACTTGAATGAAAGGTCTTTTCACAAGGAACATGTGTCTAGCACACTTATTGTAATTCAGAGCAGTTCATCTTAAGTAGGTCGACTGGAGTCACAGTTGGCCTTGAAAGGGTTAAAAAGAGCAGACATCGCTCAGAAGATCCTTTTATTGTGTCCAAACATTTCTTTTCTGTTACGTCCTTTGAAGCCACTACTAAGGAGGACAAAGGTGAACCAAAACAAAATGGCCCATCCTTCATGGTGATCCACTATCTCGTTAACAAAATGGACTTTTTGCAGACTAAGGCTGCCATACAGATGCTGGCTTTTAGGCTGACTGGTTACTATGATTTTGGAACCTTTCCTAGATTACGGCCATTGTTTCCCTGTGATGACAACTGAGAGTCCCAGCATTACCATTAAGAAGACGGAGTAAGCTAATTTAAAGGACACAGAAGACGTAGTGTTACTTTTCCATTTCTGTGTGGAAAGTCTAAGAAGCATCACATCCTAGAACTAGTCTCAGATTAGTTCACCAGTCTCCAAATGAGAAGAATCTGGAAGTATTATCACCAAAATGGCAAAAATAGGGCACTTTTTCTGTGACACCGTTTTAGCCATAGGCTATACTATTTGTGACACCAGAGAATTAGACGGTAAAACAAATGTGTGCGCAGGTGCTGAAGGCATTGTTCTGGAAATGTGTGATTTAAAGCACAGTTTCATTGGCAGCTTTGAGCTGGGACTGAGATTGAGAGAGGGGAAATATTGATACGTTCTTACAACTACAGCTAAGAATATCAGATTGTATCTTGAAGCATTATAAGTGTGCATATCTCTCCGGGAGTGAGCTTCATTTCTCTTACAAAATAAATGCATCACAGCATTTAATTCCCATAAGCCAAGTCCCCATTCACATGAGTGAGGTACATGTGTCTCGCAGCTTACAATGCTGTAATCAGCACCAAGTGCCCCCAGGATTTTAATATGCTTAACAATGTGCAAACTAATATAATCCTCTGGCAAAGTTTGTTTTTTTTAAGTTAAAAAAAGTTAAAACAAAATTCCCAAATTTAGATCTAAAATAGCAGAACAAATGTCAGGAAAGCGAGGCACTTCAGCTGTTTATCAGGCTCGACTGGTTTCAGGAACCAAAGATGTTAGCAACTGTCACAAATGTCTGGTGTTTATTAAAAAAAAAAAATCCAATTTACAAATTATTCGGCATACAAAATTTAACCCTTTTGTACTGTAGTTACAAACGTGGAAAAACAACCAGATGTGATGAGTGATGCTTAATGTTTTCACTTGTTTATCCAAATACAATTGACAGATCAGTTTATGACTAGTTTTAAAATGACTAGAGAAGTGTGTCCAGTTGAAGTTTCCTAACATATCATAGAGCAAATTTATCAACAACTTCTTCCAGATCAAAGTAAAAGTATAGACACATTTGTTTTACATGGATTGTGAAGGAAGTCAAGCATTGACTTATCAAGTCACTCTCCATGGCACAGATGTTGGCGTATACTTCCTACCTTGTCTGTGGTGGATGAAAACTGAAGAACTCGGAGAAAACCACCGTGCACGGTTAAAGTGGTAGGAACTTTTTCCACATGCTGCCCAGGACGAGAATCGAACCCGGGTCGCAGAGGTGAAAGGCGAGCGTCTTACCCCTCAGCCAACTGTCATACCTGTCAATATTCCACACCTCAAAATAGGGAGAGTTTTGTAAATTTGAAAAATCCATGGGGGAGATTTGTCTTTTAGCAAAGAATTTAATCGAAAATACTGAATTTTCATGGGGGAGATTCTGCCAAATTTGCAAAATTTTGCACATGAATAAAAATAATTGGGGTGAAAAAGTGGGCGACTACCACCTTATGGGGAAGACTTGACAGGTATGGACCGTGCACCCACCAACTGAGAAGTCATAGTGAATATGCAACAAACTCAAGTTGGACAATCATTCCTCTGTCATTGATGCACGTGTGTAATTGTTCAATCTGCAAACAGGGCCAGAATTTCGGCGAGAATCGGAGAATCCATTCTCATAAAGATTGTCCTAAACTTGTCTTTCTTTAAAAAGAAAACTAATTGACCAAAACCAGCATAGATTCTCACAAAATTTTGCGAAATTCTGGCCCTTTGCGAAGTACACTGTTACTCCTCTCACACTCGCAGGATCTGACAGGTAATGTACCTGTAAGCAATGTTCAACAAGACCCAAATGTTTGGGTAGATCAGTCTATCGCATTATTTCAGTGCTTGGGCACAACGGTCAGGGAGCAAATCTTCTGGTTTGCCTGCAAACTGATGCTTCCACCTTTCAAGCTCCAAATCTGTGAGTTCTGGAGAGGGCACGTCATTTTTGTAGAACTAAACAGTGTCCTGTAGGTTCACATCTTTTGTACACAGGATGGCTGGCACAAGACCAGGAAGTTGGTTGCTTTTCATTGCAAGACCTACAATTACAGAGAGCTGATAAACATATTGAAACATTACAAAATGAGCAAATAGGCTTAACATATTCTAAATTGATTTTATCCAAAAACCAAAATGTTTTGGCATTCTTTGGACCAATTTTATAACAACATAAACAAACAAGTGCACAATATCCGAACACATGCTTAATTTGTAGTGAAAGTATGAGGGTTGCATATTTGTAGGCCCAAATCTCAGGGTCCTGGATTTCAGTTCTTTTTCTATGGCTATTTATATATACACATGGTCACTTGAAAATGGAAAAGATAAATATAGTGAAATAGTACTAGTGTTACTATTTTGTAGAGCCTGACCGAACATGCATTATGAAACCGAACCGGGTACTTGGTACTCGGTACGCGTTGATAATTTTATTTAACTTTATTGCCAACATTGATAATAATAACCGAACCCGAACATTTAGTGACTGTAAAAGCCGAACCCGAGCCGGGCTTCAATCCTGAAACCCGGTAAGCTCGGGGTCTGTGGTTCTTGTTCGGTCAGGCTCTACTATTTTGTGCTATTCACTAAAAGGCCAAGTAATGAGCCCAACACCTGAAAACCTTTCTTCTAAGTCTCCTAACAAGTGGTCCAGAAAAGAGATTGTCAATTTGAGACTACTGCTGACAACACATACAATCACAACTGTCTCTTTACCCTCGTGTACAAGGCACAACTGTCTCTTTACCCTCGTGTACAAGCACAACTGTCTCTTTACCCCCGTGTACAAGCACAACTGTCTCTTTACCCTCGTGTACAAGGCACAACTGTCGCTTTACCCTCGTGTACAAGGCACAACTGTCTCTTTACCCTCGTGTACAATCACAATGGTCTCTTTACCCTCGTGTACAAGCACAACTGTCTCTTAACCCTCGTGTACAAGGCACAACTGTCTCTTTACCCCCGTGTACAAGCACAACTGTCTCTTTACCCTCGTGTGCAAGCACAACTGTCTCTTTACCCTCGTGTGCAATCACAATGGTCTCTTTACCCTCGTGTACAATCACAACTGTCTCTTTACCCTCGTGTACAATTACAATGGTCTCTTTACCCTCTTGTACAATCACAATGGTCTCTTTACCCACGTGTACAAGCACAACTGTCTCTTTACCCTCGTGTACAAGCACAACTGTCTCTTTACCCTCGTGTACAAGCACAACTGTCTCTTTACCCTCGTGTACAAGCACAACTGTCTCTTTACCCTCGTGTACAAGCACAACTGTATCTTAACCCTCGTGTACAAGCAGAACTGTCTCTTTACCCTCGTGTACAACCACAACTGTCTCTTTACCCCTGTGTACAACCACAACTGTCTCTTTACCCTCGTGTACAATCACAATGGTCTCTTTACCCTCGTGTACAAGGCACAACTGTCTCTTTACCCTCGTGTACAAGCACAACTGTCTCTTTACCCTCGTGTACAAGCACAACTGTCTCTTTACCCCCGTGTACAACCACAACTGTCTCTTTACCCCCCTGTACAACCACAACTGTCTCTTTGCCCCCGTGTACAACCACAACTGTCTCTTTACCCCCGTGTACAACCACAACTGTCTCTTTACCCTCGTGTACAATCACAATGGTCTCTTTACCCTCGTGTACAAGGCACAACTGTCTCTTTACCCTCGTGTACAAGCACAACTGTCTCTTTACCCTCGTGTACAACCACAACTGTCTCTTTACCCCCGTGTACAAGCACAACTGTCTCTTTACCCTCGTGTACAAGCACAACTGTCTCTTTACCCTCGTGTACAAGCACAACTGTCTCTTTACCCTCGTGTACAAGCACAACTGTCTCTTTACCCTCGTGTACAAGGCACAACTGTCTCTACCCTCGTGTACAAGCACAACTGTCTCTTTACCCCCGTGTACAACCACAACTGTCTCTTTACCCTCGTGTTCATGTAGCTGTGACCATTTTCTGCCAAGTTGAACTCAGAAGTGAGCTTATTATGGGGGTGTTAATTGTAAGGTCACCAATTCATTTAAATTTGGTATCGTCATGCAACTCAATAAGAAATATTTTAATTAACTTACCCTCTGAGTCTCTCTTGACAATTACTGACCATCCATGGTCTGTCGGTTGGGCCAGCATGATTGGATCACCCTATTGAGTACCAGTATTGAAGATCAGTGTTGTGAGCGTTTCTCAGTGTGCCTTCCTCTGGTTTGGCAGGATCTTCACACACTCTTACAGTTACTCTGCAGACACCTGACACAGTCCAGTCCAATTGGGGGCTCCCCATGGGTGTGCTAAGATTAGTTGGAACAATGCATGGTCTCTATGGGAACATTACACTGCAGACATTAGCAACAGGATAAGTCTTAGCCAGGCTAGGCATGTGTGGGAGAAGTGGCAGCCCAATGGAGGATGCCATTGGATCTATGGGTAGGGGTAGACCCAGGTGGAATTGGTCAACTGGGGTTACCATAATGGTCATATATATATGCTTGATCATTATAGTTGGGATAATTCTAAAGTTCCTTCAAATTTGTTTTGTTTTTCTTTCTGTTTTTTTTTTTTTTAGGGTGGAACTCTTTGATGAAATGGGGGGTTTCATGTGAACCATGTGACCCCCCCCCCCCCCCCCCCCCGGCTACAGGCCTGATTAGTATCATGCAGTGCGCATACCTGTAGTTCCATAGAAGACGAGAATATAATCAAAGTTAACAGCTTTCCTGGATGCACTGCAAACTTATCAACTAGCTGTAGACGTACTTTTGACTAACTAATGATGAACTGTTGATGTACTGTTGATTAACCCCTGACGAACTCCCCAGGTTAGCGGTCAGATGGTTAACCTGTAGGTGACACAGCATGAGCCCAGACTCCCTGGACAGTTGCACTGGCAATATGATTGCCATCACCAGACAAGGACTCACTTTAAAATTTTATGCATCACTCATGCTCCAGATGTCAAACTCAGCACTCCCTAATTTCAGGGAGGTAAAATGGGCAATGGCCTTGCTTTATTGCTTCACAAGATTGACCACAGTTAATTTCACAAGCGGTCAGCTTGCATGTAGATTGTTGCGGTATGACCGACTGACCACCAGTTGACATGCTAGAGTATTGAAATTTGACAGAGAAATATCGAACATTTATGAATGTGTCCGCTATCTGCATCCAGAGTGGAGATTACATTATTTAGATGGACAGGGGAACATTTCATGACAGGCCGATCCCCTGTAATTATGGTCGATAATCAACAGTAAAATGACCAGTGCACAGATTAGAGCCTAAGATCGTGCCCATCAGCAGGGCTCTGCCAAAATTGATTTCTCCCTCGATTTGGCGATCTTCTTACGAGCCTTCAGCTAAAAAGAAACTCTGACAGTCAGGTCTGATTGATCAGTTGCCTTGTTTGGTCATCGCATTAAAGTCTGGTGAGTAAACAGTTTTTAATTATTGAGGGTTGCCGCTGAATCGCTGGGATCTTGATCCTCTGAGGATTTTCTTACTTTTCTTGGGGAGCGGATGTCTGATGAAAGAGATAGTTTTGATCAGTCACAGTGGGTATTTGCCAAGGTCTTGTGACGTCCACAATAGATCTGCAAAAACAGAACAAAAAAATGTGGCCTAGTCTTTACTCCGAGGCTTAACTTTAAGCTTGTGTAGGCAGAGTTGCCTGTTAATATTCCCTGTGACTACCTGTAGCTTCAGCTGAAATTTTGTCTTGTAATTATTTTATGGTGCTTTGGTGGAAGATTCACAGAGCAGTTTTTATTCATCATAAACGAATGACAGGCTGATGAGATAGTCAGTTAATATCGTGGCTGTGTTGCCTTAGTTTGATCTGCAACAAATTACTGCAGATTTAAAAGGATTATTTCTCAACTGATCATATGGTCAGACATGTATACGTAAACCTTAGTCTTTAAGATGTGGTTCTTTGGCAAAGTATTTACCCCTGTACCGTGCCAATATGCTGTAATTTCGGATTCTTTTTAATGACAATAATAAACCACATTAGTCGACTCTTTCCTTTTTTCTGAAAGAAAGAAAAAGCTACCATCGCACAAAGCACCTCACGTTGGTATCATTTTACCTATGGAGACAGACACAAGGTCTATTTTGATAACACACGAAAGAAAGATTTGAGGCTCCTTGAAAATGTAACTTCCTGGACGAATCATGCACTTAATGTCACACATGAATCTGAGGAATAATTCTCTCAAACGTATAAAAGACTCGATCAATATTGTACCGAAAATAAATCTGCATTTCAGTTCAGTGGAACTGTGAGCTTCATTGGCAAACCTGATTTCCTAGACTATCCCTCCTTTCCCCTGCTGGAGACCAAATCAAATGTTCTCTGTGGTGGTTTGTGCCTAAGGGGCACAGACCAAAACTCTTGACTGATGCCGTATTATTCCTAGTGAGAATAAGAAACAGACCATATTTATGTCATGCTTTCTGGTAGAGATCAACTAACCCTTTCCCCCTTGAATTAATTAATACTAAGTGCCCAACCCATGCCAGGGAAACCTGTTGACCTGGGGTATGTTATCTTTAAGGTCTCATGTACAATTTTCAGTCAAATTGTTTTTCATCACTGTTGAAATTAGTTGAAAGCATTAAAGCAGACGACATTTGACCACCAGCCGGTTTTGGCCGGTTTAAGGGGGAGAGGATTAACAAACACAAAACCAGAAGAAAGACTACCTTTGTGAGGCACTTACTGGTAATGGTCTACAGGCAAATGCTGCGTGGTCATATATGAACATCAGGTCACTCAAGATTAACACGGAAGGCTAATGTTTGATGTGTATACGGAGCACCAACTGCTATTGTCTTTGTTGTGGTTCTTGTTCTTCAAGGAATCCTCTTTGACTTTTTTGCCGTCAGTCTCAGTTGCAGCTAGGAGCGGTGGTTCTTCCTCTTGCAGTTTTTCTGCTGCAGGCTGCTTTCTTACATTGCCTCCGTCATGAATGTCTCTGAGTCGGGGTTAGCATAAATATCTCCAACTTAACCACTGTTCTCACAAACTCACCAAAAGTGACTAGTGGTCAAACATTATCTGCTTCAGCAGTTTTGACCGATTTCAGCAGTAATTAAAAACAATTTGAATAAGAATTACAGATGAGATCCATCAAGAGTGTTTGCCCAGGTCAATAACTTTTCTCGACAATGGGTTTGATACAAAACCTTGAGGTAGGCTGTTGACTCCTTAGGCTCATCTTAATTGAAGGGAAAGGGTTAAATGGTAAGAATTAGACAGGTTCAGTGGTTTTTGAAAAATTGGTTTGTTTGCTTTCTTGAAACTCCCCCATTGCCTACCTTAATATTTTCAAATCTAGGCTTTTTTAACAGGTTTGTAGCCTAGTCCTGCTGATTTTTGTTATTATGCCCCCCTTCAAAGAAGGTGGGGCATATAGCGTTGCACAAGTCGGTCGGTCTGTCGGTCTGTCGGTAGACTGTGGTTTTCGCACAATAACTCAAGAAGTTTTGGAACTAGGACTTTATTTCTGTATAGGTGTATTATTTTAGTCAAAAGCTAGGCGAAGATCGAAGATGGGTGACCTTGACCTAATTTCCAAGGTCACAGTGGTACCTGAGTTAACTTTGGTTTCCGCACAATAACTGAAGAGCTTTTTAAGCTAGGACTTTTATATTGCACAGGATTATAGTCCATATTAGAGGCTAGGCGAAGTTTGAAGATGGATGACCTTGACCTCATTTTAAAGGTCACAAAGCCACTTTACCGAATATGGTTTCATGCTTTCTGCATGATAACTTATACCTTGGAGCTAGAACTATGATATTGTACAGCTTTATGGTTCTCTGTAAGGGCTAGGTTGATTTTGAAGATGAGTGACCTTGACCCAGTTTTCAGGGTCACATAGAGATTGTAGTTAGACTGTGGTTTCCGCACAATAACTCAAGAAGTTTTTGAGCTAGAACTTTGATACTATACAGGTGTATCATTCTAATCAAAAGCTAGGCGAAGTTTGAAGGTGGGTGACCTTGACCTAATTTCCAAGGTCACAGTGGTACATTAGTTAACTTGGTTTTTAAGCTAGGACTTTTATATTGTACAGGATAATAGTCCATATTTGGGGCTAGGCAAAGTATGAAGATGGATGACCTTGACCTCATTTTAAAGGTCACAGAGCCACTTTACTGAATATGGGTTGGTACCTGAATTAACTTTGGTTTCCACATGATAACTGAAGAGGTTTTTTAACTAGGACTTTTATATTCCACTGGATAATTGTCCGTATTCAGGTCTAGGTCAAGTTTGAAGATGGGTGACCTTGACCTAATTTCAAAGGTCACAGAGTCATTTGGTTGAATACTGTTTCTGCATGATATCTTGCATTTTAGAGGTAGCACTTTTATATTGCGCAGCTTTATGGTTGCTTATAAGGGCTAGTTTGAGTTTGTAGATGGGTGACCTTGACCCAGTTTTGAGGGTCACACACAGACAGTAGACTTCCTTTTTTCTGCACAATAACTGAAGAAGGTCAAGTGAAAATGAGTGACCTTGCCATAATTTCCAAGGTCATAAAGCCACTTTGCTGAATATGGTTTCTAAATGATGACTAATTTTTCAGCTATAACTTTTATATTGCCCAGGTTTTTAGTCATTTTTTAAGGGCTAGGTTAAAGTATAAAGATATGTGACATTGATGTATGATCAACCTTCACTAATTTTGTAAGGTCACGAGTGCCCCATCTACCACTATCAATAGGGTAGCGAGGGTAAGGGTAATGAGGGCGGGGGGCATCTATGTTTTACAAACATATCTTGTTTTTATGTAAAATACTAAAAATTGTAAGTATGATATGCCAAAATGACTATTGAATATCAAAAAATGAATATTGATACCCTTGTTTTGTACTGATATGAAGTAGTAAATTTTAACATGACAATGGGTTAACACACAAACTGACATTTTCATGAAAATTCCCGAAAATTGAGTAATAATTATAATTTTTTACAACAAAAGTGCAGTGAGCTGTATAGAATATGTCTGATCTTACATTCTTGGAACATATTATCATGATTGTTGCTTCTTTGTAGCTTATTATAGTCTCAAATAACCTTTGCAACCTGCAAACCCTTATAAAAATGAAATAGCTTGTTGCCGTGGTAATGAGGAAGAGGTCTGGATTATATGAGGTTCCCGACCTCAGAGGATAATTCTGGGGTCGACATAAGTTATTAATGCATGGACTGTGATGGGAAGGTGTTAACAAACGTCTATGAACATGTGAATTGACATAACTATACTAGATTCATACTCTTTCATTCAGCTACCAGCAGCAAACAGTTGCTGAAACCATACGAATGGTCCTGGTCAACATCTTTCCTTGACATGCTTTGGGTATAATATTTCCAATGTACACTGAGGAAAACTGTTGACTCGCTCAAAACTGATGAGCAAAAGGATTAAAATGCCAAGAATTACGTTGATGTCTAGCGTGTATTCGTGTAAACTGATACACGTGCTTTCATCTCCTCTGTAGGATTTCAGTCAAAATATTTTCAACTGAAAAGAACCAGACTTTTCCTGCTAGTTTCCAAAGGAAAAAAAGTTAAGATTGAAATTACTTACAGCTGCTTTGCATCTGCTCGGTGGGTTTTGCCTGTTTTCTTTTTGGCTTACTTGCCTATAGATAAATTTACATGATTATAATGTTTAACAAATGTTGTGTGTGTCTTAACCTTTGCACCCGTAAACCAGTCAAAAACAGCTGGTGGTCAAATGTCGTCTTCAGGGTTTTAATCTGACTTCAACAGTAGCAAAAACAGTTCCACTGACAAGAATAGTAGATGAGACCTATGAAGATCACATGCCCCAGGTCAACAGCTTTCCTTGGCATGGGCTGGACCCATGCCAAGGATAGCTGTTGACTGAATTTAATTCATGGGGAGAAGGGGTAACAAGTTCAGGGTAACAGGACAAGGCTACCCCTTTTGACAACTCTTTCAAGGTATTTTGATATCACTTCCATTATTTACTGTCCAGAATAAAAGAGTTCAATATGATTTGATTTGATCTGGTCAGTCTAATGCACAAAGGTTATGCATAATATTTCTCTGGTTTTTTATTGGAGCATCAACAGGAATATTGAATTGAAATTAGTGAAGGCAGTGGGTAAAAATTTCTTCCCATTTACTGAAACAAAATAAGGCAGTGGGTAAAAATTTCTTCCCATTTACTGAAACAAAATAAGGCAGTGGGTAAAAATTTCTTCCCATTTACTGAAACAAAATAAGGCAGTGGGTAAAAATTTCTTCCCATTTACTGAAACAAAATAAGGCAGTGGGTAAAAATTTCTTCCCATTTACTGAAACAAAATAAGGCAGTGGGTAAAAATTTCTTCCCATTTACTGAAACAAAATAAGGCAGTGGGTAAAAATTTCTTCCCATTTACTGAAACAAAATAAGGCAGTGGGTAAAAATTTCTTCCCATTTACTGAAACAAAATACATTGCTATTATGACATTTAATACAGTGGTCCCTGTCACCAGAGACCACGCCTACCGCAACAAAAAGGTTGTATTAAAAGACAGGTGTCTCACGACAGGGAGATTAGCATGAGAAGTATATAGGGCTTGAGAATCTGATAAAGGTTCTCACATGAGAGGATGGTAATGCAGGTAGACTATAACATGGGAAGTATAGGGCTTGAGAATCTGCTAAAAGTTCTCACATGGTGCAGGTAGACTAACATGGGAAGTATAGGGCTTGAGAATCTGCTAAAAGTTCTCACATGAAAGGATGGTAAGGTAGACTATAACATGGGAAGTATAGGGCTTGAGAATCTGCTAAAAGTTCTCACATAAGCGAATAGTGATGCAGGTAGACTAACGTGGGAAGTGTAGTTAGGACATGAAAATCTGTTGAAAGGTCTCTCATGAGAGGATGGTCTGTCGTCACAGAGACTACTATAAATCTACTTTTGGCGGATATTTTTTTTGTGTCTACAAAAAAAAAAAAAAAAAGAAGACACCAGGTATGACTTGCATCTTACAAATTACAAGACTTTAAATTGGTGCATAATTGAGTGGATTGTGATACCAGGGTTACAGCCCTTGATGGTACAGATATTCAAGAAGCCATCATTAAATGAATGAGAGTTAACCCATTATTCACCAAAATTTATTTTCACAAATGCATATTTTTTTTGAGTGTGTGTACTTGGGCGATCATTTTGCATGATGTAAATATTGTAAATTATTTACATCAAGATGTTTAATGTACCTGAACTTAGGGTATACTAGGGTCAGTTTTAATCAAACTCTGGAATCAAATTCTCAGTGTTTTGTCTCAAATGGTTGTGGATACATCAATCAGCATGCGACTGACTTGTAATCGCGGCCATGTAAGAGTTAGCTCTCCACATGATAGTTGCTGGAAGTAGGGTATCAGCACAGAGGGCCCGTGTCTTTGTTCAGGTGTGTTAGATAGTACTTCCAGAAACCTGACGCCACTGACTTCATAGTGCGTGCTTTGTATGTAATTTGCGACGGAATACCTGTGTGAATGTCACTACTGGCTGCCGAGATAGTTGAACCTCTCTTTAGAGACCAATCGATCTGCACCCAAGTACAGCCTTTTAATGATATTATTTTCCGAGACAGGAAGTCTCTCCCGGGGGATTGGATTGCAGGCTGAGAAAAAGGGAATGTTGTTGCACGTGGTTTCTTGCGATAGTGGCCACAAACGGCAGGTTTTCGCAGAACAAGATACTAATCACGAAGAGCACGCCTATTAGATGAAGCCACTCTGAGGAACTAGTAACTGGTATATATGGTGCTCATGACAGACGTGTTGTGTACGCCTGGGACTGAACGTGAGCACGAAGCAGGTGGAATTGTCGATTATTACCTTGTATCCTGGGACATACATAATGGACTTTTTGTGCTCATCTTAATTTGTCACAGAAGAATCTGTGAAGTAAGGCCACTGGTTTGGAAACATTGTCTGCTATAAGACTGTATCGGAGAGGTTCCAAGTAGTGTGGCCAACAAAACAGGAAGATTTGCTAAAGAAAATTATGAAAAAAGTGGGAACCCTATTTGTTTAACATGGGAAACAAATTGTGTAGAAAGACCAAAAATGGGATATCTCCTGCTGCATTGGCAGACTCGGAGTCCCACGTTTTATTGTATTTGTGTCTTTTTGCCCAGAACCACTTCCTAGTAGTCATTACCCTATTCCACAGTCCAAACTCATGTCACAAGTGACTTTTTCAACAGAAGCAGTCACAATTCTATGAATCTTTATCTCAATGGGCAACTCATGGTACAAAATTTTGGAGGCTGAAAGTGTGAATTGTTTCAAACAATGAATGATAAAATAGCCTTCAATAAACTGATAACTTTTGCAGGTGATACAATAAGATTTATTTATTTTGATATTTCAGATGTATACCTAGATATATTGTGTTTAAATACATAGCTTCTAAAGTTGTTATGATGCAAATTTTAAAGAAATAATTAATGGGAATAAGATAATAACTCTGGCCCTCCTGACAGTGGTGCCCTCTACAGGATGGACAGAATTCAGAATGTTGGAGCCAAGTTACTTGCTATCAAAGATATTACTACTCTTAAAAACTAGTCCAATATTATGGGTGGACCTGGAACTCTTGGCTTAGTTAAATATTAGCATGAAAATGATTGATGTAATGCTTGGTTCTGAGGACAAGTGAAGTATTGTTTCATGTTCTGTTTTGCTTTTGTTTCTTCAAACAAAAACAAAAACAAAACAAAACCAAAAAAAAAAGGGAAAAAAAACCCCAAACATTTTGGTGACCTGGCTGGTGTTGCATAAGGGCAATATTGCACTCTTGGCCTATTTTTTGCTGGGATCATGATTAGTCAGATTGCAACACATTTTTGCCTTTGATTTTAGACAGTGTAAGGTTTATATTACATATCAGTTGGTACAGTTGCCATGACAACCATTTTGGTCAGCTTCTAGAAATTCTCTGGCCAGTTAGTTCCAATGTACTTTCCATTATTAGCAAATGAACTAAGCAATTTTAGAGTGAAAGACATGAGTCAGAATACTTTAAGGTTCATGACTTCAAAATTTTAGCACAATGGGGATGGAATCAGTCCTTCTAATTGTTGTTGCTAAAAATAGGTCAAGATCATTTCAGGTCATGTGACCTGACTGCCATCTGAGATTTCTGCTCTCTTGGCAAATTTTTGTTTTATTTGACTTCAAAACTACTCTTCATTCCAAAACACATTTAAATTGTCCAAAAAAAAATGCAGAACATGTGGCAAGACTTCATTCATACAGTTTACAGCATGTTAGCTGTGACATACAAAATTCAGCAAGGCAAAAAGCCGCAGGGAATCTCTAGCTCTTCTTCGTACAGTTATTTCGTGATGTGACCCTGGATGACCTTGTTGTCATGTGGCAATGAGCTGGTGTCTCAACTTCACTCAAAATCCCGTTATATCAAACTCCAACATTCAGAATCTGCTTACAACCTCATGGAGGATGAGTTTCTATCATTTGCTTATCTTAATTTATGTCAGTGTAATTCTTATGGAGTATATATTGCAAATAGACAAGTCAAAATGTAGGCCCGTGGAAAAGGCAGACCCCAATGTCAAAGACCCTGACATGAAAAAGTTTAAGTACAGGTAATTGAAATACCATCAGCCGTCATTTGAGTGACAACCCCCAGGACAGGTCTGAAAGTGGTCACACAGCGCAGTGGCCTCTCAGTGGAGGTAAAATATCAAGAAAAAGATACATGTAGCCTTAGGGGCCTGGTTAATGTGGTCTTAAGAGGGAGGTAGGCTTTCAATTGAGTGAGGGACTAATGGCAGTGTAACAGAGAAAAAGGGACTCGTCCTTTCAGACAGTGATTGTGGGCTCTTAGTATTGGGCTTGTTATTGGTAGGTTTGATTCTACTGAAGACAAGTTTTTGATTTCTAATTATATGGAGCCTGTTGCCTGCAGTGTGAGTGGCGTAGCAAATGACTTACTCTGGTATCTACTTGTTACAGGTGAAGTTACCCTGGGAATAAACAAAACCTGCTTCACATTCATAGGCTGAAAAAGTCATGCGACAAATTACTAAATTTACACAGCCTCGTGTTTTAATTACATGTAAGAAAATATAAAATGCGGTGTACAGTGTCTTGCCTCTTCAGCTGATAGGACCAGAAATTTGCAAGCTTCAGTTAGATAATCAGCGAGCCTTTGAATGAAAGCGTGCAAGTGAAGGGAGCGTTACAGGACAGCTGCCTTCATGTCGCAGATGTATATATACGGCTATTCATCATGCTATTCCTCCATTCAGCACTCATTTGTAGGGACGTCCAGTGGAGCAGTCCTCCAGGCGCAGCCCGGGCTCACACATTTCGGCTTGTCGCCCAAGAATAATGGTCCTGTGCCTCCATTTTCAGACAGGTGCTCATGGCAGTGACCTGGCATTGATTATACGACATCTTGGCAAAGATAACCCCTGTTTTAAATGTCTGCAAATCTCCGTGGCTGATGGTTATTCACAGCAATTGTCCCACCAGAGTGCCGCAATTCAGCTTCTGTCATGGCTGATACGCTCCCTTGACAAACATCTTAAAGAACCCTATTGAGCCGTGAAGAAATTTCAATTTCCTTAATTTCCTAAATATGCTAGCTTGCAGAATTTTCAGTGGTGACCGCTGTGCAAAAATCAATAGTGACTTTGGGGTAGCCCATGTTGCGTTATGGTGATGGTATATTAAGCCAGGCTCGTGCACATGGGCGGTAAGTAGCTAATATCACTATGTAACTATCAAGTTATAGGTGGCATGAAAGGGTTTTTTGGGGGGGCCAAAAAATACTATAAACGATATCCACATGTCTGTGTTCATGGAGCTTTTATTGCAGCTGCAAAATCTAGACTGGTTTGAATGCCATGCATAATCAAAAGCATTGCCTGAGTATGCGTTCCTTTCGTCTGTGTGTCTTAGGGTGTCATGCAGCCACCAAACCATGTGTGGTTAGACACATCCTGTATACAGTTCATATCAACCATATATTTATGCTGCCCTCCGACCAGAGGCTGGGCATATAGTAATCGCTTTTTCCAGTCCATGTGTCTGTGAGGGTGTGTGTCCGTCCATCAGTCTGTCCGTCAGCTGTTCATGTCTGAGCTATAATTCGCTTGTCCTTGAACTTAGATCAATGAAACTTTATGCACAGGTGCATCTGGACTTAAGGGTGTGTCATGTACCAGAAATAGGTCACTAGGTCAAGAATCTGGGTCACCGTGACATGTCCTTGTAAAATAATGTCTTGGCTCTAATTCCTTTATTATCTATCTTAATTTCATGAAACTTCATGCACACAAATATCTTGACCTAAAGGTGTGTCATGAAACAAAAGTGGGTCATTCAAAAGGTCAAGAATCTGAGTTATGGTGATACAATCAGGTAAAACTACAAAACTAGTCATTTTTTTTCTCTCTTTTTTTTTTTTTTTGCTGTTCATGACTACGATCTTTCCAAAATGAGACCTGTGATTAGCAAGGTTATAAATGAGGCGAGGGGCACATGAATCCAGTAATCTCTGATTGGATTTTAATTCAACTCATACTTCTTTAAAGAGATACAGGCCATGCTCATTGTTAATGCATTTCCTGGCAAATCGTGGTCCAAGTGTTATATGCAGCCCCTGGTCCCTGAATGGCTGCAGAAAGTGGCAGCTACCATATTGCTGCCTGTGCGTTACAAGTACCAGGAACCTCGACTGTGTATGCTGGTACTTGAAGGAAAGCACTTTAATCCTTGCCCTCATGAACTAAGACTGAGTCAACAAGTTTCCTTAGCATGCGTAGGGCACAAAGTACCCTATCCATGCCAAGGAAAGCTGTTGATCTGGGGCATGTGATCTTCATAGATGTGGGTCTCGTCTACAGGCAAACTGTTGTCACTACTGTAAAAATTATTTTAACCCTTTCCCTCTTGGATTGACACTTGGGTCAACAACTTTCCTTGGTATTAGTTGGGCACAAACTCATGCCAAGGAAAGTTGTTGACCTGGGGCATGTGATCTGAATAGGGCTTATCTACAATTCTCAGTCAAAATTGTTTTTCATTGCTGTTGAAATTAGTTGAAAACACTGAAGCAGACGACGTTTGACCACCAACTGGCTTTAGGGGGAAAGGGTAAAAACACCAAAGCATACAGCATATATATAACCATAAGGCAGTTTTGGCCAGTTTGAGGAGTAAAGGGTGAAAAGAGGCCTGCAAATATACAGCTCACATTTTGTCCCTTTCCAGGCTAACTCACAGACTGAATCAACAGCCTTCTCTCTCTACCCAAAGTGTGTTGGGAAAAGCTGTTGACCTGGACCATTGGAAATATATGTGTGCTGACACTTAAAAAAAAAATGTTTTAAGGCAAAATTTGAATGAGGCGAATTTGTAATAATAATGGGCAACATGTTTGTTGCAATTAGCAGTGAAAGTGCTTTTGATCCTTACAAAACTAGTGAAGTGAAATCAGTTACTTTGTGCAGAAAAGGTTAAAGTTGTCTCACTTTTTGTGGCTCTCTTTGATTTTTCATAGACAGCTGCAAGACATGCATCATCACCAAGCGCTCTCAGTGACATTTATATTTGTGTCAATGAAGCCACTTTTAGAGAAATCTTCAGAACCATTGATGTCTTGAAGTAGATGCGCTGAGCGTGTTTCGCAGGCCCCTGTGTTAGGTCCATAAGTGCATCATCGCTGCAGACTTTCGTGACGGATTATATGCTTTGCTGATCTTCAGTTGGTTATCAAAGCTTTACAAAAAAAAAAAAAAGGAAAAAAGGACAGCCTATGAGAGCTGTGTGGACTATTCTGGGTGCTGTTCACATTTAGGAAATTGTATGCATAAAAAAGAAGAAAAAAAAATGTCGACATATTTATTTAGTTGAATTTCAAGAAGCGTGTGTAACATGTATAAAAAGGGGAGGTCATAAGAGTTATACAGACAACCTCTTTTGTAAGACCGCTGCATTGAGAGACTTCTGGTGATATTGTGGAAAGTACCAGCCATGCTATCTCCTTACATTTTGACTTGGTCAGTTTTAGACAGGTCAGCAACATTGTTGGCCTGTCTTTGGCATATATTTTAAGTGCAATGTTTCCAAAGTGCCGGAGCAGAGCTAGAAATCTTAAAAGGGGGGGGGGGGTGGGGGGAGGGTGGAACCAGCTGGAAGCTCCTGAAAATTTGTCATAAACTTAGTTAATAAATCATAAATAATTAGTCGGGAGTTTTAGCCATCACTTCAACTGAACATGTGCAGCTTTGAGGCACATTCTGTCTTTACATTCAGTCTTTCCCGTAGTCCCCCAGAAAGTTGAAAATCGAATGGAAAGCAGTTGACTCGCATCTTCTAGGCTGGCAAGTGTTAAATCTCCTCAGTGCTATAATAGATGGGGAAAAAATGGCCAAAATCTGTAGTCTTCAATAACTATCTCTCCAATCAATAGGCAAAACGTGTTGTTGGTACCATTTGGTGTAACGATGCTAGTTTAACAAGCAAGAGTCAGTTCCCGCAATGAGAATTTGCTAAAAGTCGGTAGATTTTCCAATATCCTCAATTTCCTGCCACAGTCAGAAGGTTGATATCTTTTAGTAATCTTTTACTGGGGATGAAATCAATACATGTTGATGATGGCACGTTTATGGCTAAAGTACCTGGATTTGTTAGTGACGCTTTCGTTTGGTTCTGCTGAGCACAAAGTCAAGTTCGTAAATCCATTCCAATTCTGTCTGTGCCTGCACCCAGCCAGCCCTAAAGATTACCACGAAAAATGAGTTTGCTTTGCAGATAGCCATGATGGGGAAAGGCGCTCAGTGCGGGAAGTCGTAACTTCAACTAACAGGTTGTAGAACTATAGAGAGAATTTGTTTACATTGCTGCGATAGCTCGAGTGCACCGTCCAAATCACACTCCCTTTTTGAAATGAATTGGCATTTAGTGTTTCTCTTTTATCAAGCCCCATTATGATCCTTGTATTTTACCAATGAAGTACATACACACTGTGCTATAAATTAGTAAAATACAGTGCTCCCTGCTTTGAGAGATCACTCCAATTGAAAGCGCCCAGCTTTCAAGGCTGCTATTAAAACGTCCCTAGAGCCAAGTTTTTTATGTTATATGACTTCCATTGAGAGACCGCCTTCTATATGGGACCACATTAAATTGACACCTGCCCTGGGAGGGACAGTCAATGGAGGGACAACTCTACGTCTGGAACTGCTTATTGCTTGTAAGATCATTCGATTATTTCAGCCATTATTTTCAAAATACGATGTAGTTATACTAGCTGCCAGAAATATTGAACTAGTACATGTGCACATTATTATGAGAAAATACATATAATTGCCTGGCATACTTGCAGGTCTTTTTTTTCTTTTTTCTCCCTGCTGCGAGATCTTTTTTAAATGAAAAATGAGGCTTGTTGAAAATGTATTTATCGAGTGTTCAATTTATCATGAGTGCAAAATATCAACTTTGCTCAGAAAGGCAGAAATTGGAATACATGTATTGTCTTATTGATGGAAATTTTATAAAATGTGAAGATGAGTATCATCTGTTAATGGATTGCCCTGAAAATAATGAACTAAGAAACAAGTGTGATGGTAATAAAATTAATGATATTTAATTTTCAAAAATTGGTAAGTATAGATAAGATAGTTTAAAAAAAAGCAATATAGCAGCTTTTTAAATGAAGCAATTATTTGAAAAATTCTACTGTACTGTGAGTCACCATGACCAGCTGTTTTTGTCAATCTATGGTACATATGGACATTGTATTTGCTACAGGCTGTGGCCTTAAGTTGGAATAATAAAAATCTGAATCTGAATCAGATATTTATTGTTCTGCATATATATGATGTATGATGCAAAAGCATGTCTGTCAAGTCTCCCCCGTAAGGTGGGAGTCTCCCACTTTTTCAGCCCAATGTTTTTGATTTACATATAAAATTTTGCAAATTTGTCAGAATCTCCCCCATGAAAATTTAGTATTTTCTATTATATTCTTTGTTAAAATACAAATCTCCCCCATGAATTTCTCAAATTTACAAAAATCTCCCTATTTTGAGGTGTGGAATGTTGACAGGTATGCAGAAATTGTGGGGAAAAGGAAATACATGTTAAAAAACAGTTAGGAGAGATGTGACAGGAGACATAGATGAATAAAGCAGTTGAGAGAGACATGACAGGAGACATAAATGAATAAAGCAGTTGAGAGAGACATGACAGGAGACATAGATGAATAAAGCAGTTGAGAGAGATATGACTGGAGACATAGTTCAGAGAGACGTGACAGGAGACATAAATGAATAAAGCAGTTCAGAGAGACATGACAGGAGACATAGTTCAGAGAGACATGACAGGAGACATAGATGAATAAAGCAGTTCAGAGAGACATGACAGGAGACATAGATAAATAAAGCAGTTCAGAGAGACATGACAGGAGACATAGTTCAGAGAGACATGACAGGAGACATAGATGAATAAAGCAGTTCAGAGAGACATGACAGGAGACATAGATGAATAAAGCAGTTCAGAGAGACATGACAGGAGACATAGATAAATAAAGCAGTTCAGAGAGACATGACAGGAGACATAGTTCAGAGAGACATGACAGGAGACATAGATGAATAAAACAGTTCAGAGAGACATGACAGGAGACATAGATGAATAAAGTAGTTCAGAGAGACATAGATAAAATATATATGATATAAAAGACCCTGGTGCTGAGTCAGAAATTATTTGTGGCCAGAGAACAACAAATTCAATACTCACTGTTATTCACTTGCTATATAGGATGACATGTTACTATTCACTGGTTATATAGGATAACACATTGTTATTCACCTGTAATGCAAAATGAAATATTATTGACCTATTATGTAAGGTTACATGTTGTTATTCAGTGGTTATATAGGATAACACATTGTTATTCACCGGTAATGCAGGATGAAATGTGATTCACCTGTTGTGTAGGGTGACATGTTGTTATTCACACATCACACAGGATTACACATTGTTATTCACCTGTAAGGCAGGATGGGATATTATTCAGGTTGTGTAGGATGACGTGTTGTTTTTTACCACTTATATTTGACAATATCTTTCTGTTGACTTGTTATGTATGATACTAAATTATTATTCACATGTAATGTAGAAAGACCTGTTTAATCAGTAATGTTATATAGGAAGAGCTCTTGTACATGTATCTGTTATGTAGAGTGACGTGTTCCAAATCCTTGTTTATGAGAGACAGAAAACATTTTATTATGTGTGTGCCAGGTTCATGGAATGTCAGTCCATCAGCACGTGGTGAGGAACAATTGCAGACCTATGTCACATCACAGTTTCAGATCAAAGAAGAGGATGTTTACACAACAAATATTTATAAACAAATGATCATAATTTCATTTTATTTAAGATCTGTTGATCATGACCTTTCCAGAAATGTACACTTTGCTTCGGTTTATATGAAAACTTTTCACTTTATTTAGCCCAAAGGGGGATAGTAGCCTTAGTTTACCAGGGAATGGTATGACCACCTTAGGACACTCTATTACATTATTTACTTGTCACGGCAGACCAGTCCACTGTCACATAAAACCACAATTCTGTGACACTGGTGAATAATTACTGTTATTCACCTGTCACAAAGAACAGCTCAATGCAAGATAACTAAACACCGGGTAAACATTCTGTATCAAATACTAGGCCTCATTACACAGCAATTTAATGTTCTTGTTTATTTGTGTGTTTACAGGTGAGTCTGTTATCTGCCCAGAAAGTAACGCCTCAAACAGTTGACACCTGTATTTACCTGTTTTGACCCACCTGAGTGTTAGGAACAGCGTATCAAGGTGTGCTGACAAGCAGGTATACAGGTACAGTCTTTAACACTTTTTACAGCATGTTGTTTTGAAACGTTCAACTCACAGGAGTCTGCAAAGTTATCAGAGTAAAATATAAAAGGTTGACATGAGACTTGTATTCTCATTTTACTAAAGCTGAGATTTATCTAATTTCGGGAGGCTTACGTGGTGCTGTGCATCTCAAACTGCAAAAACATTCTTATTCTTTTCCAATTTAATTTGATGTGAACTGGTCATATGAACTATTGACTTGGTTCAAGGGAACACGTTACTCCAAAGTGATTGTGAGATCTCATTTTGGGGACAGTCAGTGTATGAGTCTCACCATCAAATGAGAGGAGATTCTTTTTTTTTTTTAGTGAGCATCACCTATGATAAAGTAAACATGCGTCTTACCCATAATACATCAAATATAACACTTTGAATAAAAGGAGTCGTTCACTGGATATCAGTACATGTATATCAAGAAATATGTGGGCAGTTTTGTGGTCACATTTTACATCACTTTACATCAACAGAAATCTGATAATAATTGTTGCCTCAAGTTGTTATCTGAATGTACAACATATACAGTGGGCATGCATATCTCAGTGCATTAAGTGAGTGTTGTGTTTGACCTTAGATAAAGTAAATCTCACTATCAATAAAATGAGTCTTACCTTGGGTAAAATGAGTTTCACCATGAGAAAAATATAGTAAAGTCTCATTTAAAGTTTAACATATATATGGCACCTGAAACAAAGTGAGTATCACCTTGAATAAAATAAGAGTGTAAGTCTCATTTCAAGCCTAAAAAAAAGAAAAAGAAAAAGAAAATTGTCATTGTATTGAAACAACATACTGTATGCATTCCAATTGTAGCACATACCCTAACAGAAGCACACACCCTTAATCTTTTTAGTCCCCCGCCCACTTGGTGGGGGACTATAGGTTTGCACCTCGTCCGTCCGTCCTTCCGTCCTTCCGTCCGTCCTTCCGTCCGTCCGTCCGAAGCTTCTCCGGGCCATATTTCCTACACCATAACACCCACAGCTACCAAATTTAATGTGTTTGTACTTCCTAGGATAGAGGTGTATGGTGTGCCAAAAGTAGGTCACTAGGTCAAATATCTGGGTCACAGAATACATATGTATGAAAAATCTTGTCCAGGCCATAACTTTTTTGTCCTTTTACTTAGAGTCATGAAATGTTACACAAATGTGAAGCTTAGTCTAAGAAAGTGTCACAAAGCAAAACTAGGTCACTAGGTCAAATATTTGGGTCACCGATCGATATGTAAATGTACAGAAACAAATTTTGTCCGGCACATATCTTCCCTATATTAATGCTACCTCTTCAATTTTTTTATGGTGGGTAGACCTTAGGTAGTAGGTGTGCAAAGGCATTGTTTTGTGTGGCTAATTACTTGCATTAATTAATTATTTAACAAAGTTCGTTAAGCAAGACAAATTTTGTCCGGGCCATATCTTCTAAACTATGAATGCTAGCCCTTTGAATTTTTTATGGTGTGTAGACCTTAGGTAGTAGGTGTGCATATGCATTGTTTTGTGTGGCTAATTACTTCCATTAATTAATTAACGAAGTTCATTAAGCAAGCTCAAGATACAATACAAATTTTGTCCGGGCAATATCTTCTAAATTATTGATGCCAGCCGTTTGATTTTTTTTATGGTGGGTAGACCTTAGAGGGTATATGGTAATGGGCACCGTCCGTGTGTCCGTCCGTCCGTCAAATATTTGGGTCACAGTAATACATAAATGTACAGTATTTTCATGTCCTTACTGTAATTCTTAAAAAATTTTGACTTCTTGTTATAAAAGTTTACTGATAATGTATTGTGACCTAAAAGTGTGTCACGACGCAAAACTAGGTCACTAGGTCAAATATCTAGGTCACAGTGTAAACTCCATGTAAAACCTTGTCCATGCCATATTTCCCTTACTATAATACCTACAGCTACCAAATTTATTATTTTAATACTACCTGGGGAGTTGTTGTGTCACATGGCAAAAGTAGGTCACTAGGTCAAATATCTAGGTCACTGAAATCCATTCAAAATCTTGTCCGGGCCATAACTTTTTTGTCCTTTTACTTAGATTAATGAAATTTTACACAAATGTGAAGCTTAATCTAAGAATGTGCCATACTTTTAATTTTTTTTTCATCTAGGTCACACCCCTATATAGTAGTCCATTCAACCTCGTGGGCGACGAGCGGGGGACTATGTATTGCTCTGCAATACTCATTAACTTGTTAAATCTTGGAGGTTTTATTAAAAATTGAGTATTTTTCAATATTTTAAAAAACTAACTGCTTCTGATGAAAGAAAGTTCATTATTGTTATTTTATGCTATATGGATTCTATAACAAGTGTAATTGCTTGTGGTATTGGAAAGTAAGACATATCATTATCACAAAATTCCACAAAAACTGTGTCTGCTCCAGGAAAGCTTGGCATTAGCACAGCGTGCTACTATTGGAATGAATACGGTATCTAACATGCACGGGAAAGTTATATTAGTCTGGTGTCTTTGTAACAGTTAACTCATTCCATACTATGGTCACAGGCCTTGGTCAGTGGTTCTGGCACTGCCTTGCAAGTCATGCTGCAGCTGCCCTTGCGGCAGCTGCAGCATGACTTGTCAGGCAGTGCCAGAACCACCGACTTCAGACTATAGGCATGTTGGTACTTGAACGAAAGCTCTTTTCATGAAGAATTTAAATATGCAATTGTCGTCTTAAATCAAGGTAAATGTACGGAAAATTGAGGGACTGGTATGGAATGAGTTAAGGTGTGGATTTCTTTGGTGCCTTTCATTCACAGACCACCCATGCTAATCAAAGATTCTAAGATGGAAGCTGTACTGTGATGATTGCTCTGCCTAACTCTTTTCCCCTTGAATTAAGACTGAGTCAACTGCTTTCCATGGCACGGGTTTGGCACCATAACACCCAACCCGTGCCAAGGAAAGTTGTTAACCTGGGTCATGTGATCTTGATAGGTCTCATGTACAATTCTCAGTCAACTCGTTTTTCATTACTATTGACGATAATAGAAAAGACTGAAGCAGACGACACTTGACCAGCAGCCAGCTTAGGCCCTGTTAAGGGGGAAATGGTTACATGTCCGGACAATTTGAGATATGCACAGAAAGTTGTGATAGAATTTCATGATGGACTGTGGCTTCAAGCTGTGAGCTTAGGAAAGGAGGACTGGCAAATGAATGAAACATGTATACAGCTTATTTTTTGTGGACAGATATTGCACGTTTTCCTGTTGCCCAAGGGCACACAACACAAGGGAAAGACAAAGATCTTGTTCCAGACAGTCATTCCGATGCTAAAACTGATTCTTCTGTAAACATCGAGTGATCATAAAAGTCCTTTTCCAGCACAGTAAAAAATGTGAATGTCACGACATAACTGATACACTGTGCTCATATTTGCAGGATTAATGATGTGTTTACTTAAGGCACGGAACTGCGCTAGAAGTTTTTAATTTTAAAAAAGAAAAAAAAAGAAAGAAAGTGTACAGACCTCTAGTCAATATAAGACATCCCTTACTGTTCATTTCTGGAGGATCTGTGTGTGGAATAATTTGTAGTTGGAGCCCTCTGTTTATGCTGCACTCTTCCTGTCTGCCACCAAGTATAGTCATACAGTGAACACCCTTGGGACTGGAAAAAGTGTTCAGTATAGTGAGTTGTTTGGTATAGGGAGCTTTGATAGCATTGAAAGTATGTATTTGGGACCGAGAAATGGTGTTCAGTATGGAGAGGTGTTTGGTATATGGAGGTGTTCAATTAGAGAGGTTTTATTGTAATAGCCCTTATAAAAAGTCAGACACTTTGCTAAATTTTTCAAGGCTGCAGCAAAATTCTGTTTTCTGTTTTTTGATATTTGTCCCCTGCCACCATGGGTGGCATATTGGGACATAGAATTAGTATGGATAGGGGTCCGCCAGCAGCGTATCTCTAGAACCCTAAGAGATAGAATAATGAAATTTATACCCGAGATGCATCATACCACAGCCATGAGCACTGTGTAGTGTTTTGGCCAAAGAACATATCCATTTTTGTGTGTCTGGCAGCATATCTCTAGAACCCTTAGAGATAGAACAATGAAATTCATACTGCAGGTGCATCATACCAAGGGCATGTGCGCCATTTATTGCTTTTCACCTTGACCTATTTTCAAGGTCACAGGGCCCAAGAACATATCAATTTTTATGCATCCAGACATGCTGTATACATGTACATTGTATAAGTTTCTTTTTGTATATTGTGGTGGAGGACATAGACCCTTTGGATCACTTTGCACTTGTTTTTTTTTTTTAACCTCGGTTGACAAGACAGTTGAGGTCATAGCATGGTCCATTGTCCATCGTCTGTCCGTCTGTCCACAATTCACATTTTCTACTTCTACACTTAAGTCAGCCCCTTGATTTTTTAAATTTTTATTTATATATTCTATGAATGAACATTTTTAGGGCCCTTTCATTATTTAAGGTACCACTTAGGTGATTACATAAAACAGGCCTGGTGAAAAAGTGAAAAAAAAAAAAAATGAAAATGCTCTGGTGTGTTTGATTTTCAATGGGTCCTGAAATAAAATTTGGTGGAAATGTTCACCAAACTAACAGAGGGAATCCATTTCATGATTTTTTCCAGGAACATCATATGAACGAAAGTCATACAGACAGAAGTCTGTGAAATGGAGTCATGGTGGCGCCACTGGTGGTAGTTATTGGAAGTAATATCATAGGTATCAAACCCACTTTAAAATTCATTATTGTGCTAATATATTAAGATGGAGCTGCCAAATTTGCACCACACCTATGCTAGACCAATTTTCAAATTGGGTAATGTGTTGTGTTTCTTCAAACTATTCTTCAAGGTCATTAAGCACATAAGAAACAAACACTTAATTCAATATGTTGATGGAGAATGAGGCAAATGGTACCAAATGTACCACAAATGTGTATCATGTGGAACTTTGACATGACATAATATTGAAGACCTTTTAATATGCTGGATACCGGCCTCTAGAAACCAAGACCAACTAGTGAAATTTTATGGCTGCTGCCTTATGACTCTATTTTCTCATGTGTAAACAGTAATGGAGAAACGTCAGATAATATAACTGTAAGCTAGAACTCTTCCCCGCCATGATTATCAGAGGGAACGATGCTCTCTTCTAGATGTGCACGAGGTTAACAGCATCCACCGCTGGTGTCGTTTGCTTCTGTTATCAGATTAATTATCATCAGTAAACATATGGGAATACATCAAAGACTGTAGATAACCCTGGTGTTTACCCCAAACTGCAGGTTAGAAACCAGTCAAGTTTTCTAGCAAATTGAATTTCTCATGTTGTTTAATTTCTCAGGGTCATGGAGGGAATGCATTTCAGGAAATGCATTTTGGTGATGGTCATCAGATTATATGTCAGCAGAGCATTAGGCCCATGGGCCTCTTGTTTTTCAGAAGTGCAGTCTGGTTTCTTTTGTTGTATAGAAGCAAAAATCACAGAATTTTAACAGAACTTGGTCAGTAGTGGTGGGGATGTTTGTCACAAGTTATCTCTGAAACTTTCAGGTTATTGAATTCATTTTTCCCAAGTCATAGCAGGAAAGGTTGGGTGGTCTCTGTACATTTTTTTTGGAAAAAGTTATGTTTATGTTTATGCTGTATATTCTGCCAGAAGAACATGGTCGGGGGGCGGGGGGGGGGGGAGTGGTAAGGGAGGGTTTTGGTATGCTGGTACGGGTAATTATTTTTCTAGAGTATGCTGTACGGAAAATAAAAATCTTTCAAAATTTTGGATAGTACAAAGTACGTAAAACAAGAGGGCTTCCGGTACGCCAGTATAGTAAATAAAAAGCCCCAGTACGCCAGCACAGGAAACCCCTTACCAACCCTCATGGTCAAGCTGTCTGCGGGAGTGTCTGTTCATGACTATTTGGAGTAGTAAGTCAGAGCATCAAACAATTGGTAAAACTATATTTAAAGCTGTCGAAAAAAAAAGTTAGGTTTTTAAAGACACAATATTTCTTTGACAAGGCCAAATTAATATTTTTCAAAGCTAGGTAATTTTTGCAGTTTACCTCTCAAGATAAGATAACTTTATTGCAGGTTATAAGTTCATTAGAAGCACATAAAAAGCCAAAACAGTTATAGCACACTGTGATTTAAAAACACTATTGCAGAGATACATTTAAAAATTACTTTTGTTGTAAGGTAGTGCAGTACCATTTTTCTTCAGATAAATGTATCACCATCTTATATTGATGTTAATGTTGGTCAATTGTACTTTAATAGCATTGTCACAAATCTATCGATCTGTGTGTCTATCTATCTATCTATCTATCTGTCTGTCTGTATATCTGTCTATATATCTATCTATCCATCCATCCGTCTGTCCGTCCATCCGTCCATCCATCCATCCATCCATCCTGGTTTAAAGGATGTGAAGTCTTTTATTTGAGATAGCCATGCATTACCATATTTACGACAAATACGTCTCTAAATGCAGTTTTCACTGTCACTCATAAAGCAAACACAACAAAAAGACTAAACACAAGTAAACATTCTGAGTTTGCCTTGAAAAAATGCTTGCGATTCACTGTGTATCCCATCAGCCAGTGGTCTCCTGAAACCAGACTTCAGACACAATATCAATCCTAATTGCCCGCATGGTTTTTGCTTGACAGATACAGTGTACATGATCAAATACAAGATATGTGTTACACCTGGTCATAAAGCAGGTGAAGACGCTGATGCTTCATGTCTGTTCATCACTCTGTACATCTGACCACACTGTGTGGCCTGTAACTTCAACTCAACTCTGTGCATACCGCTTTCCCACATACAGGAACATTTGAACGTTCATTTAAGATATACATGTAGATTGTGCATTCGGCTATAACTTGCAACGAGCTTTCAAGAACCGATATGTCTGGAATAAAGCTTTTTGCATTGCCTGCCATGTCATGCTGCAGAGGCAGCTTAAGCATAACATGGCAGGTAATGACAAAACCACTGACCAAGGTCTGTATCACTGAAGGGCAGAGTTAACTTTATATGAAGACAGCAGAGGTATCATATGACGCGACATGTAGGTTTAGCATTTTGCAAGGTGTTGGTTAGAGAACAGAAATAATTTAGCTTTGAGCCATCACAGTCACTGGCGCCTGGTGGTCGCAGGAAATGTGATCTGACATGTGACGATATTAGTATCATTAGGCTGGACCTCAACATGATGATTCTAATATATCAATGACCGACTTCTGCCTTCTGTACGAACCTGAGCACAGTCCTGATTATGTGTGCCTACGCTGACTCTATACATATTGCTTATTAGACGGCTGCAGGTGTGTGTGTGTGTGTGTGTGTGTGTGTGTGTGTGTGTGTGTGTGTGTGTGACTACACTGCTTGGTATATCATTGTCTTCTGTTTTCAGGATGAGGTGTGATTTATTGTAGACATTTATATTGTAGATTTACTTAAGACCCTTATAATAACTATATAGTTCATCACAGTGTCATAAATTTGGAAAATTTAATGATAAAAACTCACATGTATCCAAGCCTTTAGGCCTATGATAGATGTAGGCCTAGCAGATGACAACTTGCTTCTTGATTAAAGTAGTTCCAGCAAGAAGCGCTGTGATAGGGCATACATAATCATATGGAACTGGGCACAGTTCGTGTATTTATACACTTCTTAGCAATGGAAAAACACTCTTACTGGGATAGAATAAATAACTCTTACAGCGCTAATCAGTGTTTCCATAAGGAATTTTTTAGGGGGTCACAGTGAAGGAGATTCAGTTGAGAAGAGCAGATCTTCACAAATTTTACTTACAAACATACAAGACTTGTGACACTCATAATTTTTCCAGTGGGCATTTGAGGTTTTGGAAGGGTAATGTACACCCATATGGGAGTAGGTGGACACACTGGCTATTTTGTAGACTGGGTCAACAGTTTTCCACAATGCCCTATGGGCATTATTTTCCTTAAGCCTTCCCCACTTACTCTGGCCTAAGCAGGCTGGTGGTCATGTGTCGTCTGCTTTGATGTTTTCAACTAATGTCAACAGTAATGAAAACAATTTTGACTGAGAATTGTAGATGAGCCCTGTCAAGATCACATGCCCCAGGTCAACAACTTTCCTTGGCATCAGTTGGGCACTTAATGCCCAACTCATGCCAAGGAAAGTTGTTGACTGAAGTGTCAATTCAAGGGGGAAAGGGTTAAGCACGCAGGGGAAATCTGACAACCGTACGGTTTTTATTCTCAGGATGAAGCTACAGGTATATGCTGGTGCTTAAATGAAAGGTATTTTTAGGAGGTATTTGAATCTAAAATTGTGGTAATTTTACTCTTTCAATGATGCCTGTGATTAAAGTCGCAGTAAAAGGCAAACTGCTCTCAATTATAATAATTATGCTTAATTCATAGTCCATATGAATAGACCTTCATTCAAATGCCAACAAGTCTGTAGTTCCAGAGAATATAATAACGGTCCTGGTCAACACCTTTCCTTGAACCCGTAGCATGCCGAGAAATGCTGTTGACTCAGTCCAAAACAGGGCCAGAATTTTGCTTAATTTTGCAAGAATCTATTTGGATTTTAGTCAATTAGTTTTCTTGTTAAAGAAAGACAAGTTTAGGAGAATCTTTACGAGAATGGATTCTCAAATTCTCGCCGAAATTCTGGCCCTACAAAACATGGCACTGAAAGAGTTGCACCTCTGTTGTGTTTAGCACTGAAATATTTATCTCAGCAAAAAAAAAAAAAAAAATCAGGAACTTTACCTTGAATGAGATAACATAAATGACTGATTCAATCTAATCAAGACTAGCTTAGAGTAATTATTGTCAAAGACCATATCAGGTAATTTTAAAATTCAGTATCATTTTATGATTTGTTAATGAGTTGGAATCCTACAGCTATTGTGTTTCAGTGAAACATATCTTTGCTGTAAAATGTGATTGAAATAAGATTAGCTGTTTAAAAAAAAAAAAAAAAAGAAAAAAAAAAAAGACTTATAATCAGTGAATAAGCAAGAAGCCAGGAATTGCTGTTCAAGACAAACTTGGGATAATTATACCCCTCTCCTGCCGGAGGAGGGGCATATAGTAATCACTTTCTCCATTCGTGCATCTGTGTGTCTGTCTGTCTGTCTGTCTGCTCTTCATGTCCTGACTATAATTCCCTGGTCCTTCAACTTAGATTAAATAAACATTACATACAGGTGCATCTGGATATAAGAGTGTATCGTGTACCAAAATTAGCTAGGTCACTAGGTCAAGTATCTGGGTCATAGTGACATATCCTGGTAAAATCATGTCTGGGTTATAATTCATTTACTATCTAATTTAGTTTCAAGAAACTTAACAAACACATATATCCTGACCTAAAAGTGTGTCATTGAACAAAAGTAGGTCATAAGGTCAAGTATCCAGGCCATGGTGATACAATCAAGTAAAACTACATTACGCTTCATGTCCAAGCTATAATTCTGTAGTCCTTTGACTTAGTATCATGAAACTTTACACACCCGTGCATCTTGACACAAGGGTGTATCATGCATAATAGCAGGTCAGTAGTTTAAGTATCTGGGTCACAGTGACATATCCTTGTAAAAGCATGTCCATGCTATGATTCCTGTAATCTTTAATTCAGTTTCATGAAACTTTGAACATGCATATATATCTTGACCCGAAAATTTGTTATGAAGTAAAACTAGGTCACTAGGTCAAATATATGGGTCACAGGTATATCCTGGTAAAATCGTGCCCAGACTGTAATTCGTTTAATCATTAAGTTAGTTTCATGAAACTTCATACACACACATATCTTGACCCAAAGGTGTGTCATGGAACAAATGTAAATCACCAGGTCAGGTGTCTGGTTCATATGGTGAGACCTTTATGCAAAACTGCAATACAGTCGTTTATGTCCGGGCTGTATTTCGCTTGTCATTTAACTCAGATTAATGAAACTTTACACACAGATGCATCTGGGCATTAGGATGTGTCGTGCAACAAAAGTAGGTCACTAGGTCAAATATCAGGGTCACATTGGTATATCCTGGTAAAATTATGTCCGAACTGTAATTCCTTTACTCATTAAGTTAGGTTGATAAAACTCATACACACACATATCTTGAACCAAAGGTTTGTCGTGAAACAAAAGTAGGTCACTAGGTGACGTATTATATGTCCTTGTGTCTGTCCATCCACTATTCGTGTCTGGACCGTAATTTGCTTGTCCATCATTAACATTTTTCTTGTTGTCGGGCTTCAGTTTTGAATGTGGGTCATGTTATTGTGCACTGTTGGAGGTTTGTGTGTGAAAACATTCAGTGCCTTAGAGCCATCCATCTGTCCACAACTTGTCTGCACTCTATCTCCAGAACTTTTTGAGGTAGAGCTTTTACATTGTCAGGAGTATAGTCCCCTATAAGGGCTAGCTTAAGCTGAGAAATTTCATATGACTTAGGTTCCATTTGTCTGTCCATCCATCATGTAATCTGGCCATCTGTCCAGCTTTCTTCTGGGATGGGGGGGGGGGGGATCATGGATCCAGCAATCTCTGACTGCATTTTAATTATTGTTAAAGATCATGTGTGATTTTAAAATTCAATGTCATTTCGTGGTGTGTTAATGAGTTGCAATCTTGTGACTGAGGTGTTTCAATGTTACATGTCTTTATACACTATAGTGTGATTGAAGTAAGCTTACAAAAAAAAAAAAAGACAATCATAAAAAAGCTAGGAGTTCCTGATGCATATTAGAAGTTGCATGTTGCATGTAAGAAATAATGGTCTTGTAGCAGTACAATGTAACAGGCTTAGTGAGTCCACAAATGTCACCATCACCAGTGCTTGATAAATCAGGTTCATTAACGGCCTTGTTTTGGTAATCCCAAGCACAGCAGGATAAAATAGTAAGCCTCGTTACAAATCACTGCTTGACGACTGGACAAGTGTGGTGAGAGCGATGCCAAGCCCAACTCAAGTGGTTATTTGGGAGCAGCACGAATACGTCCGAACTGTCAAACTGGCGTGCTTCAGCGTGCAGTATGCAGCCACTGGAGAAATGGCTTCGTGAAGGGGCCCTGTATTAGCACGCCGATTTCTGACAATGGAGTAGTTTCATGGCCGAGCCTGTGCATGATGGACTACGATTGTTTTGCTCTACGCCAGCGGGCTGCATGGGACACCTCAGTGACACAATTTAAGTTTGCTCTGACGTATTTTAGGGTGAAAAAGAATACGAGCTCTTCATTTTTGTTAAGAAAGATAAGAAAAAGTTTGATTGATTGGGCTGATAGTGATATATTACCCACACAGTATAGCTGCCCATGGGACCAACTTAGGGGAGATAAATTTAATTGAAAGACAGCCACTAAGAAGTAATTGAATCTCCTTTTTATTTATGCATGTAGCTATCTTTTTTCCCCCAGCTATTTAATCTGCATATGTTATGAAGAAGAAATTTAAGAAAGCTCAACCAAGTGCATAAGAGTAGAAAAAATAGCATCGAAGGAAAGTTTAAATGAATTCTATTTGGATCTGTCATCCTGATGAAATGAAGGGTCAGTATAGCTACATAATAGCACACATACCCGCGGGAATTCAGGTAAAAAATTTAGGACAACTCCTCGAAAGAGTTACTTAGCAACCTGAATGTGTCAGAAGCTTGCTAGAATGTCTTCCTCCAGTTTGTAAGTTTCCTCATCATGGTGATTGCAGTGCCACCTAGTGTCCGATCATCCAGTTTCCGTCACACTTATGTCGTTTAGTGCCACCTGGTATCATATATCAGCAAACAATCTAATGTATATATGCAGGAAAGGGGGATCTGTGAAAGGGCTTGTTTACACTAGTGAATTGCATGACTGATTTGCTGGCTGCATATATTGTCAGAATCAGATCTCAGCGGCCATTGCAGTCATGTTGGCCTACCTTCCATGCCTCAAAACACTGTTCCGCACTTTTCACCTGTTGACATCTGCTGGGCACAGACCCAATCCACATCAAGGAAAGCTGTTGACCTGGGGCATGTTATCTTATCACCGACAATTCTGATTCAAATTGTTTTTCATTACTTTTTAAAAGTCTATATGTGCACACATAGCATATTTTTTATCAGTGTGCCATTTAGCTAACATTTTGTGCTTCAATGATCTGATTTCCATGGGGTGAAGCTCCGCTCAGCTGAGCACATGATTTTCACAGCCCTCTCGTTTTAATACAACGCAAACTGTTTAAAGGAAAAGAGTTGTCACTGCATCAGTTTAGTGCAATGATGACAAGTTCCCTTGTGAAGAATATTAGTAAATAAGAAGCTTAAGTGTTTCACGTTTCAATTGTTATTGTATGTGAAACATTGAATACTGGATCACGGATAATTTGAGGAAAAGTAGAAATTGTCAGCATGACCAGACTGAGGTCCCAAAATGGTACTCTCGTGAAAATTAGCCCCGGGCAGTAGAAGAATGTCCACTTCGTTCATTATTTGCTAACATCTCACAGTCACCTGCAGGGTCTTCGACAATGATGTCATTGGGCAGCTTTGTTTACCTAGCGCCACCTACAGAGCACAACATGAACCTATTGGTCCTTAACAAACAGGGACAAAGAGAGTGTTACTTCCTGGCCCTAAGGCATGGAGACCTGCTGTGGGGGACCGTATCAGACAGTCTATCCTGAGCTTTCATTCTATGTTCCTGTTATTTGTTAGACACAAAGATTTAGAACACTTTATGTTTTCAAGGCATTATCAACAGTGTTAGAAGAGCCGTGAATTTTGCACATAAGGGATTTCATAGGTAACATTTGGTTTGTGTTTCTGGTTCTGTTTTGCATGTAGCCAAGCCTTTGTATTGCAAATGAGTTTTAGTTTTTTTTCTGATATTTTTTGTTAATAAAGTTGATTAAATTGAACCTTATTGCTTGAAATTTGTGGCAAATTGACAACTTAGACACATGGAGTGGCCATGTTACTCCATTTATTTGAACAATTATTTTGCTTTCCTTCGTAGTTTTCATTCATCTCAATTAAAGTGTGAATTGATATGGACTTTCCTAAAAAAAAACCAACCCAAATTAATGTTAATCTGAGTGGTTGTGTTGCTTTTGAGATGGTCCCGATGTATTGATTAACTAATGTCACCGTCTTGGAGGGTTCAATTATTACTCAATCTAAAATCAATTTTGTAAAAATGTATCCCGTCTATTGGAATAAGTGTTAATAAAATTGGGACTCTTTGGAGGCAAATATTGGTTCACGATATGTAATCAGACGAAGACCTGCGAAGCTGCAATGAGTAATTGAGAGGCAGATTCTCTCCAATGAGTTTTCTTCATCCTTTTTAAATGCCTCCCTTTTGGAATTGTGGCAGCTAGATTATTTTACATCAAGCATTCTGCTGATAAAGCTTTAGGTAAATATTAAATCACCGGGGGGAAAATCTCTTGGGGAAAAAAAATGTTCTGACCAACATCTTATATATTTTTGTGGAGGCGGATGGCAGGGTCTTTAATGTGGATGACTTAATTGGTAGGTGCATGTGGAGGGGACTAGAATTCTGACACTATTTTCCTTTACATGAAAATGATATTTTAAAAACAGGTAAGGTTTTGACTCCGTTGAGTACAAATTTGTGTTAAACCTAGTTGTTACATGCCCATATAAAAGGAATACTGAGACAAGGATAGCGTAATTTTAACATATTCTTAAACAGTGAACTATGAGGCACAGACAAGATATCAAGCATGAAAGGGCAGCTCCAGAAATCTGCAGACATTTTGGCGTTCAGTTTCCCTAGTGCAAGGTTGCTACAAAGCTGTGTAAACATTTAACATATAATATACAGTGGTACCTGCTGTATGCAACCACTGCTGTGAACATCCGCATTGCATTTTGTGGTCACTAGGCTTGAACAAAGTCAATTTCTTTGTAAAATTAACCTGTGGTGACAGGTCACCTGTTGTATGTGGCCACTTTTTCTTGGCAGAAGGGATGGCCACATACAGCAGGTACCACTGTACCTCTATGTAATGGCCCCTGTTCTAATAAACCCCCTGCTTGGATGCTGTATGATAAAAAATCAAACAAACTTAAATCTGCATGTAGGGTTCTTTTTCTTGATACTTTACCTAGTATAATGTTCAAATTAGGGTTCTAAATTAATGTTTTTTTTACATTACAGTGAAACCTGTTTTGAGAGACCACCCCTAGGGCAAGCCAAAAAGTGGTCACATAAGGCAGGTGGTTAAAAAGTTAATAAACCGTACTTAAAAATGAATAATATCCCAATAACCCAAGTCTCATTTTTTAACTTTCTAGGGCTTACAATTGATGATAAATTGTCATGGAAGGAACATGTTACCAAAATTTCAAGTAAAATATCAAGAGTTATCGCAATTCTAAATAAACTTAAACATCAACTTCTGCTGAAAGTTAAAATAACTATGTATAACTCATTAATTCTTCCACATATAAATTTTGGAATACTTCTATGGGAATTTAAACTTTCAAAAATTGAAAAACTTCAGAAAAAAGCAGTATGCTGTATAAATTGTAGTAAATACAATGCCCATTCAGAACCAATTTTGAAAGCTCTCAAACTTTTAAAAATTCAAGACATTTTTACATCAGCTAAATTAAAATTCTATTATAAATTTATCCATAATGATCTACCCATAAGATTACTCTCTTTTCAATTCATCCCAATAAATGAAATAAACAACTATAACAACATACATTGTGATAACCTTTTTATTAATAGAGTCAATAAAATATTTGCAAAACAGAGTTTAAACTATGATATTCCAATCACAGTGAATCAAACAGATAAGAATGTTATAAGGAAAATACATACTCATAGTTTACAAGGGTTTTCCTTATATATTAAAAATATTTTTTTGAATAATTATGAACAGAGTTGTAATATTTATAACTGCTATGTTTGTCAAAATAATTAACAATTATATTTTCCCACCCATGTTGTGTGTGTAAACTGTATTATATCATGAAGTTTATTTGGACATTTATTGTTAAAGTAACTGCCATCTATATTGTTTCCAAAGTTTAAGACTTAAAGGTGGCTCCTATGAGAGCGACATGTATTTGTCTTAATAGGAGTCCCCCTAGCCACATCAATTTTTTTATCATTATGTACATATATCTCAATATTGAAATCGTCATTGTATTGATTGGCTAAAATAAATGAGTTTTGAGTTTGAGTTTGGTCTCTCAATAGAGGTATAACATAGGAAAGATAGCAAAAGGGACATAGTAAACATGGTCTGAAAAGGCAGGTGGTCTTTCATTACAGTGTTCTCTCAAAATAGGTTTCACTGTATTATTTAATAAGCACCCTATGCACCTGAAGTATAGAATACATACCTAAAGCCAGTATCGGTTGCCGGGGATTAAAGGATTGGGTTTCATGCCTAGCAGACTAAAACACTGCAAATTCACCATTTCATGCTCAAATCACCTAAAAGTGCCCGGATGTAAATTGCGGCCTGCCTTCACAATTTTACTTTTGTTCTTATGACTAGAAAATATTTTGCTGAGATTTTTATGTGAGACCATTCATGACGGTGCGCTCTAGGTCGACAGCTTTCGTTGATGTGGGCTGGATGCAATACACCCAATCTGTGCCAAGGAAAGCTACTCTGACCAGGAATGGGTCAAAAATCCTGCAATAGCCAGGATGTGGGAAAGCACAACCACACTGATCTCAAATATCAGTATCAGGCACTGTTAAGTGGTCCTGAAAACCCGACCAGCTCAGAGGTCATATTTCAGTGTAAGTAGGCTGTGGGATGATCTTTTAGCGCTGGCTGAGACAAGGGATACTCTCAGTATTCCTTGTCTCAGGCACTGGCCTCTGCTATAGGCATATTTATTTCAATTATTATAATGATATGTGGATCACCTTTAAATCCCTGATGCAAAAGGCCTGTCATTCAAGTAACACTACTTCTGGTATAAAATTAGATTTTTTTTCAGAGAAGGAGAATCCTTGAGGTCAACAGCATGTCCTGTAACTGTAGGGTGAAATGTTCTCAAAGTATACATGAGCACTTTAAGCATAAGGATTACAGACCCAGACTCATCATGAAGGAAGTTCCTTGGGTATGCAACCAGACTGTAGTGCCAGTGGTATGTTTCTTGGCAGCAGACTCCACACTCTTTCGCTGCATTTTGACAAAATCACATACAGTGAAACCCCTGCCTTCATTCTTACCTGCAATTTCTAGCTGACGAGACCTGCATCATCAGAAATTTTGCTTGGTTTAGTCTATCGTATATATTTCCGCCGATACCTTGTCTCAGGGCACAGTATGGCCACAAAAAGAAAGTCGTTGACTGGGTATGTGTGAATATTGAATGAATACTGTTTACATAGCCATACATGAGCATGATAATGGTAAATGTACATTAAATATGTGTTGAGGCCCTAACTGCCAACCCTCCCTTTAATGAACACCTCTGAAGACCGACTCGGAACATTTTTCTGGGCCCCTAGAGTGTTCGGTATTGAGAGGTTTCACTGCATAAAACTTTTGTGAACAAATAGAAAATTCTAACAATGTATTGTCTCTGGTGATCTACTCCTGGCAATCGCTCCTGTATTCCTCAGTAAGAACCAGGTGGCACAATATTTTGCTCTTAAATCAAGATTTATAATTTGTGGTAAATATCAGTAGCATTGCAGGATGCTGCTTTTCTTACATTGTTCTTCTCTGTCTCTCTTTGACCACATTGTCAGGGCCAGAATTTTGCAAAATTTTGCGAGAATCTATATTTGGATTTTTGTCAATTAGTTTTCTTTTTAAAGACAAGTTTAGGAGAATCTTTACGAGAATGGATTGTTGGATTCTCGCCGAAATTCTGGCCCTGATTGTACTTGATGTGTGGACTAAGGTACGTGTAGGCTTTATATCATGTATACATGCATATTGCACTGTGGCTATGGACTTATGTCCAGAATAAGCAAGATTCAAATATTCAAAGAGGTTCTATTCACATGCCTGGTCTAAAGTCAGTGCTTTTTATGCCAGGCATTTGTCATCACAGCACTGAGTAATGAAGTCCTGAAAATGTAGGGACAAGAGAAAAACAAGACATATATCAAATGTTCTGTGACTGCATTCATTTTCGAGCACATGGCCGTGTATATTTAAATTTACTCATTTCTGTAAAGAAACACTATTTCAGAATTCTAAAAAATTAAAGAAAAAACAAAAAACGAAAAAAAACGTAACCTCTCTTTGGTTGTTTTTTCCCAGTATGGCTTCATCAACATGAACACAAGTGAAATTCTGGTAAGGTCTCGTCATTATGTAGTAACGGTCTGCTGAGTCAGCGCTTTATTACAGCTTCCCATATGAACAGCAACAAGGAAAGTCAATTTAAGACAAGACTCATTTCTGAATCATCATTTACTTGCAGATCCCCTATAACTGAACCGATTCACTTATATACTGACTACATATTGCAGAGGGAATTGAGAAGGGATTAAGAGCTGCTCGCAGATTTGTCCAATTTGCATAGGAAGTGGTTGTGTGAGGTTGAGGTGGGAAGAAATATTTCTTATCAGGAGAAAACAGCTACAGATTAAAGTATAGTTTTTACCGGTGTTTCATTGTGTTGCTGTTCACGTCAGACCAGGAATTCAGGTTGTGCAGCCAAGCACAATTTTACGAAAGATCTATATGGAAGGTGCAAGGGGATATAGACTGATACCGAAGGAAGCTGTCCAGTCCTGGAGTGTGCGATAATGTAGCGCGAGTTAGCGCCCTGTTTCCAATTCAACAACAGATTATGCAAGATTACCCAGACACAAAGGCAATATTGTCTCACTTTGTCATTTCTTTTATCACAATTTACTTCCATTTCTTATCCGTTGATAGTCATCCATTTTCAGCCGAGTGAAGCAAAAACCCTGTAGGTCTTCATTCATCTGGGTGACTCTTTCATTCCCGCAGCCAAAGAGACTCTACTTTTCAAATTATCAGCCAAAGCGATCCCTCCGACTCCCAGAGAATAAAAATCTCATGCCATAGATTTTCCGAAACGTCAATAAAAATCTTGACACTGTGTTCAGTTATGCTTGTTGTATCTGGTACTTCAGCGAGCTTCGTCCCAGAAATCCGTTCCTCGGGGTCATAAGGAGTGAATATTGTTGATGATGAAGCATTCCTCGCCCTACAAGTCTCCATTTATATTGTCTGCCAGTGTATCAGTGTACTTCTCTCATGTGCCTATTAAAAATTATTATCCTGCAGTGATAAGGGGCTTTCTGCCTGTAGAAGCTCTGAAGGTGGTGCAGTAAGTTGCCAGACATTATAGGACTTCCAGTTGTTCTGTTGCCATGGAAACCATTTCTTCTTTGCGTATCAATCCATAAAAGAGCATTCCAAATTGTTGCTGGATACATACAATTTGACACCTTCATTCAGATGTGTAATTAGGGGACCCGATATGATACACATGTACCTATAGACACTGGGAGTATTATTATAGTTGTAGAGATCGGGTATAGTCCGCTCTGCTCTGTTCTTGAGCACTGTTGCCTGAGGCTCATAAGGTCCCTTAATTTTGTCATTCAGTTATTTTTGATTATTTTGTTTAAGGCACAAAACCATTATTAATAATGATGATAATAATAATAAAAGTAGTGGTAATAGTGATAATAGTAGTAATAATACAATGTAATAGAAGTAGTAGTAATAAAAAAAATATGCCCCCCCCCCCCTTATAAGCCATGGACTAAGACCATTATCACAAAAGCCATGGACTAAGACCATTATCACAAAAGCCATGGACTAAGACCATTATCACAAAAGCCATGGACTAAGACTATTGTCACAAAAGCCATGGACTAAGACCACAAGCACAAAATAAATGGGCTAAGACCATTGTCACAAAAGCCATGGACAAATACCTTTATCACTAAATTGAGAGCTAAGACCATTATCACAAAAGCAACAAACTAAGACCATTATCACAAAAGCAACAAACTAAGACCATTATCACAAAAGCCATGGACTAAGACCATTATCACAAAAGCCATGGACTAAGACTATTGTCACAAAAGCCATGGACTAAGACCACAAGCACAAAATAGATGGGCTAAGACCATTGTCACAAAAGCCATGGACAAATACCTTTATCACTAAATTGAGAGCTAAGACCATTATCACAAAAGCAACAAACTAAGACCATTTTCACAAAAGCCATGGACTAAGACCATTGTCAATGTGAAGTGGAAAAGTTTATCTTGTTTGTCACCAATTTTGACAAAAGTCAAGGTGATGTGAATTAACTATTGATACTAGACTCATAGGTTTAATGAACCCAGCTTTCATTCAAGTACCAGCCTATAGTTACAAATAGGACCATGAAAATGGTCCGGATCAACTGGAGGACATTCCAGCCGATGAAGAAGCCTCAGATTAAGACCATTACTGACGTGGGGTGGAAAAGGTTAAAGGTTAACTTGTTCAGTGGCAATTTTGACAAAAGTCGATGTGCTGTGAATCAACTTAACAGGACTAGATTCCTATTTTTTTGTAGAATGACCTTTCATTCAAGTATCAGTATGCCCGCAGTTGCAGACACCAAAAGAATGTTGGAGGTCAACAGCTTCGCTTGGCGTGCTTCGCATGCGATGCCCCCAGAGGGCGCCACAGAAAACTGCTGACGCAGTCCAAACTGGGCATCAAAGCGTCAACAAACCCTTATCCGAAATATCAAAGTGTGCTTTGAGATCGTTGAATGATGGATCCCCAAATAAAGGATTTCACGACTACATCAGCTCACAATGGAATTAGAGCTGATTAGGGGAGTGTCAGATAAAACACGTTTATAGCATTTCTGTGCCACTGCAATAATTCCCAGTTACAGAATTTTACCGTTTCAAATTACAGCATATTATGTAGCTAGATTAAAAGACAGCAGGATTACTGTCAACATGTGTAAGCTGTAAGAATCTACCTGTTGGGAATCATGCACACGAAAGGCTGAATCATCTGTAAAATGCGTAACTGGAAATGCACTTATTTTTACTTGTATAAATTTCATGGTTTGTACATTTCAGAATTGAAATTGAAGCTTCATTTTCACCATTTTTGGACATAGTCTCTATTAAACCTATGTTAAACCACTATTTGATTTTTTTTTTTTTTTTTTTTTAGCTCTTTGTACCTCGAGTCAACGAGGCCCTTGCCCGGTCTCATTTGCTCACTATTTGATAATGCTTTTACTTTCTTAGTTTTGTGTCATCAGCAACATAAACAAAACTAAAAATATGGTCGTACTTACCTCTTTTGCGAGACCCTTTTTTAGGGAGACCACTGGCCTTTTGTGGCCTTTTTAACTGTTCAAAGCACTTTCTAATGATAATTTACCTCTTTTGGAAGACCACCTGCAGAATGTGACCAGTGACCACCCAAAATAACCCCAAAAGACCATTCATCCATCCAGAAATTGCCCACTTCAGTTAAGTATATAAAGTATATTGGTTCTTATGGAAGGACTGATATATGACCACGTATCTTTGATATCCTTCAACCTGTGGTGCAGGCCAACGTAAAATGTGAGTCAGAGATGTATTGATTGCTTTATTTTCATAGAGATTCTATTGAAACGAAACCTGGTTGGACAGATTATCATGAACAATTCCGACCATCATTGGGTCAGTTTAGCTCACTCATTTTCATAGTTTTCTTTTGTCTGTGTAATTTGTAGATGGAAAAAAATCAATGAAAATAAAACGAAAACATAATTGTATTCCTACATTGGTTTAACGGGAAGAATCTGCAACGTAGCAAATTTAACATATCAGTACAAACACTCAAAATTTTAAAAAGGTAAAAATTTATACATGTAGAAATTCAACCGTTGATGGCCTCATTTTCCATTCACAGTCTGTTGTCTCTATCAGTGCTGATCATGAGCAAAGTTTTGCTTGCTTTGCTTACGTTTGTTGTTTTCATAATTCCAGATCCAAATATCTTATACAGAAAGACCTATCAGTTACAGCCCAGTAACACATCTAATAGGAGGCAAATACCGCGAATTGCTTTATTTTCACATGTTTAAATTTTCACAGGTTATGGTGTGTTTTTGACATTTCACTGTGGTACGGTTTTAATTTCACTATTTTGGACATAATTCCTATTGAAACAATGTTAAAATACTATTTCGCTGGGATTTTAATTTTCACTGCTTTGTGCCATGGGTGACATAAGTGAAAATAAGAATAGAGCAAAATAAAAGCTATTCACAGCAATCTCAATATGACAAGCTTTCACTGTATTCCAAGGACCAGCAGCATGTTGAGAGTTACATGTAGTTAACATGGAAACCCTGACAGACAGGGGGTGCTCTATTGGTGGTAAATGACACCCCGGGAGATGGTGAATCAAATTTTGTTAGCAAGCATTAAGTGGCTTTTTTTTTTTTTTGGCTTTAACCAGCATAGAAAGATTTACATCTCATGAGCCCATATTAATTAAAATGGTGCTTAACTGGTACATGTCATGCATTTTTAATATTTATAACCATGCATATCTGATACATATTAAGTGTTTTCAACATACACATTTTATTTATTTCTTTTTATTATGTTTTTTTTTTTTTTAAACCAGGCTATGTATATTCATAGCCGTGTCCTACTGTAAACCTTCTGCACAAAATACATATACTGGATAAGCCTTTTTGTAATTATCACCCATAATTTTCAATATGTGATAACGGAAAGGTCCACAGAAAAAGTCCACAATGCTTTCTGTAGCAGGACAAAGGAAGCTTAATAGAGCAAATGCTTTTTCCCAGATGGCCTTACAGCACGAAAAGGGTAATTTTGTATTTGTGAAACAAAAAAAAGGAGCTAATCTTGAGGGTAATTGCTTGTCACCCTGTTTCATTTTTACATTTTCAGCCACAAGGGGGCACTGGTATTCAGACTCGAAGCTGATCAAATACAAAACACAACTTCTTTTATCGTCAATTTTTTTTTCCAGTGTCTGTGTTACTTTCACTTTAGCTAAGAAGATTAGCTCTGTAGTATTGCACAAGTAAATTGGAATAGTCCTATTTGCGAGTCGAGATATTGAATGGAAATTTGCATATATTGGAACAAAATGAGGCAGATGGTAGGAACACTCGAAGACCGTCACAAGGAGAGGCCAGCGAATAAGCCAGGGGGGAGGATTATATCACTCTACTTTCATTTGTATTTTGTGAAGATATTTTTCAGTGCCTTGGTGAAAGGAAAGTCATTATGCAAATGGGAACACCTGCTTACTTGTAGGGGGAGAAAAAGTTTTAAATTAATGACAGATTTTCGATTAAAACTGTACAGCATATGAATTGAATTATTCATAAACATGTAAATTATCTTTTGTGTTGGTTGGATGTGAAAAATGTGTATCATGGACAATATATTATATGCGATAAAACCGTGATATCTGTGTGTTGAACTGAGAAATTTGTCTTGTCCTGGCCATGCATGGAGGTGTCAAGCATATAATAATCGTACAATATCGTCATAATCACAGAAAATCACTGTATTGAGAGACAGCCCCAGGACCACACAGACAGTAACTTGTCAGAAGTGGGTGAACTTTCATTAAAGAATACCAGTCAACTCTCCCATATTGAAGGGGAGACCATCCTTCTGCAGATTCAGAAAGTTGATAAAATGAGAGGAACTTGAAGCAGAGTTGTCAGACTTTCATTGTTTTCATGCACTTTTCATATGAATCTCCAACTCGCACACCTTGGGGTCTGAGACTGCTCTCTATGTAAGTGCTATAATAAGAGTAGGACATACAGACGTACTTATATCACCAGCCGTGGGCTCGCCACTTTCCTTGGCGAGGATTGGATGCTTTTTGCATCATCCGTGCCAACAAAAGTTGCTAATTTTTTTTCTTTATTGTAAGCAGGGAGATATCAATGTTTTCGCATGTAAATTGTCAAAAAGCATACACACAAACACAAACACACACACACACACACACACACACACACACACACACACACACACAAACACACACACACACAAACAAACACAAACACACACACACACACACACACATGTCATCTGTTTCAGTGCCTCAGGTCTTTTATTACAGTGGTCCTTTTAACCCTTTCCCCCTTTAACCGGCCAAATACAAGCTGGTGTTCAAATGTCGTCTGCTTCAGCGTTTTCAACTGATTTCAACAGCAATGAACAACAATTTGACTGAGAATTGAAGATCAGACTTGTCAAGACAATATGACCCAGGTCAACACCTTTCCTTGGCATGGGTTGGGCACTGAGTGCCCAACCCATGCCAAGGAAAGCTGTTGACTCATTCTTAATTCAAGGGGGGAAGGGTTAAGGAATGACAACAGTACATGACTGTCAACAGGAATGACAACAGTACATGACTGTCAAGAGTATATATTGTCCAACATCTCAATGGTTGCATCTGTCTACCTTAAATATAGTATAGTGGTCCCCCTCTTATAAGGCCACCCCAACTGCACTTGAACAGTGACCTGATAAGAAGGGTGGCCTCTCTTAAGGGGTAAAATACAGCGAAAATACCATACTTGCTGCATGGAGAAGGGGCCTTTGTAGAGGGACCCGTGTCTTACAAGAGGGGGGTCACTATTGTGTTGATCATCTTGGTCAGTGGATGGCCACCATTGGTTTTGGGTAAGCAGGTCAAAGGTCATGCTCCTGTGACCTTGATAATGTAAACAGTGTCCTTTCAATGACTTGACAACAGCTGTGCCTGCATTTGTCAAACTTAATATGATGTTTTTTCATGGCCAATTGGTGACTTTTATTGATTTTTGGGGCCCTCAGGTCAAAGATCAAGGTCATGATGACACAGACATCAAACAATCATTGTCCGAGCAATAACTGGCTAACCTGTAATGACTTCAAAATCATCTACTGTTTGTGACCAGACTAAGACAGGGGTGGGGGGTGGGGGTGGGTCAGGGAGGTACATGTTTACTATGGCAAATAGATAACCTTAAATGACTTAGGGTCATAAACAGATTGGGGAGGGGGGCATTAAATGCTGTGATGTTAGAAACTTTTGCTGCCAATTTCTGGGATTACTAAAAATGGGTTAATTCATCTATTTTAACAACAACAATTCAGACCTTACATGGAGAAGAGTGGAACTTGCATAAAGTTTCTGAAACTTTGAATCCACTCTGCAAGCAATATTGGAGGATGTGGCATCAGAATTACAAAGTCATGAGGTTGGAATTTATGGCTGCCGGAGAATGTTGTTTCATATCTGAGACCCTGTAGGTCCAGAAGTTCCCTCATCCTCACAGCAGCCAAGTGAAGTCCCACGGTCCCCGGTAGATCCATCCAGGTAATAAATGAATCAAACGGTTCATTCTTGCCACAATACCAAATCCCACGGGGCGCGTATTGTCAAGTTCCAGTCTGACGCTCCCGAACTGTGCCGTTTACCCCAGGGAAGAAGATGGGTCAAGTGCCAGAGCTTCTCCCATGGCATAAAATGCTCGCATTTCTACCCTGTTTGTTTTGGCCATCTGTCTTTGCAGAGACAATTTTACCTTTAAGTTGGAGTTCCTAACTTAATTCTCTTACGCCCGGGTAATATACATCGGCTGACAATTTGTAGGAGACGATTAGTGTATTGTTAAAAGGGGCACTGATGAAGCCCGGGAACTACATGGGTTTCCTAATTATATTAACATCCCATGTAGGTGGTAGGAAGGTCTTGATGAGGAGTAGCTTTTTGTTCCTATTGCATTTGCAGATGGGTACCAGTGTATTGGGAAATTACCTTTGGTTGAAAATTAAAAAAAAAAAAATATGGATGTCATCGTTCTTGTAAAATATTGCTGTTGCTGTACCATCTGAAATTAGGTGCACGATATTTAAACTATTTGATTGTGGATCATTCAAGAGTATGACGATGGCAAATGATCCCCCCCCCCCACACACACACACGCAGATAATGGTTCCCCTTGAATTTCTCATCAACAGAAAACAAGATGGATGATTATTGGTTCATGATACATATCGTGGTGACAATCACGGGTCAGCAGCTCTACCTGGGTCTCTGGTAAAGTGCTTTCCCCTCGTATGCTCAGAAGAGAGGGTCACCCTTTTATAGAGCAGGACAGGGTGACGTGATTAGATCAAAATGTACTCAGAAAAATGAGTTGACTGAACCCACCCCGACAGGCCGGGGTAAAGTGTCAGATGGTCACATGTAGCAATACTGATGTGACCGAAACGTTGGACTAAAGGGAAGATATCATAATAATGAGAACTCTGTTGTGAACATATAGAAGTCGTGACTTTAATACAGCAACATGATTTGAAATACTCCCCAAATCGTGACCAATCACGATTTGTTAACCTTGATATGCAAGATTTGATCTGTAGGGAGATATACAGATGCACAACTTTGGAGAAATCAACTTCTGCACTAATAGCAACTTTTGACCAATTAGAGCTTCTGTACTAATTCTAATTGCAACTTGTGACCAATCAGAGATTCTGTGATAACAAAGTATAACTTGTGACCAATCACATTAAACCATGGCTGAAAATTAGATATAGATTTATCATGGTATTTCAGACCATGTGAAATAAAATAGTGAGATGAACAACCAATGGGAGGAATGGAGCCCAAATGTCTAGATGTATCATGGTATTTTAGACACGTGCAATAAGGTATGCTGACATTTACAACCAATCAGATGAATGGAGACAAAATGCATGCACTTGAAGCCATATTTGGTCGAGGCATTAGTCTCACCAGGGTGTCCGTAACACTAGCATATGGATGGAGAACTTTAGTACATTTCTACCAAGATCTCTCTTTTTAGGATTGGACCTTGACAGCTGATTTAATTTTCTCTGGCCACATCAAAGTATTCTCTTTATGGTCATAATCTATTAAAAGACGTTGGTCTGGGTCTGAAATTTGAGCCAGAGAGACATGAAGGTGGCGATTGCCTTCATTGTTAGGCAGCCTGGCTGCACAAATGCTCTCCACCTTGTTATGAGCGCGCCTCTGTGCCGAGGTGAGAGTTTACTGTAAAGCTCGACAAGGCACAAATGTGAACCACCTAACGGAGGAATAATATAGGTGGGTGGGGTTTCGTGCAGATATCTAATTTTGTCTGAAAAGAAGTGGAAATAACAGAGGTCAGAGACTTCAGCGGTTTTAACCCTTCTACCAGAAATAATTCAGTTGTTGTAACCGTTTCATTGCCAATTGTGACAGAAGTCAATGTGTTTGAATTGACATAGGGTTGTTAGATTCATAGTCTTTGTGAGCTGACCTGTCATTCGGGTACTAGCTTCAGAACAGTCCAGGTGAACATCTTTCTGTGACATGCTTTGGGCACGATGGACCCAAAGAATACCCAGGAAAGTTGTTGACTCAAACAAAATATGACATCGAAAGAATGGAAAGGACTTGTTTTGTATTTGTAGCCGACTTTTTCTTAAAGAAAAATGAAAATTATGTACTAAGATTTGAAGTGCATGTGTTATTCAAACCTATGGTGACTAATTTACAATACATGAATAAAAAAAAGTTTTGTTCTATTATCAATCAAGTCAGATTATGACAAATGATATATTTCAAAATTGACCGAACTGAAGTAACCACACATGCTTCAAGGGTTTGGGGGTGGGGGTGGGAGCAGTGGACAGATTATAAGTCAGTGTACATCAAAGAGTACAGGTGGCTATCTTAATTTGTGACAGGACACTGCACAGGCACAAAGTGCCCGTCATGGGAGAGAAAGTGTTAAAATGGAAAATGCTTATATGCCATCAAAAGGTTGTACATCCAATCAATACGGGTCCTCCAGGGCCACACTGTGTCTTTAGGACTGAAAGACGTTCTTGTCCAATGCAAAATGCCACAGCACTCACTATGTAAGAATCGCCTGCCTACACGTTTGCTCATACGTCCACAGAGGCTCACCTCTCCATGTTGCTGTTCCAAAAGAATAATAGTGTCATAGAGGTGGAAAAATATCACTTGTTCCGAGACAGGCAGCTTTGGTGAAATGAGTTTGTTCTAATTGAACTGAATGTAAAATCTGGTCTCTCTCATAGCAATTTGACCTGTCCATCACATTTTTTTACTTGTCTCATGCTTTGTCTCATTGACGTAGGTTTTTTATCCTTTTGATCTGTTTCGTGAACAAAATATTCTTCATCAAACGAGTCCCCTTATATAAATTGAAATCTGGGAAAGATATGGACAAATACGTTGATGATGTTGTGCCTGGTGATAACATAATGCGTGTTCAGAAAACTTATGGTTTAATGTGGATGTCGTTGGACATAAACGTTTTAAACTTTATAATTAGTTCTTCTTGTACCTAAACGCAGTGCTTCATATTTTTTGTCAACTGCTGCTACAGTAGTCCCTCCTTTGAGAGACCGCCCCTAGTGCCACCCAAAAGGCGGTCACATAAAGCAGGTGGTGCCTCAAAGGAGGTATGAATAACATGAAAAGTACTACAGAAAGACCTGACAACTGTGGTCTCTCAAAGGAAGTGGACTCCCAAAGGAGTGGTCTTTCAAAGGAGGGACTACTGTATTTTATTTCATTTTACTTTGGATCTTCTTATTTTCACTTAATTCGCCGATGCTTCAAAGCCCTGAAATTATGAAGACAGCAAAAAAAGTTTTTAACTTGTAGCGTTTATAGGAAATGCGAATAAAATAGGAAACTGAAAGTGTCAGTGGAAGCTAGGTTCAAAATGCAAAAATCACTAGAATTAGTATGATTGTAAATAAATATCTACAAAGTATCACTCTCCCACATGGCATAGGTGTCAGCCCCCAAGGCTCTTTCACCCGGAGACTTCTCTAAAACGTGCATGAAAACAAAGAAAATAGCCAATTTTTGTGCAAAATGCTGTTATTTTAATCAACTTTGTGGTCTCCAAAATGAGAGGCTCCTGGTTGGAACAGGAGAATTGACAGCTATTACCTGGCATTACTTGTACAGTGGTCCCCCTCTTATAAGGCCACCCCATGTGTACCAGAAGTCTAGCCTTATGAGAGGGGTGGCCTCTCGTAGGGGGGGGGGTTATAACAAAATACCAGACTTGCTGCATGGAGAAGTGGCCTCTGACGAGGGGATGACCTCTCCTAATGGAGAAGTGGCCTCTGACGAGGGGATGACCTCTCCTAATGGGGACCTTACAAGATGCGGACCAATATTGTAACAACTTCTCTATTGAAAGGACTAACAAGGATTCCTTCCTATACAATCGGTTCAGTATACCACTTGCCTGGATCGCTCTTCAAAAATGTGTTAGGGGAGGAATCTTTAGCTTAAATGATATATAGTCGCTTAGTGATACAAGTTTTCTGGGACTTATAGTCATATTTCTTTGCTATAAACACTCACGTTTCTGACATATTCACATATCTGACACTTTTTCGAGAGAAAGGGTGTTGTCATATTGAAGTTTCATTGTATGTGAACTGTCGACAGCTTTCTTGGCTACGCTGTGGCCAGCCTAGTTTCTCACCGAAAGCTGCTTACTGAGCAAATATTCTTTTTAATGAGAATGAAACCGATGACATTGACAACTTTAGAGGCTTGCTGGTACTTTTGCATTGGAAAAAGTCACATGTTGACACATTAGAAAAAGTTACATAATCATATATTGGGGAAAAAAAAGTTTCACGTTGATACACTGACATTGAGCCTCCAAAGTTCAGCGCACTGCACTGTAAAAAAAAAAAAAAGAAGAAAAATACAGGAATCCTCATAGTAAAAAGACTCGGATATCTGACAGTTATTCCCTTACAGTGCTCCCCCTCTTATAAGGCCAGCCAAAATGCTGCTCAAAAGTCATCTTTTGTTTACAGAACTGGCCTCTGGAGGGGGACAAAATGATGGAAATGCCTTATTATTTGCAATGGAACAGTGGTCTGTTAAGATGAGTGGCCTGGGGTGAGAAGGACCTTACAATAGGGGGATTACTGTAATGACACAAGTTTTCCGGAACATAAAGTCAAATCCTTTTGTCTTGTGACTCATTTATCTGACATATTGAGATATGTGGCATATTTTGCAGGGAACAGGTGCTGTCATTATGCTGAGGTGTCGCTGTAGTAAAACGTGCAATAATTGACATATTTCAGCTTTTAACGAGTCTGATGAAGGAACCCTGAAAGGCAGCATGGTTGTGTGTAGACTAAGATAACATGTTTATATATCCTAAAAAAAAAAAACTGCTCTGTAAAATACGGTATTTCTTTTGCAATACTTTTGGTCACATCATCGAACGTTCACTCACAAGAACATCAAAATGCTGATGGGGATTAATGGTGGTTTGGCGGGATCTTACGAATATTATGGTGTGTCCCACAAATCTTTTGGCAAATGCACACCCTCAACACTGCCAAATATGGGCTAAAAACCCTTATATTTTGAAAATGTATGATAAAAATGACACCAGGATCAAGGAATTTCAGATAGCGTTTTACAAGTCAAACACAGCACCAGAAGATGTGTTGTTCTTGGTATAACCTATGGTGATTAAAGTTCTCCGACACATTTGAGGGACACAGTGTCGCTGGAAAGTTTGATTGCACACTCAATCCCAGAGGAAAGTACAGCAAATGAGTAGGTTGGATGTAAAAAATTAAACTCTGAAGATGAAGGGTTAAGGCCTGAATGTGTTGGTGTTACCTAAAAACAGAGAAGAAGTGTCAGAAAGTTAAAGGGACACAAAAAACATCAATTTACGGGGTGATTGTCAGTTACTCCATGGCCCAGGGGGATGCACAGTGTTTCTGTGAAAGATCCTCCAAGCATTTAATTTCTATTGTTGTCATGCTTTTGTGCAAGGTGCCAAGTCAGAGAAGGTCAAATTAAGTTTCCTTCTAGAGTGAACCCCATTAGAGACAACTCCACACAGCCTGGTCTAAATATGACAGATGGCTCACCATTGTGACAAGGTGAAAAGAATTTCTCTCTCTCAACATTAGCCCAAATCTCAGTAACGCATTTGTAGAAATGCATCACAGTTTAGAGTATGTGTCCAGACGGACAATATAGGTGCTTGGTGTTTTCTGTGTCCGAAAAACCACAGACGTCTTTATCGATTTCTGGCCAGGCACAAAAGATGTCCAAGCCCCGAGAATCGTGTCACAATTGTCCCCGTTATTTGTGGAATGTAATTTGCCCCATGTGGGTTTGTCAGTAAATGGAAAGAACCGCAGGGTGTAACGGCTTAAGTGGGTATGCGTAGAGAAGATCGGTGACATTACACGTGCTGGCTTTGTCTGGGCAGGCCGCTTGCTTTCTATTGCAGGTGTGCGGATTATGCTCCGGACAACTGGTGACCAACTGGATTGTACATCCGGATTATGATCTGACTTGTGATTAACCAAATGAAACTGCCCTTCTGTCATGTGACCTTTGACTGCAAGACATGGGGGGGGGGGGGGGGAGCAGACCTTTTTTTGGTTCGCCCCATGGGGGAACCCTTTATGTTTTTGGGTTGTCTGTCCATCAGGATGTCCGTCCAGATTTCCGTCCATCCCGACGTGCACATTCTCGTTACTGCGATATCTACAGAATGCCTCCATGTATTTTGCTCAAATTTGGCAATATGCTTATCTTACCTGGCAAGATAAACTGATTAGACTTTGGTGCCACCATGACCTAATTTGAGCAAAGTGCACACCTTCAGTCATTTCCAGATTCTTTGCCATGGAATAGATCTGTATGTAGTATGTGCACTAGTCCCTCTTCTCGAAGACCCATCTTTTGGGAGACCACATGCCTTTTGTGACCATTTTCACTGCAAAAGTGCCTTCCTAATAATATACCTCTTTCAGAAGATCAACATGGCCAGTGACCATCCAAAATGATGCTCAATGCACCACTTATCCATCCAGAAATCCACCATTTCAGATATGTAAAACCTAACTATTTTGTACAAGATTGGTCGAATAATTTGTCCAAACCAGTTTACAAATTCAAAATATGTTTATAATACCAATAAATGAGTAACCACATGACTGGAAGACGGAATGGGGTCTGATAGGTCCACATCAATCATCTGTGATTGTGAATCTAAATTATCGATGGAAATTCAAAGGTGGTGCAAGTGTTGAACCTCCTTTGGAAGACCACCTGCTTTATCTGACCAATCCTGGGATGGTACTAGGGATGGTCTTTCCAAGCAGGGACCACTGGATATCATTTATACGGAGGCCTGTTCCATAGCAGTATTGCTAAGTATAGTGAAACCTGTTTTGAGAGACCACTATAATGAAAGACCACATGCCTTTTAAGACCACATTTCCAAAGTTCCTTTTGCTATCTTTCCCATGTTATTGCACCTCCATTGAGAGACCACCTGCCTTATGTGACCACTTTTCATCCTGCCCTATGGGTGGTCTCTCAAAACAGGTTTTACTGTTTGTAGGGGTTGTGTCTGCAGCAAATCTTAACATGCTGAATGTTGACAGATAATTTGCTCTGCGTGCAATCATGATCACAGATGACACAACATCTGCTTGATACCTGACAGATATCTTTCGTATGATACGTAATTTGCTGCATTCTGTTTATGCAAGAAAGCCTAGATGTTGCCGGCGTGCTCATTAGACAATTAATGCCTTCCTTCTGTTTTATAATATAAGTGATAGTGAAAAGACTGCCTCGGAAGTGGTTTTGTTTTTTTATCAGTTGTCCAAAACTATAAATCTGAGTGACATTTGGCTTCATATGCAGCCCCGAACTTGCCTTTCTCTGATTAAGAGAATAAAAAAAAAAAAAGAAGCAAAATAAAAGGCCTGCTGTGACTTAGAGTGCCATAAGAAAAGAAAAAGATCCATCTCACAATTTTTGTTTTTAAAAACCTAATAAGTGTATAATTTTATCGGTTAAAAAAAATCCTGACGATCAAGCAATGAACAGGTACAAAGCATCATATATTATGATTATGTTCCAGTGTGTATTAACTGCGTAAAAGGTCTTAAAATTGTCAGTCTCCATAGCCACCAGTTTCTCTGTTAAAGCAAGATTTTGAGATTTCCATCAGAAACTTTTTTTTTTTTTTTTTTTGCTGCGTAGCCCAGAAAGCAGCAGAAAAATGGCCGCAGACAATACGACAGGTATTGCACGCGGGGCCAGTATGTGCAGGACACGTTCACTTTTCTAGGAGGACAAAAGTAGAGCGGGACGTACACGGCTGTTCACACCCTGTGCACACACAGGGAGATTGATTTTACATTTAGTCACTCACTGCAGCATTGTCATGTGGAAATGAGTGTTATTGATATTGGTAGCCCAAGTTTGATAGGGAATCATGGGATTGAGGGACCGGTACAATAGATGCAGTCTTTATCGGCAGACGTTTAATCAACATGTTGTATACCAATCTTATTAAACAGGACAACATCTGTGACACGGGCCAGACAAACACCCAGACTGCACCTGCATGGTTGATTGCTTCCAAATTGCACAACTTCAAATACAGTGCAGATGACATTTTGTTTGATAAGTTTGAGTATTTTTATATATTTATTTATTTTTTTTATTTTTTTATTTTTTTTTTGTTAGAACAGGAAAAGGGCAGTATTGTAAAATATCTCATCATCGCGTGGTCAATTAGATGGTGATGTAGTATGGAGTGGCTGGTGTAGGCCATTACTTGGCCATATATATGTTACACATGATTAAGCCTGGCAAGCACAGTGTCATATTAGTGTGGTGGTGTAAATTGGCTGTCTCCTGTGAAGTTGATCTGCGAGTGATTTATGTAGATACATGAGACTGACATAGCTGGGATGTAATTAGAGTATATTGAAAATGAAGCCTGTCAATCAAGTCAGGCGATACATTGATATGATCATCTTGCCCTGAAGGCGCTTGTTGGCAGGTAAATAACAATGAACATTGACTCACTTGCCATAGAAATATGGCCATAACTGACAGGTTAGCTTTGGTTACAGGTAAAAAAATTATGGCTATTGGCTTCTCTGTCATAACATTTCAGAATCCATGACAAGTTGTCTTCCTTGTTTGGTACATAAAAATGAATATTGACCTCTCCACCATAAAATCTTGGTCATACGTGACAGCATTTCTCATGGATAAATGACATGTGATATTGATCTGTCCAGTGTATGACTCTGCTGGTAAGTGACAGACAGCGTTTATTGACTGGTATGAACCCTGCTCTTACAGAAAAAATGCTTTTGCTCTTGACATACATGTATATGGAATATAGACAGACAGAGAGACAGACAGACAGACAGACAGACAGACAGTATTCATTTATTTGATCATAACTTGTACAATTGTAGTCCATATGATATAATGTTTGATAAAAAAAACTAAAGTTGGCCGTGGGACTTACATTATGGCCCAATGGTGCCACTAACATGGGAGCCACCTGAAGAAATATATGTCGGGAACTCAAAACAGTTACACAGCTAAGTTTGTATATGCAGTGAAACCTGTGTTGAAAGACCACACTCTACAATGCCCAACCAAACCGTTGTCTCATACAGGTGTAATTATCATGGAAAGTATTGAAGATCTTGAAAGGGTGGTATTAATAAGTCCATGTATGTAGTCATAATAAGGGATGTAATTTATTTACAAGTAAACCCCAAAAAACAGGACTGTAAACTGGTGGTCTTAACTATTTCAGTGCCAATCATGTCTGAAGTCATCCTACTTAGGTCAGACTAGTCTGAATTACCATTTATAAGGATCCCAGATACGTATTCCTCTTAAAAAGACCTTTCATTCAAGTACCAGCATGCCTATAGTTCCAGAGATAATACCCCAGGTCAACAGCTTTTCTCGGTGCGCATTGGGTGCAATGTGCCAAATACGCACCGAGAAAAGCTGGCTGTTCACTCAAGCCAAAATTGGCACTTAAAGGGTTAATATAGATATGATTTCTTTACAGAGGTAGTGTTCATTGGAGTTTCTACTGTACATTTGGTCATTTTGTCTTTATCTCTCCAGTGTTTCAAGAGGGACACATTCTGTGAATCATTCCGAGATGTTAGGTAGATTTATATTTCCATATATATGTACTTTGTCATTCTGATTACCCTATGATACATGTTTTGATCAATCCAGAAAACACGCAACTGTTTTCCACATGCCCCAGCTGGCAAATCCCTCGTTAAAATTTTGCAATTTAAAGCCATTGTCACCTCGGGGAAAATAGTGAGGAATAATCTAAAGACAAGGCTAGTAATATATAGTGAGGAATAAGCTAAAGACAAGGTGAGTGTTCTATAGTGGGGAATAATCTAAAGACAAGGCAAGTGTTCTATAGTGAGGAATAAGCTAAAGACAAGGTGAGTGTTCTATAGTGAGGAATAATCTAAAGACAAGGCGAGTATTCTATAGTGAGGAATAATCTAAAGACAAGGCAAGTGTTCTATAGTGAGGAATAATCTAAAGACAAGGTGAGTATTCTATAGTGAGGAATAAGCTAAAGACAAGGCGAGTATTCTATAGTGAGGAATAATCTAAAGACAAGGCGAGTATTCTATAGTGAGGAATAAGCTAAAGACAAGGTGAGTGTTCTATAGTGAGGAATAATCTAAAGACAAGGCAAGTGTTCTATAGTGAGGAATAATCTAAAGACAAGGCGAGTGTCATATAGTGAGGAATAATCTAAAGACAAGGCAAGTGTTCTATAGTGAGGAATAAGCTAAAGACAAGGTGAGTGTTCTATAGTGAGGAATAATCTAAAGACAAGGCAAGTGTTCTATAGTGAGGAATAATCTAAAGACAAGGCGAGTGTCATAGTGAGGAATAATCTAAAGACAAGGCAAGTGTTCTATAGTGAGGAATAAGCTAAAGACAAGGTGAGTGTTCTATAGTGAGGAATAATCTAAAGACAAGGCAAGTGTTCGATAGTGAGGAATAAGCTAAAGACAAGGCAAGTGTTCTATAGTGAGGAATAAGCTAAAGACAAGGTGAGTGTTCTATAGTGAGGAATAATTTAAAGACAAGGTGAGTATTCTATAGTGAGGAATAATCTAAAGACAAGGCAAGTGTTCTATAGTGAGGAATAATCTAAAGACAAGGTGAGTGTTCTATAGTGAGGAATAATCTAAAGACAAGGTGAGTGTTCTATAGTGAGGAATAAGCTAAAGACAAGGCAAGTGTTCTATAGTGAGGAATGATCTAAAGACAAGGTGAGTGTTCTATAGTGAGGAATAAGCTAAAGACAAGGCAAGTGTTCTATAGTGAGGAATAAGCTAAAGACAAGGTGAGTGTTCTATAGTGAGGAATAAGCTAAAGACAAGGTCAGTGTTCTATAGTGAGGAATAATTTAAAGACAAGGTGAGTATTCTATAGTGAGGAATAATCTAAAGACAAGGCAAGTGTTCTATAGTGAGGAATAAGCTAAAGACAAAGTGAGTGTTCTATAGTGGGGAATAATCTAAAGACAAGGCAAGTGTTCTATAGTGAGGAATAATCTGACGACAAGGCGAGTGTTCTATGGTGAGGAATAAGCTAAAGACAAGGTGAGTGTTCTGTAGTGGGGAATAATCTAAAGACAAGGCAAGTGTTCTATAGTGAGGAATAATCTGAAGACAAGGTGAGTGTTCTATAGTGAGGAATAAGCTAAAGACAAGGCAAGTGTTCTATAGTGAGGAATAATCTAAAGACAAGGCAAGTGTTCTATAGTGAGGAATAAGCTAAAGACAAAGTGAGTGTTCTATAGTGGGGAATAATCTAAAGACAAGGCAAGTGTTCTATAGTGAGGAATAATCTAAAGACAAGGCGAGTGTTCTGTAGTGAGGAATAAGCTAAAGACAAGGCAAGTGTTCTATAGTGAGGAATAAGCTAAAGACAAGGTGAGTGTTCGATAGTGAGGAATAATCTAAAGACAAGGCGAGTATCATATAGTGAGGAATAAGCTAAAGACAAAGTGAGTGTTCTATAGTGGGGAATAATCTAAAGACAAGGCAAGTGTTCTATAGTGAGGAATAATCTAAAGACAAGGCGAGTGTTCTGTAGTGAGGAATAAGCTAAAGACAAGGCAAGTGTTCTATAGTGAGGAATAAGCTAAAGACAAGGTGAGTGTTCGATAGTGAGGAATAATCTAAAGACAAGGCGAGTATCATATAGTGAGGAATAAGCTAAAGACAAAGTGAGTGTTCTATAGTGGGGAATAATCTAAAGACAAGGCAAGTGTTCTATAGTGAGGAATAATCTGAAGACAAGGCGAGTGTTCTATAGTGAGGAATAAGCTAAAGACAAAGTGAGTGTTCTGTAGTGGGGAATAATCTAAAGACAAGGCAAGTGTTATATAGTGAAGAATAATCTGAAGACAAGGCGAGTATCATATAGTGAGGAATAAGCTAAAGACAAAGTGAGTGTTCTATAGTGGGGAATAATCTAAAGACAAGGCAAGTGTTCTATAGTGAGGAATAATCTGAAGACAAGGCGAGTGTTCTATAGTGAAGAATAAGCTAAAGACAAGGTGAGTGTTCTGTAGTGGGGAATAATCTAAAGACAAGGCAAGTGTTCTATAGTGAGGAATAATCTGAAGACAGGCGAGTATCATATAGTGAGGAATAAGCTAAAGACAAAGTGAGTGTTCTATAGTGGGGAATAATCTAAAGACAAGGCAAGTGTTCTATAGTGAGGAATAATCTGAAGACAAGGCGAGTGTTCTATAGTGAGGAATAAGCTAAAGACAAGGTGAGTGTTCTGTAGTGGGGAATAATCTAAAGACAAGGCAAGTGTTCTATAGTGAGGAATAATCTGAAGACAAGGTGAGTGTTCTATAGTGAGGAATAAGCTAAAGACAAGGCAAGTGTTCTATAGTGAGGAATAATCTGAAGACAAGGTGAGTGTTCTATAGTGAGGAATAATCTAAAGACAAGGCAAGTGTTCTATAGTGAGGAATAAGCTAAAGACAAAGTGAGTGTTCTATAGTGGGGAATAATCTAAAGACAAGGCAAGTGTTCTATAGTGAGGAATAATCTAAAGACAAGGCAAGTGTTCTATAGTGAGGAATAAGCTAAAGACAAAGTGAGTGTTCTATAGTGGGGAATAATCTAAAGACAAGGCAAGTGTTCTATAGTGAGGAATAAGCTAAAGACAAGGCAAGTGTTCTATAGTGAGGAATAAGCTAAAGACAAAGTGAGTGTTATATAGTGAGGAATAACTTGAAGACAAGGCAAGTGTTCGATAGTGAGGAATAGTCGCATCAGGCACTGAAGGGATCTTGTAGGGACCCATCCATATTTATAGTGTGGTGTAACAATTACGTTACTTCGTTACGTGCCTGTACATTGAGGTCTGCTCATGTGCAACCAAGACTCTAGCTAAGTTTCAGTCTTGTAATCACATAACTCACTTTTCAAACATTTGTTTGAAATTGTTTGTTTACCACATATGGTATGTAAACAAACTGTCTCAGGTCAGCTAGTGCTAACTGATGGTTGTTTTTACCAGGTGAAAAAAAAATTTGCACCCAATGCCCTAGCTATCACAGGGGCAGTCAGGAAGAAAATGAGTTTCTGTGTCGGCAAGGGGTAGTGTAGTATTTCATGATCTCTTTATTATTATTGTACACCAATGTGTCAATAACAGAGAGTTCTATGGGTCATGGAGAGGTGAGCTTGGTGATAAAATTTTATCTATTATATATTGAGGAGTAATAGTTGAAGTTGCTTACTGACCCCCCCCCCCCCAAAAAAAAAAGGGGGGGGGGGAGAGATAAAAAGTGCTCAAATGGGACAAAGCCAAGGGGCCAGCTCACACCTGTGTTTATGTCTTCAACTGTGGCTTTTCAGTTGAAATTTGATCTGATGCCTTGGACTTGTACAGAAATAGCAAAAGTGTCTAGGGGGGTGCTGTTGAATGCCCACTTTGCTTGGCAGTCACTTAAACTTTAAAGAGCCCTAAAGCGGTAAATATTTATACATTGTTCACCCATTCATCCAGAGGTGTTCTCTGCTGGTTATATACATATATATGTTCATTGACAAGGTGTTAAAGTTTGGCATGCGCCACACTTCTGGAGGCTTGGCCGTGTTGTCTCACTCCTCGGTGTTTGACGGATCGAGTTCGCTTGTCAGCCAGTCGAGAGAGCCTTCCATTGTTATGAATACTAAATAGCAAGATGGCAGATTCCCAGAACATCAATCATGCAGTGTCAAAATTAACCTTATTCCATGTCATAGGTCAAAGGTAATTAGAAGAAAACGTGACTCGACTGGAGAGGTGATGAAGGAAAAAAAAAGTTGCGTCATGCAAGAACTTTGTTATGATAAATTCTGCATGCTTAGCATCTGTCCAGAAAATATGAGGCAAGAAGCATATGGTGTGTCTGTCAGTTATATCCTTGCTGGTCCTCAGGTCCTACACACTCAGCTCTTCAGGCTGTCTTTGAAATAAGACTTACTGAAGAATATAACAGCTGGAGAATGACTTGTTGAAGAATATAAGAGCTGGGGTATGACTTTCTGAAGAATATAACAGCTGGGGTGGGACTTGCTGAAGAATATAGCAGCTAGGTTTTGATTTGCTGAAGAAAATAACAACTGGGGGTGTGACTTGGGGTATGACTTACAGAAGAATGTGGTACCAGGAGTATGATATGCTGAAGAATGTAGCAGTTGGAGTATGACTTATTGAAGAATATGACAGCTGGAGCATGGCTTACTGAAAAATATAACAGCAGGGACATGAGTTACTGAAGATATAACAGCTGGGGTATGACTTAATGAAAAATATTGTAGCTGGGGTATGACTTGCTGAAGAATATAGCAGTTGGAGTATGACTTGCTGAAGAATATAGCAGCTGAAGTATGACTTGTTGAAGAATATAACAGCTGGGGTGTGACTTGCTGAAGAATATAGTAGCTAGGGTGTGACTTGCTGAAGAATATAGTAGCTGGGGCATGACTTGCTGAAGAATATAGCAGTTGGAGTATGATTTGCTGAAGAATATAGCAGCACGAATATGATTTGCTGAAGAATATAGCAGCTGAAGTATGACTTGTTAAAGAATATGACAGCTGGAGCATGGCTTATAGAAGAATATAACAGCTGGGGTATGACTTACTGAAGAATATAATAGCTGGGGTATCACTTACTGAATAATATAACAGCTGGGGTATGACTTACTGAAGAATATAACAGCTGGGGTGTGACTTACTGAAGAATATAATAGCTTGGGTGTGACTTACTGATGAATATAACAGCTGGGGCATGACTTGCTGAAGAATATAGCAGCATGAGCATGACTTCGCTGAAATATATAATAGTTGGGGTATGACGTACCAAGTAATATGGCAGCTGGAGTGTTACTTACTGAAGAACATAGCTGGAATGTGACTTGCTGCAAGATATTGATACCAATGATTTTACATGTTTATACCTGATCGACTGAAAGTTATTTTCAATGAGTAATTTGAATCATTTTCATTATTTTGCAGTTAAGTGTATGTGTCCCTGGTTTTGAGTGTGTTAAAATGTGATCAATATATTTTGTACTTTCTGCTGCTACAAAAGATGCTTACACAACATAAAATTTAAAAGGAACAAAGTTCAGCAAATGGAATATAAATATTACAAATTCTCATGGCAATAAAGCATTGGACATTTGGAACATTGCTCTGATGTATCTGAGTATTCCTGAGGTGTTTCGCATGTCAATGGAAACTAACATTTAATAACTCTTCGGCAACCTGGCAAACAAATTGCTTTGCATAAATTTTTGTACCATGCAAACTGATATTTACTCACTTTAATGAAAAATTAGTTTCTACAGTTCTGAGAATGAGTCGCCAGTTTTTTTGTTTTTTTTTGTGACAGTAGGAAATATCTGCAACTTTAACTGATAATGCAAAATACTCTGTTTTTAATTTGGTGACAGATTTAGTGAACATAGTATTGAAAATTTACATTAAATTTGGCCCATTCGAGGCTTTTCATGAACTGTCATTGTTAGGAATTATCTAAACATTTTCCTTTTCAAAGTAGTAAGTTCATTGTACCTGTATTTAGGGTCTTTTCACCTTTCTTAAATATTGTACCACCGCAGAATGTTTTCAGTGAAAACATGGGGGATAAAGGCACTTTATATTTTGCAAAATTAGAATTTGTTTTTGCAAATGTTTATTTTTGATGTAAACTATCAAATGTTTATTCAATTTGTACAGCATATAATCCAGCGTCCCTGTACACCCCTCCATACATATTCCTGCTTCAAAAGCCGTCACTCATACACATATTGAGTTTATCTATGGAGAGTTTTCCATATTCATCCCTGTTCTCAGGGAGCCAATCTATAGAGTGGCCACTAATGCATTGTGAGCCCAGGTCAAGGCTCTTCTCTTGATGTACGTGGCCCTGTTAGCTGGTGAAAATGTGATAAGAGTTTCTGACCAGACCTTGTCTGCCCCTGATTGGCCAAAAGTGGCCAAAGGTCAATGTGTATCTAGTTCTTTTTTTTTTTTACTTTTTTTTTTTTTTGTAAGTTTCGCTTCCTGTTGAGCATTAAACATGCATATTAACCCCTTAGATACCCATCATATCGATGGAGGTCTTAAATTTAACTTTTCAATTAAATGTCTGGTGAAAGTGCAAGAAAAGAGAGAGAGAGAGAAGGAGCAACATAAATGAAGGTTGATGATGATGAAAGTAATAATGATAAATTCCTGATTGGTTCATTTTGTCCATCAGAAGGGTCACAATACACTTATTACCCCCGCCCTTTTTGCCGTTTTAGTACCTGAGAGGTATAGCGGGAATGTGTTGATTCAAGCCACAAAGGAAAGGGTTAAACCTCCATGCCAGAGCTAAGGGGTTAACAGTTCAACACACTGGGGCTAGATGGGAGCACTGTTATTGTCTTATTGTTCCAAAGTTGGAAGTGGATTATTGGATTAAGGGACGGCCAGATGTCATACTGACATCGGCAAACAACATCCTCGGCAGCTTGGTAAAAAGCCCCACTGTGTGGTAAGTGCATGGATCCTGCGGCAAAGTACAGGATAACACCATGAAAGCCATTCCAGGGGATCCTTTGTTTATGACCACCATTTCCTCAGTGTCTGTGCATAGTTACCACTGCAGGTGGATGTTGTATAGATGTAAACATGAGGAAATAGTTCAGTCCCAGTGTTTATACATTATTTCAGAGTCTGTATTATGTTAAAAAAAAAAAAATCAATAAACAATTGAAATAACTGTATACTGTCACATACAAAAGTGGAAAAAATGAAGAGCCTTGTAGACTACAGTGTCCTATTGTGTATAAATCTACCTCTTTCCTCCAGGAAAGTAACCTCATGCGAAAGATAACCTGTATATCTGTAGTCTCGTACGTTTACGAGGAGTCTTTGCTACTTTGTTTCTTTACTTTCTAGACGTCTCATCTGAAATTTCACCCTTTCGGACAATCTCTCCCATGAAAATCTATGTATTTTATCTGTTTTTTTTTCTTGTTTTATAAGTTTAGCATTGTTTCCATGGAAGCATTTTTTGTCAAAGGATGCTACCAGGCATGTATATCATTGTAAAATGCCATCTATGATGCATGACAGTGCAGTCTATGATGGGGAGGGATGCCGGTAATGAGAACAGCCCCTCAGGGTGAGAGAAATTCAGTTATATGGGTTGGGCCAATGTGGCCCCCATTGTGTGGCATTAAACTGCTGAGACATTGTTCTGGATTAACCTCCATATATTACAACCTCCCCTCCCCCCCCCCCCCCCCCCATGTTCTTGGAAAATAGAGCTTACAAATTGGTGACTTGTTTGTTTCGTGCCATCATGAATGGACATTGTAGTACAAACGTTTGCATACAAAGTTTAAAATTTGCTTTGTTTGACATTAATTTTGCAGAAAAAAAATGAGGAAATGTTGGAGTTCTTAGCTCCAAAGAGTAAATATTTATGCACTGTTTATGTGTGTTAAGTGGAGAATTTGATAAGAAAAGAGTTAAAATTTGTACTTTTATGGACGTAATATTCAGTCAAGCTGCAGGAAAATAGTGTGACAAAATCAGTCACATACTGAACAGTTAAAAACAAGTCTCCATAAGGTGAACCTTGATCAAATGTTAATTGTGGATCACTTTAAGTGGTTTATGGGGTGGGGTTGGAGGTCAGGGGTTAATGTTGAAGTTTTGGGAGACTGTAGGAAACTGGGCATGAAGAGGGTATTCTGTGGGGGTAACACAGCTTACACCCAACAAGGGCTCATTTGGAGTTTGTTAACACAGGTGTGCAAGTATAATATTTACAAGTGCCCGCCACATCAAAAGCTTTGTTAAAGTCTCACACACACACTGGAGGCTGCTTTGGGGAGTGAGGCTTTGACCACAAAAGATTACGGTTCATGCATATTGCAACATTCAGGTTAAGCTGTTCATGACTGGTGTTGGAATGTCGGACTTTCAAAACCAAGATCTCGAGTTTTTACATTGATGGACAAGAGGATATTTTTATCTCCACTTTCACATGGATATTACACAACTTTTTTTTCTAAAGCACTGTAAGGCTGCGTGTACTTTATCGTTGGCAGTTAATCTGCTGTTTCTCACCACATTTGATCTCTGCAATAATAGAATGAACCCTTTCAGGGCTAATCAAAAGCTGCAGTTGTCTGAATTAACAGAATGACTCCAGATTCAAATTCCACCTTGAAAGAGGTCAAGTACCAGAATATATGTAGTGAAATAAAAAACAAAGAATTATTGTTCAGGTCAACAATATTCCTTGGCACACAAAGTGGCCAACAAAGCACACCAAGGAAAGTTATTGACAGAGTACCCAAGTGAGCACTGACTGAACTAAAAACTATACAGATTGGACTGATATGAAGGGGTTTTCGTGCTTTTTTGTGCTTTTGTTTTTGTTTTTGTTTTTTTTTTTTTGGTTGTTTTGTTTTGTTTTGTTTTTAAATGAATAATCAGAAAGAGACACTTCTTTTGAATCTGAACTTTTATTCTACATATATGACATGATGTTTGATTTACATCAAATGATTAATGATAGCGTGTACCTAATTTGCATATATGCCAATTTACTATAATATTATGTTCAGTTTACATATATGTCCAATTTACATTCATAAGATATGAATTACATGTACACATATGATGTCTAATTTACATATGATGCAAATAAATACTTATGATGTACATATATTTAATTCACTTAGATATGAATTGATATTTCTTATCTCTATATCATTAGTTTAAGTAACACAAAGTCAAATAAAGAACAAATATTTCATTTTTATATTGACTGCAGTGACTTATTAAAAAGATGCAAAAATCAATAACTTCCAATTGGTGTGAGGGAACTTGCCTGACCATTTTAGTGCTGTGTGACAATGTGCCAAACTTTGTGAAGTGTTTGGAACTTACTTGCAGATTTTTCAGACATAATGAAAGGTACCCACTCGATATAAAAAATATTGGAAGGTAAGATTCATGATAAAACTAGAGAGGTTTATCAATATAGACACAGCAATAATATTGATAACAGCTTATACTTTATGGACACATTCATTACGAACAGTAGGATGTTGACATGCGTCGTTATTTCGGCTTATACGCTGTATTTGATCAATGCCCATTAGGTCTGGTACACGTGGGCATACACATGTACACGGTCATACAAACCACTTGACATCTTGAAAAGCTCGACGATATTCAGTCAGACTTGTATCGGTGGATTTGACATTGTCACATTTAGACACTAACATGTATGTTTACATTTGGCAAAATAGAAAGTTTATAATGTTTAGTGAAATATTACTTTTGTTGGATTGCTTTTATTTTACACTTTTCCAGAGGTATATGTTACTGGAAAGGGGTATCCTGTGTATATCATATAATATACATGTACATTTTCCTGAAATTTTCAACCTTGATAAAAGTCTTGCATCATAACCAGACAGTCTGTAGTTTTCATAGGTATAATAAAAAGGAGACTGAGGATTGTCGAGCAGATACTGAACTAAATTATACAGCTGCTGGAAAATATTATAGGAACAGAATGTAGGGTTAGTGCAGAGGGTCAAACTATACTGTGATTTATTTCCAAAAGGGCTTTGACATAAACCAATGACAAATGTTTGAGGCCCCGACCATCAGTTTCCAGAGAGGTATTTTGAAAACCCCACTGGGGCCCCTTGGAGTGGCCCCGCTAAACAAGCAATGAGACGGGTGATCACAATATCAAAGGAACTGCCTATAACTGTCAGTACAGTCCCCAATCAGGCCCCTTGACGGCAACGACTCTGACATTTTCCCCAATACACACCTGGATTTCTACGATATTGTTTCACAAGGATCACCAGAGACCTGTACGGAGGACAGATAACGTAGGTAATGACCCGCGAGTGCTATAAAATCCAATGCTACCTGTACAGTATGTAATTTATACTTCCTGACATCTCGTCTTGGAACATCATTCATAAGGGGATGATAGAAGGTGCCGTCGACAGGGACTGTGGATATTAACAACTTAATTTTGATAACCCAAGGTCAACACTTTGTTAGAATTGTAATTTGGAAGAAGAAAATTGAGGTGAGTGCAGTAGTTTGTGTCAACATTTTGTTCTCTAGTCAAGATGCAATAGTGAAACACAACCAAAACAGGTCAGGCTTGGCCTAACAGCCAGAAATCATAATTAAAGCGTCTTTATTGTTCTGTTTTTTGTTTTGTTTTTAAATTTTGAATTTGTCTTTGTGAGATTCCACCAACTGTCTCACCCTTGCTTCCATCAGCAGTGACACAAGATCAAAAAAAAAAAAACCCAAAAACAATGAAAGAAAAAAAAAAAAAAACAGACAAACAAACGTAAAAAAACCCCAAACTTATCTACATTAAGCCACCTGCAATCTTCATTCTTGCAGGGGCATGGAAACACTTGACACATGTGTTTTGAGAAAAATAGTGCCAAATTAACAACATGAGTGGGTCCATTTGACTCCCATAACAACGGAAACAGATTTATCAATGTTGCTATTTCTGGCTGCATACATTTACAAAACCTTATTCACTGTGATTCACTGGCCAGAGCTATTGGCCAACATAAATCATCCAAAACAGTTTGTGGGTGGACAAACCCGCAAAATCCTTCGTCACCTTCAAAATAGATTCCTGTTTGGGTGAATGGAAAAAAAGATAGCCCAAATTTCATACTACTACTACTACTACTACTACTACTACTACTACTACTACTACTACTACTACTACTACTACTACTACTACTACTACTACTACTACTACTACTTAATAATTAATAAGTGAATAAATAAATAAAGCTTTTGTCCTGGAAGCTAGAATGAAACACTATGGTGGGAGAGTTATGGCAGGGTGGATATACATTTACAAAAAGATAGACATAACTGTCTGTTATTTATAATGCCGTTAGGTCATCTGACCCACATCCATGTGTTGATTTTCAGCGAAAACTATTTTTTTAATCACAGCAAGCAAGGGCAATCATCTGAAAAATGCAGGCAAGAGTAAATTATTTATTTGAGGATAGGTCTTCATAGTAAATCATTTAGGGTGAGATGCACCAGCTCCTGTGTTCAGTCCTGTATAAGTTTGTCAAATAAAAATAATCAAAATACATGCGGTACACTTGATAGTTTGTGTTGGAACAGGATTTCCTCCAGGAAAAAAATAAAATTAGCGTACGGAAATGTGCCAAAGGTATGTCCTGGGCAGAGGATGTTTACCCAACTCCCATAAAACCTTCATTTAGATGCAATGGAGTTATTTCTACAGCACGTGGTAACCCTGGAGAGTTTTAGGGTGTGGAGCTGTACCCTTTAAAATATTAAGGGTACAAAAATTTACCCATTTTACCCTCTGGCAGAAACTCTGTGGAGAGATTCAAAAGGGCTTTTTCCCCTGCATTGTGAGAATAAAGACATAAGGATAATACATGTATCTGTATAACATGAGGTGTTGAACCCCCGTGTTGGGGGGAAATTACAAGTAAAATGCAGTGAAACCTCCCTTACCGAACAACTCCCTATACCAAACGCCTCATTATACTGAACACTTTTTCTCGGTCCCAATTGCATATTTTCGTTATAAGCAAACCTCCCAATGCTAAACACCTCTCTGCATCATACACGATTTGTTCCAAGAGCATTTGGTATAGGGAGGTTTTACCACACATCAAAATATAAGTCTGTTGTGTTAACCCGATGCTCTGGTGCTTAAACATATCACAGTGAAATTTATCTTATCTTATCTTTGACTTGTTAGGAAGGAGTAATATACAGCAAATGTAGTAAAGCAATGCAAAATTAGAATGGTCTGTATATCTGATGACAAATTCATAAAATTAAATATGTGGAAAGCTCTGAAATAATAAATTCATGAAATTTAGTACCAAAAAAAATATGAAAAGGGATTAATGAAATGAAATAATTGACAAAAAATAAAATAATAAGTTCACGGAATTAAGTACAGATCTGCAAAATTAGATATGTTTAAGGTACCAGTGGGACAGACCCCCACCGTGACTCAACCCCCACCCCAGAATACCTTTGATCTCAGTTGACATTCAATTAACTTTGGACCTTGTCATGCATGCTGTCTCTCCAATCATGGGCCAGACCAAATACCATAATGATCTTCAAAACATTTGTTCATAATTTTCCAAAAGAGGCAACAAATATTGTTTCATTTTGTTCCACGGCAAATGTCACTGGAAATTGCTTATGAGTAATATTGACGATGTAATGATTATTTAGAATTCCCGGTAAAGTGATCTTGTGTAGTTAGCAGGGGACATACACAAATGACTGTTATGTAGTGTACAAAATGCATATTGATGAGTGTGATCATTAGGGTCTGTGGAGTAATCGGCCATTATAAGTCGTATTATATGCTGTGCTGACGTAACATTGTGTTTTGTTCTATAGATTAGTACGAAAACTTGAAGGGCAGGTTGTACTACTTATGTGCCCTTCTTTTGCTATCACTCTGGTCAAACATCTGTCGAGACTTCATGGAAATATTTCAAGCAACTATGAATATTAGGGAAGTGTTATAGCACACTGTGGAAATCTGTGGAAAACGTCACGGTAGACATATATTTCTGTGATCTCATCTCTGGTATGGGAAACGTCTGTCCACAATTTCCATGTAGTGAAACTCCAACACCCATAAAGGCAATAGAAAAATTTCATAATATTCCATGAAAATGCCGAAATATATTTTTATACACACACACACACACGCACGCACGCACGCACGCACACACACACACACACACACACACACACACACACACACTCTCTCTCTCTCTCTGTATACATGATCAGTGGGGTAAGACAGTTAACTGCCAGCTGAATGCTGGCTTCAGGTCCTTGTCCCTGTCCCTAACACAGACCAGTAAGTAGATTTCTTTATTGTCAGGGTGTTGGAGTTGTCTTGATAGTGGTCAAATCATTTCCATTGATATAACTACTGTTATAAACAAGCTACCAAATTAACCAAGCAGTGATTGAAGGATTGTTCAAGCCGTGTCAGATTATCAAGGAACAAGCAGAATCTTCAGAGATCTTGTCCAATGTAAAAGTAAAAGAAAAAAAAATGAATGGGCAACAAAAATGTTTTGTACACTAGTTCATTATTGTTTTAAGATATGAAAAACTCCATTTCATCACCAGAGAGTTGTTGAGTAATAAGTAATGTGCTCAGTTAACCTTGGCCCCCATAATATGGACAAAACCAGCTGTTGTCTGCTTCAATATTCTTGACTAATTTCAACAGTAATGAAAACAATTTTAAACATATTTGTAGATAAGACGTATCAAAGTGACATGACTCAGATCAACAGCTTTACATATTATGGGATGGGCACTTTGCATCAGGCCTGTGCCAGGGAAAGCTGTTGATTTGGTCTTGAATTTAGCCTTAATTCTGGGGCAGGGGAGGAAAGGAGAGGAGAGGGAGAGGAGGGGAGGGAAGGAGGAGGGAGAGGGGAGGGAGGGGAGAGGAGAGGAGAAGGGCAGTTAAATATATTTTCTTTCTTGTAGTTCCCAGGAAGTGAGTGACTCTGAGTGTAATAGATATGACATGAATAACATTTCCCTGTCTTTAGTTGATTTTTTTTTTTTTTTGGGGGGGGGGGGGGAGGCTAAGACTTACTCTTATAATTTAAAAAAAGAAGGGAAGGGAAAAAAAACTGAAGTGCAAAATAGAAACATAAATTGTTCTGTTTAAAGGGGTTGATCCAATCAATATTGTACAAACGTATCCTTTATGCCAGCAATTACTAGTTGGTGTTTATCAGATCAGCTGAGCACGTAACTGTCAAAGTCTTATTTGTGTAACTCTTTCAGCACTAAATTTGAGCTGAGTCAACAGCTTTTCTTGGCTTGCTTTGGGTGCATTGTGCCCAATGCACTCTGTGTAAAGCTATTTACCTGCACTATTCTAGTAGTGTCCACCACTATAGCCTGATGCTTGACTGGAAGTTCAGTTCATAAAGAATATATGAATCTAGTAAGGAATGTCCATTGAGAGCACACTGGCTTTTCTCGAAATTGGCAATGCAAGGGCCAACTCTTTCAGTGCCAGTCACGTCTTAACACGATCTACTTACGTCAAACTAGTCTGAATTATCATTAGAACCCCAGATTTGTAGTCCTTGTAAAAAGACCTTTCATTCAAGTACCAGTATGCCTATAGTTCCAGAGAGAATACCCCAGGTCAACAGCTTTTCTCGGCACACATTGGGCGCAATGTGCCCAATGTGCACCGATAAAAGCTGTTGACTCAGTCCAAAAGTTGGCGCTGAAAGAGTTAAAATGAACTGTTCCGAATTATGATAATGGTGCCAAATTTATCTTTCTTGTAAACAGAGCTTTCATTCAAGTTCCAGCATGTTAGTAATTACATGGACTAAAATATTCCCGGTCAATAGTTTTCCTCCAGGCACGCTTTGGGCACAACGTGCTGAGGAAAGCTGTTGACTCAGGCCAAAATTTGGCACTCAAAGAGTTAATTGTTTTAATTTTTTCATTGAGTTTTGCTGTTTTTGTGACACATGTTTTGTGGCAGGTGGCAGGACTCAACAGGTTTAATTCGTCAGATAGTAGATGGAACTGCCAGTGACCAACTCTGTGCCTCAACAGCAGGCAATGTAACGACCACTGACTTCACCCCAGGGAGTGCTGGTACTTAAATGAAAGGTCTTTTTATGGAGAATTTAACTCATTCCATACCAGTTCCTGATATTTCCTTATATTTACCTAGATTTAAGACGACAATTGCATATTTAAAGTCTTCATGAAAAGAGCATTTGTTCAAGTACCAACATGCCTATAGTCATAAGTCAGTGGTTCTGGCACTGCCTGGCAAGTCATGCACAGCTGCCACAAGGGCACCATAGTATGGAATGAGTTAAAATGGAAACGTTGTCTCAGTTAAATGCAGGTCCATACAGTGGAAGACCAGGCCCAGGAATGAGTTGTTTCTGGGTCAGTCAGCCTCTAATGAGAGCTGAAAACGGGTGATAATTCTCATAGTTTTGCTTAGATGTTTGTGTTCAAATATTTTGGAAAAGCTTAAAAATGCAAGGAACAAAAGAAAACAGAGAGCATATAGAATTATTTTTGCTGTCTGGTAACTGGGTGGGAAGGGGTTAAATTATCAACTGAAAAATTGCACGAAGACCATAAAAATGTGGAAGTAATTTGTCTTTAACGATAAAGGATGATTAGTCAAAAGGTTGTGTATAGTGCAGTTTTCCTAGCAAGACATAGGCACGTGGCAGCGGTCATGTACGGCCATAATAGGACTTTGGCAAATTGGCCAGAAATTAAATTTGAATCCCCAGAAAAAAAAAAAGTAATAATGACTTGGGGTTGAGCAGGATACTGAGGGTTAAATTTTGTGTCATGTGATTTTTCTCAGCACGACTTCAGGTAAGTTGTTCATTACCTGAGTACTCTAACAGGGTGGGGTTCATTAAACCTGTATTTTCTATGTGTGACTCACTGTCATCTCATTTACCTGTGGCGGGGGACCAGGCTGCTCCTCCAGTCCATCAAAGACAATTAGGTTTCACCAAGTATCTTGAAACATAAACCACTTGCAAGTTACAGATCATTATTTCGGTTAATTTGCAGTGGTTAGAAGGTGGTGCTTTACTGCCCAATGATGGTGACGGTGTATATCAATTTCCACCATCTATCGCCAAACTGCCTCTCCCCTTCATTACATGTAATTTTGGCCTGGGCTGCATCAAAGCATTGTGGGTTATTTTTTCACCTCTTCTCTCACCAGATTCAACCAATAACCATTTTCGTTATGATGAAACTAATAACAGTCCATTATGACACAAGTCCTAGCCACAAAAAAATCAATGGGAGATGGGCTTTTGTGCTGAGGTCCCGAGACTCCGACGTGTGACGACTTGATCGGCAGCAGCATTGTTGCTCAACAAATACCGTAATACTTGTACACGAACATTACCAGTTCATCATAATGGTTGACGACACATAAAGAGAGTGAAATTGATAGGAAAAGATTAGAAATAGAAATGGAAAAAAAGTGCATGGATGAGAGCTTTAGCTTAGCATGCATTGATCGGAGAGTCTGATTTTGTGTTTTGTATTGACTCTTTTAGCACCAGGATTTGACAGGTTCAATAGCTTTCCTCACTATGCTTTGGGTATAATGCACTGTTGAGCTTCTGCATTCTTATTTCCTCTACTCTCTTTTGGTAACGGCAGGCACGTATAGTACTGGAATGAAAGGCGGGGTTACAAAGAATGGGATTCTACTATTGTTACGTCAATTCAGACCTCATTGGCTTTTGTCAAAATTTGCAATGAAAGAGTCAATGAATCAAAGCGTTAATGCATTGTATACCGTAAATTGCTTTAATTTTGAAGTATTCTTATTTTCATTTAGTTTGCCGACGGCACAAAACCGTGAAAGTTAAAACGGTATGAAGCATTATTTTATTATTGTTTGAAAAGGAATTATGTCCAAAATAGTGAAATGAAAAGTGGAGTGAAATATCAAAAATACGAATAACTGTGAAAATTAAAACACACAAAAATAAAGCAATTTACAGTATTTGCATCCGTTTAGAAAAGAAGCCACATCAGGGCTGCTGTCTCTCCAAATACCCAAGAAGTCAATAACTGTTAGGATTTTATCGACTGTAAAATGAACATGATACACTGACTTCCATGATTCAATTATTTATTCACATGCTGCTCTGAGGGAACATTGTACTTTGCTTTTATTTTGTGGATACCTGTACAATGCCAGATGCTGAAGTAAATTAGAAGCAAAGGTAATTTGATGTAAAACCAAGTACATGTATAGAAAATGGGACTGCTTACAAATGGGCAAGTCAGAAAGATTATATAGTGTACCATGACAGTGTTTCAGTGTAGCTGTAGGTGCGATTGTGTGTATTTTGTCCGGGGAAGAAGGCAGTGCTCTGACTGTTCTCTCTGTAAAGTGACTCAGCCCTGAATGAAATGGAATTTGGGACGCAGCAGTCCTGCTGGTTTTCAAGCAGACATAAAAGAGTTGTGATAGATTTACGTTGATGATCTGGGCTGGTAGGTCAGCTTGCAGGTTTTATACTGAAGTACAACCTATTTCGGGTGACATTTTAGATCTTAATGTGCAATTGAGTCATAGATTATGATTGAGATTAGCAGGCTATCATGTTAGTCCTTTAAGATTCACATCAGGATAACCTGTAAACTGTTTTAGAGCCAAATTGTGGACTTAGTCAACAGGTTTTCTTGGTAGGTAATGGGCGCAGTGCACGCCAAGAAAACCTGGGGGGGGGGGGGTATTCTCTCTGGAACTACTGGCATACTGGTGCTTGAATGAAAGGTCTGCTTATGAGGAATGTGAATCTGGGACCCTAATTATAATTCAGAGTAGTTTGACTTGAGAAGATCGACTGAAGACATGATTGGCACTGAAAGAGTTAAGATTTGCATCAGGATAATCTGTTAAAAATATTGGATTCCAGTAAAACCTGTCTTGAAAGGCCACCCTTAGGGTGACCAAATTGTGGTCTCTAGACAGGTGGTCGTTTATAAGAGGTGTAACATGAAAAGTACTATATAGTAGACTGAAAAGGAGGTTTTTCAAGACAGGTGGTCTCTCATTGGAGTGGTCTCTCAAGAGAGGGACCACTTTATCTGATATCGTATTTTGTATATTTAAGAGAAAAGTAAATGTTGAAATGTATGTATCTTGTCACCATGCAGTTTTTTTTTTTTTAATTACAGTGTTCTATGATGCCATGAGTCAGATTGATGACGTATCCATAGTTCTTCTTGTTAACTTCAAGATGCAAAATAATTTTGAATTGATCAAATTATATCGCATGTCTACTTTCTTCATCAGCATCCAATAATGACAACATCTCTCCCTCCATTTTATACTCATTCTGACCACAAACGAGCAGTCATTAAGGATCTGCCCTAATCGTGACCTCGTACAGAACTGTATTAAGTCTGTGATTAGAAAGTGTCAATGAGCGGCTGATTTAATTGTCTGGCAGTTTAGTAAGTCAATAGAAACTTCAGGGACGTGTAAATGTATTATAAAACATCAAGGCAATGTCCTGTGCAGGAGTTCTCCCCATGTGGCTTACGGTGTATTGAGGGGGGAGGAGAGGGAGGTCCTTAATTGTCACAGATTAGATATTGTGTTCTCAGTGTTGCCAGCCCACTCAGATTACCAGGGAGGATTCCTTAATTTAGGCTGCAATTTCTTGAAAAAGTAGATTTTTCACAATTTTTAGCCAGTTCCCTGAATTTTGTCAATACTTTCCTTCCATATCTCATAATAATTTATCAATCTTTCCTGAATTTTACTTTCCGATATTTCGAATTTGTCAGGTTGGCAACACTGTTTTCTCATTGCATGCAGAGAATACGGAGTAGAAAAGTAAGCATCACATGACAACTTCTCTCACAAATGAACATAATGCAAAAAGTAAGTTATTTTAAAATTCTGCACCATATAGAATTTTTTTTTTTTTCAAAAGTGTGACACAGCACACAAATTCATACCCCTCTCCCCTCCCTCCATGTATAGTCAATCCTCGTTTGTGGCAGGTTGGAAGGTGGCAGATGTCATGTCAATGTAGCGTTGATTGGTCACTGAACCCAATTACCCCATCAACAGGACAATGAGAGAGGTGACTGGGAAGAGTGTCGAGAGATGACATTGACGGTGATGAGTACGATACATGAGGCTCAATGGCGGGATATATAAGTGGAACATGGCACAGTGGTCACTTCCAATAAACCACGATGTGACAGGTGACGAGCAGAGGGGGAGGCTGTGCTGCTGTTTTGATGTATAAATTCAATTAATTTTACTGCACATTTATTTTCACTTGTCTCACAGATGGTACAAAAAAAAACTGCGAAACTACTAACCCAACAAAATTAATATTTTAACCCAGGTTTGATAGGAATTTCCAAAAAATAGTGAAGTTAAACTTTGGTAAAGTGCCTGAGATGCAAAATCAGTCAATATTTATATTCCCGAAAATAAGACCAGAGTACGACTGCCTCATCAGATACTGTCCCTTGTAGATTTACACAAGTCTGGAGTTGAAATGATGAACCAGACCTTGATCAGTAACAAGATTCTGGCCAGTCTAGACAAATTTTGTATTAATTACGAGTTGAAGTGATACCACAAATTACTTGGTATTGTGATAGTCTTGTTTTAGATCAAGTTTGCTGGGGTCACTGCACGATGAAAAGTAAAGTTTGTTTTGCACAAACTTTTTTGATGTAAATTTTAGTGAAATTGAAATGTTAGGAGAATAAATACCTTTGGGACCCCTGGCAACATAGCTAAACGCTGGTCTGGTCAAATCCTGAGCTTGTGATTCTGTGAGTCAACTTGGTGAGTTTAATTTGCAAGGTGCATATAAAAACGTTTATCTAAAAAGACAGGAAAAAAAAGACTTTAAAGGATAAATTACATGACTATCTATTGCAATCAGGTTGGACCATTCTCCACATTTTGGATTATCAATACCTGGCAGATATCTTCTTGAGAAAGCTGTCTGATTTGACATCAGCTGTTGTGATACCTATATATGAGACGTCTGCATTTTATATTTTGTACACAGATACTGTGGGACTCTCATAGGCACACAGACATCAGTACAGACATCAGCCAGTGTAAACGTAGTTTATTAACACATAATCAGGTTAATTGAGTGAATCATTGCATAGCCATTACAAGGACTAAATAATCAGATCAAGCCAAATGGATTTACGTAATTCTAAATAATATTGATCATTTATTTGTATTTCTAGCTCGTGGTACAGATTTTAAGGAAGCAGTTTTCTATGAAAATTTTTAATATCTGGTTTCACAGACTCCAAGTCTGATGCAATAATTAAAATAAAAAAAACCCAGCAAAATAAAGAAGAAGAGGAAGGAAAAAACAAAGACAGTGACAATAGATACTGATCCACACGCAAATCCACTTTGAATATATATATATATATATATATATCAATCTCAATATATTCAAAGTGGATTTGCTTGTGAAGCCACTTTGAATATATTGAGATTGATATATACATACATACATACATACATGTACATATATATACATATATATATATATATATATACATACATATATGCACATACATACATACATGTATGTGTGTGTGTGTGTGTGTGTGTGTGTATTATGAACAAGGTAAAATATTAGTGCATGAGGGTGGGTTTATGATGGCAGAGTATCTTGGAGCAATGTTATATGTGTGTGTTTTAAATGTAGTCATTCAGCAAATTAAGGAAAGCAAGTATGGCTACTCTAAGTTCTCGTGTCCAATCAGACAAGTTTGTATAGTTCGTAAAGTGTAAAGTTCTGCCAATCCATTCAGTACTTCTGCATTTTTTGCAGCACGCAAACAATAAAAAAAAAGATGAATTGCCTTGGTAAGAGTAAAACAACTGGATGAAACTCTCCTTTGTGTGTCGCATGTGGCAGTAAGAGGTGTCAGTGTCGTAGCGTTGAATCCTGATGCCTATATGGGCAAGCATGAAGTGTACATCTTCATTTCCGCTGGTAAATTTGACTTGGTATTTTGAGTGGTGCTGGCAGATTTGACTGATGGCAGACACCAGGGTTTGCATAATAGATTTTACGCTATTTTTACCTGTCCTTGGTGGTTACACATAAACCCTGCTATGCCCAAAACTGCAGAGCTGTCGACTTAATTTTCAGTGGTGTATGTCTTGGAAAAACACGCAAGAGGCATGCATATTAATTTGCCGCCAAATGCTGTGACACGGTTGCTAGGCAACCGTGTCAATCAGCCACCATGATACAGAGGTACAGAGGAAAGCCAATGATGTCACTAACATTTGCAGAAAGGGAGAAAATTTATTCCCACAATGTGACGATTCCTTTGTACATTTAATATTTCAAGCTCAGTGTGTGTTTGGAGAACATTTCTAAGGTTTGTTAAACAGTTAGGCCAAAGTTGTTTTATATTTCGTTTCATGAACTCTGCAGACTCCATATTTGCCCTTTTTTTTTTTAAAATATAAGAATAATAAAAGTGTAGAATTTTAAAAAAATTCCAGCTGACCATCATGGATAGGCCATATACTTTTTAAAAGTTTCTGTGAATGAAATCTGAACATTTTGTGTGTCAGTCTCTGTTCCATCATTTTACCAGCTTGCACCTTGACACGGTCTGAAAAATATGTACGGTGTCCAGTTAATGCAAGTTTGCTACACAAGGAGTGTAAGGCAATGTCCAGTGTGTCAAGAGTAATATTTTCTACTCCAAATCTGTATTCTTAATATTAAAATTGTAAAAAAAAAACCTACCACATTTCACTTTAAATGTGATGTTTATCCCTCCCTCCTGCCTAAAGTTTTTCAGGCAAAGTTAAATTAACCCCCTCCCAAAAAAAAAATAAAAACAAAAAAAACAAACAAAAAACCCGCCAAACAAAGCGCGGTCGTAATGCTACCCAAGTGGCCAGTGTGGCAGGAGCAAAATATTTCGCCCTGTGTGATGCTGAAATATACCCATACAAATACATGTATAGGCTGTGCCAAAAGTTATTTCTGTTATCGGTTGTTTTGCTCAATTTCAAAGGTCCCAATACTTTAACATGTAGCTTGCTAGCATGTTCTGTTGGTCCGGGAAATTTTTTATTGGTAAAAAACCGACGGACTGGTACTTTTCGCCTGGACTGCGTGTAGGTACATACATCCTTGTTGAATGATATGAGCCAAAGCTACACTGCAGCTAATGTGAATGTGCCTCAACCTATTAATTTCTTCTTCTGGGCTTCTGGAATCACGAATTGAAACATCGTAATTTTTTGCAGTCTAAAATATATTTACATGTAGTATTTAATCTTTTGATAGTATCCTTGTAATATTTATAGAGTTTCAAAAAATTGGTCATTGACCTTGAAACATCTCCACCCCCCACCCCACCCACCCCCCTAAGTAATCCCAGCATTGAAGAAAATAATAAAAAATTAATTACTCCTCACTCGTTCGTACAGTTCTCGCTCTCTTAGAAGGCCGCTCCACGTTAAGTGTGCCCAAATGAGAGCTTTTTAGAGCAGTAGTCTTTTCAAGCTGTCTGTGTGGGGGTGGATAGGGGTAAAATGAAAAAAAGCATATTGGCTGCAAGGGTGAATGGCTTCTATAGATAGAGAGGGTGGCCTCCTGTCTGTGGAGCCCTATAAGATGGGGTTCCTTGTAACTACAAGACTATAAACATGATAAAAGAGGTCAGAATCGTCTTCACTGTAGCTTTACTGTTGGGTTCCGTTAGTTTTGAATTAAGAAAATTTATTAAAAATGACAGAGGTTCATGTACAAAGCTGTAGGGACAGGCCATTGTAACCACACACGAGTTCATCTTTACATTGAGTGCTAATAACCTAATGGTAAATCTTTATGGCAAAGAAAATTTTTATTGAAATACACGGATGACAAAGGTTAAGTCGTGTGTGAGTGATAAGATTCATTGGTGCATACGCAGAGATAAGGAGGTAACTATCGTCAATGGAGGCGACAGATGCAAGCATACTGGTGATGTTAATTTGCTACCAGGATTAACACAGTCTTAATTAACACTGCAGTGAATTTATCACCCTTGTGGTATTTTGATTTCATTGTTCGGGCTATCAGTTCATCCTTCGCTGGGTCTTAGCTAAAAGTGCTTTGCCTGCTTGCTGAAGCTCACAGCTTGGCAGAAGTGATTGAGCTATCGTTAAAAACAAAGCAGTACACACACACAAACACATAATTATATACATATATATGTTATAGATTATAGCATGCTTTGTTGACGATATGAAGTATATCAACGAACACTGGATGCTATATGGTATCCAGTGCGAGTTTACTTCATATCGTCTACAAAGCATTCTATAAAATTTTTATCTCATGTTTGGGTCGATTTGTACATTTCAATACACAAAGCAAAAATAAGAACGGCATTTGCAGAAAGTTTTATTCCTCATCAACACAATTACTGATGAAAGCGGAAGAGTACCGATACATCATATTGCGGCACTGTAGCTTATAGGGCTATGATACGGTATTTATACAAGCCTGTTATAGTACTAAAATCGACCCAAACATGATATATATATATATATATATATATATATATATATATATATATATATATATATATATATATATATATATATATATATCTGTGGGTATATACAGAAGGAACATATAATCACCTTTTTAAGAATTTTTGAAGTATCAATACTTAGCTTTTTTGTTCAAAATGGAGACAGTTAAGTGATTTGTTGTGCGCATGTGGCAAGTCATGCTCTAGCTGCTCGTATGACATTTGCAGCATTAGTTTTAGCTGAAGTTCTGGACGAGTCAACAGCTCTCCTCGGTGCACTTTGGGCTCAATGTGCCCAGAGTGCAATGAGGAAAGATGTTGACTCACACCGTTATGTGAGGGTGGGAAAGGGGTTTCCCGTACTGGTGTACTGGGGCTTTTTTTTTTACCATACCAGCGTACTGGAAGCCCCCTTATTTTACGTACTTCCTACTATTCAAAATTTTGAAACATTTTTATTTTCCGTACGGCGTACTCTAAAAAAATAATTACCTGTACCAGCGTACTGAAACCCCCCCTTACCCCCCTTCTTATATTCTCTGGAATTATAGGTGTGCTGGTACCTGAGTAAAGGGTACAGGGAAACCTGCTTTGAGAGACCACTGTGATGAAAGACCACCTGCCTTTTAAGACCATATTTTCTGAGTTTATTTTGCTATCTTTCCCATGTTATTGCACCTCCATTGAGAGACCACCTGCCTTATGTGACCACTTTTTAGCCTGCCCCAGGGGCGGTCTCTCAAAACAGGTTTCACAGTATTTCCCAAGAATATAAATGCAGTGCCCTTATCTTAATTAATAGCAGTTTGTCTTAAATGGTTCGACTTTAGTTGCAGTTGGCACTTAAAGAGAAAAAGGTTAAAAAGTCATGGATTTTGTTAGCGTAGACGTGTTAGATAAATAAGACTGGGAGGGGCTACAGTAGCAGACACACCGTCCTTTTGAAGTGCCTGATTAGTTTTCTTGCATCATGTCACTCATCAGGGATAAAGGTAAGAGCTCTGTGTGCATGCTGTATATACCAGGATATAACATGCATACAGCTAACATCAAGGTGCATGTTTATGCTTACCTGGAGATCAGGGTATGAAGCGATGATATAATATAAGCAGGGTTTGAATTTCCGGTACTCACTTGCACACAGACAAGCTCATGTTTTTCAGCCCAGGATGGCTACACATGTAATTTGTTCTGAGGGCAAATTACATATATATATATATATATATATATATATGTGTGTAATTCTAACCCTGATAAGGGTTAATATATATATATATATATATATATATATATATATATATATATATATATATATATATATATGTGTAATTCTAACCCTGATAAGGGTTATTTGTGATGGGTATGAACATAAAAAGTTGGGTCTTCTTGATTAATTGCTGTGGATGTCAGCTGGTACTGTGTACAAGTCCGGGCCCAGGGTTCAGGAGTGCACTTAATACTAAGGAGCCCTGTACCTCACCCCATTAAAAACAAAAAACAAAAAAACAAAAAAAACGCACCCCCCCCCAAAAAAAAAGAAGAAAACTTGTGTATGCCTTTCCTACCAAAAAAAAAAAAAAAACAGTCTGAAAACAAGAAAGTTCTTGAAAATTTGTTATCACTATGTTAAAATACTAAAAAATTTGCCTCAGAAATGCACTGATAACATGTACTGCTTACATTGCCCATGTAGTTTTGGCAGAAGCACTGTATCCGACCAAAACATAGGGAAAACGGAAGGAAAATACATATCACCCCAAGATGGGTATATTAGGGAGAAAATTCATGACACAGTTTTCAGACATCATGCCCCTTACAGCCCCAGCCCTCAAAAAGCCTGTGCGAATTGTCTTCATGTTATGATGATCAGAAAGACCACTGTGGTGTAGGCGTAATTATGGCCATGTGAGCTGTTTAGCAACTTAACTCTTTCACTGCCAATCACGTCTAAAGTTGGTCTACTTAAGTCAAGCTAGTCTGAATTATCACTAAGATCTCAGATTCATGTTCCTTGGAAGAACTTTCATTCAAGTATCAGTATGCCTATAGTTCCAGAGAGAATACCCCAGGTCAACAGCTTTTCTCGGCCCACATTGGGGGCATTGAGCCCAATGCGCGCCGAGAAAAGCTGTTGACTCGGTCCAAAATTTGGCACTGACAGGGTTAATAATATCCATGGGAAGAATGGCTGCAAATGTTGAAGTTGCGGAGCAGTTCGGCTGTAAGTGAACATACAATGCCTCATGTAGATTAGCCCACAGTTTCGATTAATAAATTGACAGGGGGAGTCAATTAAGTGAAATAAGTATTGTGATTCAGCCTGTCAGTGTTATAATGTATAACTTCCGTAGCAGCATAGTTCATCGTCAGTATAGGTGCCGGAAGACAAAGGCTATAGTGCGGAGGTGAAACCTACATGACTCAACTTGACGCTGTGGCAATAGAGCTTATGAATAACAAACTTGGCATATGCTTTTAACTTTTTTCCCAAAATGTATCTCACACGAAGTCTTGACTTTTCGCCATAAAAGGAGAGCATTCATCATTATTTGAATTTATTGATTTGATTAAAGCCTTTGATGATGGGCCCAGAATGCCTGCGTGGTCAAATTTGAACTGCTTAAAGTGAAGTGCGCGACCTTTTAAATGGTGATGGTGTGAATTCTTAAAATTGAGGGTTGTGTGGCGACAGACTCATTCAACATTTCTGTGCTTTTCATAGAGTTACGAAGGCCACATTAAAGGCCAAGGCGACAGAATTATTGTATGCTTTTAAGGACTTAGGTTGCAAAAGCAAAAGCAATTTTTCATGTAAAAACCATGCAGCATCAGTAATCATTTTATGAAAAAATAATCTCATGTCCAACAAATGCACTCTATTTAAATTACACCGTGGCTTTGATAACATAATAGAGATAACTGACAGCGTAACTTTTCAACTCGCAGAATTGCTCTTTTGATGGAAGTAGGGAGAAGGTCACAGCTGTGTCTGCAAGAGTTGAATGCCAGGGGTATCGTTGTGAGATAAATAGGACTCGATCTCTGTGTTTCATACGTCATGGGAAGTGTACTCTTTCCAGTACTTAGAATTTTAGAAGAGACCTTTATGGAGCAAGAATGATAATTGAGGGCAAGAGTTTACGTTATTGAACAAGCAACAACCATGTAGCACCATGATCATAAATTTTTGGTCAGCAAATTTATGTATCCATATATATTTTAGACATTCTTATGTTTGTGTATTAATAAATATTGTGGACTTTCTGACATTTATGTATTCATATATATTTGGGACTTTCTGACCCCGGACAATGGTCCATGTCTTCAGAGACAATACCAATTAAAGACCACCTTTTCAAGATCTTTACTTCATATTCTTATGACATACAGTGAAACCTCATTATAAAGACACTCGGATATAAGATATATTCAATTTAATGACACATATTTTCATGGGAAAAAGTTTATTTTCGTTGTTATTTGATTCATTTATCTGACATATTCAGTTATCTTACACATCTCTTAAGAAACAGATGGTGTCATTTTAACTAGTTTTCACTGTATATAACTTCTGTGAGAGACCACCTGTCTTTAGAAACCACAGTTTGGTGAACCCCAGGGGATCCTGCAAGACAGATGTCAGATGTACTCTATGGTATAATCAATATCATAAGAGCGTGATGAGTAAAACTTGTATGATAATATCCGATCAATGATGCTGGCTACCGATTGAACCAAAGCAGAATAAATATCCAATATTAACACTTTGATCGATCGTTAATCTATGTGAATGAATTAAAAACCAGATGCAATGGCGATTGAAGCATCTCGAGAGAAGATTAAACTTCAGACAAAGAAAAACTGTAAATCAACACCATGGAACAATAAGTGTACAGAGTCTGCATACAATAAGCACGTGGGGTCTTTGTGCGTAATTTGTTGTCATTCCCTCCAGGCAATTTGATCATTTCAGGAAGAATTTTGAAATATTGTATTGGGATTTTCTTTGTTGGATATTCCACAATACATCCAGATACGGCATTTGGTGGTAATTTATGGCATTTCCTGTGTTTTTTCTAAGAGCTTTGCCGATTCTCTGTACATGAGAATGCCCCCTAGCACTCACCACATATCCAAACATGTGACGTGCATCCCATTTCTACTGTTTTTCCAACATTCAAAAAACATAAACACGAAAATTCTTTTGCATGTTCCTACTGTCAGTGTGTTATGTAAATTGCAAGGAAATATGATGGTTCGGGTAAGCTTTTGTGTTCCATGTTAAAGAATTTTTATTATAGAATCTTCTTTTATGAAAAACATGGACCAGCATTTAAATTGTGATATCGCGATCTAATATTCTCGTGACAAAGCATATGTCCTAATAAGGTATTGTGTATTGTGGTGACAGAGTGATATTCATGTGGCCAACTGTTCACATTTCGTTGATCCAATTAGGTCTTGATGCAGCCTTAGTTAGTTTAAGCCCATAATATTTTTCCCCACTGGTTTAAAATCAGCGAGAAGCACAGCCATAAACCATGGTTGCCATTAGGGTGGGTAGTTTTATCTATGGCATGTTCCCTAGATTAGCCAAAACAATTTATTACCACCAGTATTTGTTTTGAATGGAACTGTTACAACTTGCAAGGGTTTGCAGAACATGTGGAATTAATCATCTGTGAGATCCATTCTCCAATTTAAATTGAATATGTCTGTATTCCATCGATATATTTCTTCAGTTTCACATGTTATTCATTATGTTGAATGAATTTTTAATGATATCGTCTAATAGTATTGTCCGTCTTCTACGCCTTGCTCTCAGGCAGTTTAGCCAAAGTTTTTGTTTGTCATGTTGTGTTCCAGCCAGAACAGAGAAATCGCAGAACTTTTATGACAGCTTCAAAAGGGCTGCACAGCTGAACAGTTTTAGCGGAAGCCAGCTCGAATGCTTGCTCTTTTAAGAGCAAGTCGGGCAGAAAATTAGGCTAATGTAGGTAAAATATTTCTTCTCATCAAAGGCAATATATCTTAAGAATGTTGTGATTCTGGTCAAGTTTAATTGGCGGGTGATAGCAGTGAAGTGGTGTAGTTCTAATAATGAGTGAGTTACCTGGAGGCCCTGTTTGGGATTAATTATTAGGCAATACATGTTTCAATTGTTATTTGTTCACATTTTTTTGTCCATTCTTTCCTTCTACAATTCAGTTCATGATATGAAAATCGCAACTTTTGTATTTTTAGATTTTAAGAATAGAACAGAGCTCTCAGTGCCGCTTTTCAGCCGCCATCAGAGTCTAATTTCCGTGGCTCTTGACACTTCCACCAGGCGCCACCTGCATATTAATATGTCCACAATAAAAAGAACAGTGTTAAGTATTCAGTTAACTTTATGGTGGTAGCCATGCTCTTGGTCTGAATGGAAATGATTTCCTGTGTCTGGTTCCCTGATCTCGTCTAACCTTTGTTAAAACTTGCCCTATCCAAAATATTTTACAGCTTCGGACAAAAGTAATGTCAAACTTAGAAGAAAAATGCTGTTTGGTTGATAATTATTTGTAGAATATATTCATGAAGTACCGGTAACACGTTTGTTCTGCATGCTGACCCATCTAAAATTAATGACTGTGTAATGGAAATTGAAATTGTTTTAAACTAGACTTACAACAATATCATAGGCTTTTCATTTTTGTTTTGTCGACTGGAAGCATTAATCTGAAAAATAACGGTCGGGACAATAGCACAAGAAAGTAGGTGTGTGTGGCTGGGGAGGGTGGGGAGGGCTACCTGGTATTTATAAGCTCTGTGGGGTTGAAATGCAGCAGCGACTTAGCATGTAACATTGGCAGACCAGGACATTTAGGGATACAGTGATCCCCCTCTTGAAAAGCCCCTTCCTATCTCCCATCCCCTGCCCCCACCCCAGGACAGGCCCTTGACAGGTCCCTAGTGCAGCAGGTGTGGCCTTTGCATTGTATTGCCCTCCTTTGTGAGAGGCCACCCCTCTTATAAGTCCACATTTATTGTGCAGTTGGGGTGGCCTTAAAAGAGGGGGACCACTGTTAATAAGATCTATTCAAATGTTTAGCCAAATGTTGTTTTTTCTCTTTATTCTTTACTGCATTGTGACTGATATTCTCAATTGGTGAGCAGAGAAAAAGTTGTGCGAAAGTGAGCAATCCATACAATGGAAGCCTCGTGCAGCATTAAAGAGAGCAGTATGTGAGGGTATTGTTTCCAGGCATTAGTGGAAAACATGTCACTTGTGTATATTTTCCGTCTTTCTGCACACAGGGTTAACATATTGAGTTGTACACGGGCGTGACTGATTCTAAAGAAGTTTGGGTCGGAACAGCCGGACACGGTCACCCAGCTCCTACAAACATGCGATAAAAAAGACAATGACATGTTAGATGTGTTTACCAATACTATCATACGTATTTACCCAGACGCAGACAAAGAGAAGTGTGGGCTCGTTTAAACACAATGACTTCAACAGTCTGATTGGACTGTATGTACTGTCTGCTGAAACTAATTGCATGTGAACAATTAAAAGTGAAAAGAATTAGGTCAATTATGTTACTCAAGAAATGAAAACTGAACAGTGTTAGTTGGGACACAATAAGGGGCTGGGATATTTGATGGGACATTTGATACGAGGCTTTGTGACATTTAACATAGATTTTAAATTTGAATGGCGTTCAATGCTGCTGTGAGTTTCTTTATTTTAATGGGCATAAACAGACTTGGGGAAAAAAGAAAGATAACTTGACTGTTATAAGTAAGTACAACTATGGCTTAACTCCTTGCCCCGTGAATTAAGACTGAGTCAACAACTTTCCTTGGCATGGATTGAGCGCTTATTGACCTTGATTCACTGTTTCACTGTGCTTTTATTTTCACAATTTTGTGCCGTCAGCAAAATAAATAACTGGGCTTATGCTAAGGATGCTATTCTCTGAGCCAAACTTAAATTTTGTTATCCAAATGCAGATCACATCTTCAAATATTTTCCCTCTAGTAGGTGGCTGTGCAATGCTAGAACAGTGAAACTAATTTTGAAGCTGCAGAGAAACAAAAATGTCTTTAGCCAATTTGGCTAAAATTTTATTAATTTTTTTTAGCCAAATTCCACATTCAATAGCCTCTGGCTAATTGGTTGATGGCTAACGCCAGCCTAGAATCAGAATAAAAATACTGTGAAATCGACCACTTTCAACCCCTACCCAGGAGATACTGGCTGTATCACTGCTTGCCTTTTAGCCTCATCGCCTGGCCACTCCTCTTTGATGTCCATGTGCTTGCTGATTTAATGAGTATCTCATTTACTCAAATGATTGGACTCAACTGCTGCAGCCATATATCTTCTGTAAGTACCTCAGCTGATACAGAAGGAGGAGAGGGAGATAGTTCAGATGGGGGAGGGGCGGGGGTCACGCTGTCGACATGTGCAGCTCCTGATGCAGAGACCTCAGCCTGCAGCAGGATCTGAGACGTAGAATCTCCCTCTATTCTATTCTGCCCTGCCCTGCCCTGCCCTGTCAGAGGAACAGAGCAATGGAGCTAGGGCAGGGTGTGGAAGGGGGTGGATGCCCTCTCAGGGTAAGAAAATGTATGAAGATTTAAAATCCAAATAGACTATTCTGGAATATTCATATGGGGCCTTACACTGATGTTAACCCTCAAAGCGCTGATTTAAGATTGAGTCAAGAGCTCTCCTTGGGACACTGCGCGCATTGCACATGAAGTGTCCGGAGGAAAGCTATTGACTAAGACTAATTTTTGCTTTAGACTAGACTTGCTGGTATTTGAATGAAAGATGTCTTCATGAGGAATTTGAATCTTTTAACCATCATATTATTTAACAGTAATGAGAAAACAAAGATAGCCATGATAAACACTTTAAGGTTTAAAAAGGTTAATCATGGAGTTTTGAGGTTTGAGTTTCAAAGTTTAAGCAGGAGACATACCAACCAAAGCAGGACAGAATGAAGACTTTTTGGAAATTGCACTTTTACTCAAAGCAGAAGAATTAGAGTCTCCAGGGATGACATAGTGGTATCGTCTCTCACCTGCTTGATAAGCACTTCTTGTGACTACTCAAGGCATGTTGTACAAGACCTTGGTGATCAGGTACCCACTTGAGATATCTAATTTGCACAGACTGTTAAGCAACATCTTTTATAAGCAGGTATTCACAAGTAACTGTAATAATGTGCTGCCCCCTATGTTGCAACAAGGAACTTGCCAGGAAGGAGGCCACATTCATGTATTTAGCCGGGCAAAATGTGCTTTTTAATAAAAAAAAGCAATGTGAGAAAGAAAATCCCTAAGAAAGTCTTTCACATGGTTCAAAACATAAAAAGGTGCTTAGAATATTCAGAATTTTTCATTTGTTCGGCAGAAAAAGCATAATTTTTGGATCTTTTAGTAACAAAGTTACCGTGATTACCCTCATCGTGGTGTATCGGCACAGCTCTGTTGCCTAGCAACATAATTAGCAAGAATAGGACTACAGGAATCCCTCTTTTGAGAGACCACCAGCCTTGAAAGCCAATATTACCAAGTCCGTAATTGTATCTCTTCCACATTATTTTATCTTCAATGACAGTCCACCTGCTTTATGTGGCCACTTCAAGACCTGCCTTGTCATTTGATTGGGTCTGCTGTGGAGTTGTTAATTTTCAATGCTTCAGATCCAGACAGTCATTAGTAGAACCAAGATGTTTTCAGATAACTAGAGCTCTAGATAAATATTTTTTGTTGCTGGTGAAAGAAAACAACACACCAACTTCAGGTTTAATTTGGCTTGTGACGGATGAAACCATAAAATAAGACAGTCTCAGTAGTCACTTGGAAAGTAAAGCTGTATTCCCAGGGATTTTGGAGAATGGAGAAGAAAAGAGTAAAACAACTGTGGGTGTATCTGTATATTATATCTTCAATATTCAAAGCATTAGCCATGATGATTTATGTGAAATACCAGTCTGTGTGTTCCCAGGGGTTGTTCTGAAGTGTGAAACACGACACAGTTGAACATAATGATGGATTGGTCAATCAATAATCTTCACGCTTAGGGTGTGAGGCTTTTAATTCCATCACAACGGTATACGTGTTTGTCAGCAAGCTTCTCCTGAGAATAAACCCAATCACTCTGACTGAAAACAGCTATTCACGTGTAGAATAAGAGAAAATAAAAGTGATGAAAAAACAATTTTTTGCCATCCTCCCAGGAGTCCTACACGGCATATCTGCTGCATACATCAGAACAAAGGACACATACATTTGGAAATAAAAACAAATCGTAAATCATTTTTGTTAATTTCAGTTCTCTGTAAGTTTGCTGTTAAGCATGAAATATTCAGCAAGCGGGTGAATTCTTCTGTGACAGGGGCACAGAGTGGTCACTGTGGACCCATTATGTTTGACAGCCTTCTTCATGCTATGCACAATTTCTTGTGACAGCACTGTATGATTTATTTCCTCCTTGTCATCCTGGATATGTTTTCTATTCCCCCAGAAGATGGGATGTAGATATTTTTGATATCATCTCTGTCCAGGATGCCCGTCTTGCAATCATATTTCTGCAGTTACAACTTTTTCACATTTATAAATCGTGCAAGTAGTCACCACTGGAGCTAGGTTTTGAACATGGAGCCAGCAGTTCTAAGCCTGATCTCAAAAGACCCAGCAGTTCTAGGCCTGATCTCAAAGACCCAGCAGTTCTAGACCTGATCTCAAAGACCCAGCAGTTCTAGACCTGATCTCAAAAACCTAGCAGTTCTAGGCCTGATCTCAAAGATCCAGCAGTTCTAGGCCTGATCTCAAAGACCTAGCAGTTCTAGGCCTGATCTCAAAGACCTAACAGTTCTAGGCCTGATCTCAAAGACCCAGCAGTTCTATGCCTGATCAACGTTTTCAAATTAGCTAAAACATATATTGATCTTGACCCCTCCCCCTCCTGTGTACTGTATGTACTGATGTGAAAATGTTGATGAAAATGGCTGATCCCTAAGGACCTTATCAACAGTTGACTTAGAGGTCAACATCAGTACCAAGAGCAAAATGTGCATTTTCTAAATTATGAGTGACATATTACCTACACAGCTAAAGTGTAATCCAGTCTAAGGAACTCGAAAGTAATAGCACACTGTAACCCTTTGAATGCCAGTTGGAACTTAAGTTGGACTAATTAAGATGAAATGTTGTCAATCATAATGAGGATGCTAGATTCATTAAGGTACCAGCGTGTCTATACTTCCAGATAATACAATGGGCCGGGTCAACAGCTGTCCTAAAGTTTCTTGAGGAAAGCTGTTGACTCAGTCCAAAACTTGGGGGAGTGAAAGAGTTGAGAAAGAGAAAATTGGTTGAACAGTGAAGCAGAACATAAAATTATGTGACTATGGAAGGAAAACTGTTGTGACTGAAAAACAAGAATGTCGTAATAAAAAATAAAAAATACTGTGAAAAGAAAACCAGGCAACTGGAGATCAATCCCAATAGACAAATGAAATGCTGTAGACTTTAAAAAATGCCTCAAAGGAAAAAAGGGAAAAAAAGAAAACAAAACTATTCCCAACTGTATGAGAAAAGAAACTACAAACAGAAGACTACTTCAGTTGCGAAAAGAAAACCAGTCTCTCAGGAACTTATCCTGTTAGAAGAATAATCGGCAGTGCACTACATCTTCAACGAATATGTATGACATTGTATAGGATCAATTAGTTCTAATGGCCCCAGTACCACATTGACAAGCCTGTGACCTATCAGAGTAACTGTACAGCAGGTTGAGGATACAAACATAAGGGTCGTAAATTTGCGTTGGAATTTGGTTTAGGTGTGGACAGAAACTCGAGTGAGGTTACCTAGTGTTGGCTCTGTCGGGTATGACGACCCTTTGCAGGGGAAGTTCAACTCTGGTTGCCAGGATGATAATGTCAACATTGAACACCTGTGTCTAACAGATATTCATGGCTGCCCTTGGAATCTTGTCAATATTTTACATGTGTATACACATATATTTCAGGAGCAAATCGGAATTCTTAGACTTTGAACCAGTTTTTGCGTGCAACTTTCTTCCTTCAGATTGTATTCATGACAGCTCACAAGTCGTGTCTTGCATTGCTCTGGTGTCATTACATTAGTTCAGAGCGTGTTCGACTTTTGTCAAAATTGACAACAGAAGAGTTAAATTAAGGTAAATGCATAAAAAATGAAGGACTGGTATGGAGGGAGTTAATATCGAATGAGAACAGATGACACCTGTGTGGTTATTGAGCACCGATCTTGTTGACTCAAAGATTTACTATTATCGCAGTCTTGTCGTTTCTTTCTTCTCGGTTTCTTTGCCTTATTGAATGTGTGCTTTGATAGATAGGTCAAGGGTCATGCAGGTAAGTGTTGTTACACAGAAGGGACATAATGAAGGGAAGTCGCAGGTAAAAGAAAGCCCCCAGGTGCCGGTGTCCGCGTTCTTAGCGGAACACAGTCCGCAAATCTCTCCCAGTTTCATTGTCCCAGAAATGTTAACAAATAAGGCCAATGAAAAAAAAATTTTTTTTAAAGATTTAGCCATGGTGGTGTTAAAAAAAAATCGAAAAATATGAAACTGTGACATGTCTTTATTATTATCAATAAATTTGTAGAGCCAGAAAAGCAAAACAATATTTATGACAAAAATCTAGCACTTATATCTGCTATATATATATATTTAAATGGTCTCCAACAGGCCCCAAAATGTTATCTATGTAACAAATTTTATAGATTTACTATATATTTAAGTGGTCTCCAACAGGCCCCAAAATGTTATCTATGTAACAAATTTTATGGACAACTAAACCTCTTGGGGCACAGAGGAAATTTCCTCTTTAAAGCACAGTATGGGGGTGTCACTGAAGACCAATTACAGTTACTCTTGTGTCATACTTGTTTATATCTAGTTGAACTGTAGAGTTAACTCTTTCAGTGCCAATCACATCTAAAGTCGATCTCCTTCAGTCAAGCTAGTCTGAATTATCATAAAGATCCCAGATTCCTATTCCTCATGAAAAAACCTTTCATTCACGTACCAGCATGCCTATAGTTCCACGGAAAATATCCCAAGTCAACAATTTTTCTCGTCACGCATTGGGTGCATTGCGGCCAATGCGCACCAAGAAAAGCTGTTGACTCAGTCCCAAAGTTGGCACTTGCAGAGTTAATCTCCAGTTTGTTTTTCCAATTGAAAGAAAACCTTCAAATGTACATCTGTTGCATTTAGCTTCAAACGTGTTAGATTTTTCCGGCTGTGTCAATAAAGGAGGTTTTTGGGGCAAGGAGAGGGCTTCCACAGAAATCGTACAAGTGTCAACCTTACGTGACAGAGACAGAGGAATCGTGTGACAGTAACAGCATAACTGGGTCGTCCAGAGAAGGGCATAACGTCACTGAAGCCATATGTTCATTTGCAAGTAGTCTGTAATGTCCCAGGTATTAGCTGAACAGTCACAAAATTACAGATTAACCCTTAACATTCCAAGTCGTGACATGTTCTTTAGCTCTCATCTGTTGACAGTCTGTGTCATGCATGTATTTGAAGCAGCTTTTGTTCCTATTTGTTAATATGTATGCAAGCGATATTTATTTCTCCAAACTCAAGGCTGGCAAATTCCTTTGTCTTGTTATTAATATGCATGGTTACATAAATCCCCCCCCCCCCCCCCCCATCTTATTCGCTTGGAGTGTTGTCGCACACCAAGGGTTACTTTTAGGAAGCTCATTAAGTGTCATATCGAGGGGGGACGGACATTCATAACCCTTTCAGTGGAAAAGGTGAAGCCAAAGCAGAGGGAAAAAGGCACAATGATGATGTATTAAAGGTATTGTTACATTGACATTAAGAGTAATGGCTGTTTGAATGGTCTATGATAGGTTCTACTGGGCCATTTCGAGGTTAGACAAGTTCACACATTCACTTCAGCGTGGCTAACCTCTTTGCCACCAATATAGCTGTGCCCCACAGGGTACTGATTGCATCCTGAGCCTGTCTCCCTGGGTAGAGTCCGAGGCAATATTCCTATTTACAACGTAATATGTTATCACACCTTCCCTCACAAGAAAATCTTCTCTCCGTCATTTTTGAGTGAAATAAATTTCCCCCCGGTGCACTAAAGAATTATGAGTTAAAATGGCAAAGGTCACGGGAAAAGAACACTGCAAAGTTCAAATTTGGAGTCAAGAGCCAGAAATTTAAAAAAACGGGTTTGTAATTAAATGTCAAAAGGTCGGTGAAAAAGGTGTTGATTGTCAGGAATAAGCCCACAAAGGTTTCCCCTCAAGCTGTATATTTGACCTGTCATAGATCACATTTGATCTCCGCTGGTACTTGGTGTCAATTTGCATACAACCTGCAAACTTTTTTTTCCCCTTCCCCCAGGAAGATTTGTGAAGTGTTAGCTTTAAATTTGTATTGAATATTACAGTCACACGATTTGAATTGCCTTTACTTTGTATTTGTGCCCTCTGCAGTACAGTGAAGCCCATTGAATGTTTGTTAACTGCCGATCAAGCATTACTGTATTTCTCGAAATTTTCATGTCTGGTTAATTTCGCGCAAACTTGTTTTTTGGTAAATGAGAAAATATTTGCGTATTTTAATTTCGTGCATCAATGGCTTGTCTATATATAACCTTTCATTATGTCAATTAATTTTGGTGCATCTTTTTTTCATGCAAGTACTAGCGCGAAATTTAAGTCATGTGAAAATTTCTAGAACTACAGTAATCAAGAAAATTTATGAAACTTTAAAGGATCAAAATGTTTTATTTTCAAGTACATATAGTTTTAGCCCATGTTGATCTAATGTACAAATGTTTTGTATCTTTCAGGTAAGTCTTCTCTCTGGACATAAAAAAAAAGAGAAAAAGAAAAAGCGATGCAGGTAAGGTTAGCCTTGACGAGGTTTACTTCAACTAAAGCTTGCATGTTCACAGTTTCATTGCAAGGGGGAATGTAGCATGTCACCAGTAGGTGGCACCACAGGTAATGCCACCTTGGTAGCCACTTGTTGCAGGTAGAGACAACTGGAGGATAAACAAAATCTGCTTCACTTATTGGTTGAAAATGTCCTGTAATGCAAGAAACAAGTGCTGCCACCTAGGAGAATAGTGTATTTTTCATTGAATATAAGTAGACAGGATTTTAAGTAGAAAGACTGGTACCTAAAGTAGAAGGAATATCTGTTGATTTCTTTGCTGTCTTAGCTCATTCCGTACTATGGTCACAGGCCTTGTCAAGGGCAACTGCAGCATGACATGCCAGGCAGTGCTAGAACCACTGACTGAAGACTATAGCATGTTGGTAGTTGAACAAAAGCTTTTTTCATGAAGAATTTGAATATGCAATTGCTGTCTTAGACAAATCAGGGACTGGTATGGAATGAGTTAAAAGCTGGGAGGCCTATCATGGATGTGACATTTTCCTGTTAAAAAAATCAGAAGTAAATTTCTTTGTGTGCCTTTACTTTGTATTTGTGCCCTCTGCAGTACAGTGAAACCCATTGAATGTTTGTTAACTGCCGATCAAGCATTACTGTAGTTCTAGAAATTTTCATGTCTGGTTAATTTCGCGCAAACTTGTTTTTCCGTAAATGAGAAAAAATTTGCAAGGAAAGTGTGAAAATGCAAGCTTCATTAATTGATGGTTTGTTCTGTCCACTACTATTTTGTCCAGACCACAGCTTAGGAACTACAAGTGCTAGGCCTTCGAAATTTCAGGCTTGAATGATATATGCATGAAGTAGATTTAACCCTGCCACTTATTGGCTCAGCTGACTTGTCAGTCAGCCAAGTTTATGTGATGGGTCTTGGTCTGTCGCCTCAGTATCAAAGCCAAGTCAGGGAAAGGGTTTGACATATGGGGCATACAGTTATAAGGTCTCGCCTACAATTCTCATTCCATTTGTTTTTCATTACTGTTGAAATTGAAGTCAACAAGATCAAAGCAGATGTCACTTGACCATCAGCCTGTTTTGAGGGGTAAAGGTCAAAATGTTTAAGTCTTCCAGTGCCAATCATGACGAAAGATGACATACTTAAGTCAACCTAGTCTGAATCATCATAAGGATTCCAGATTGGTATTCCTTGTAAAAAGACCTTTCATTGAAGTACCAGCATGCTTATAGTTCCAGGGAAAATATCCCAGGTCAACAGCTTTTCTCGATGTGTATTGGGCGCATTGCGGCCAATGCGTGTGGAGAAAAGCTGTTGATTTGGTCCAAAATTTTGGCATGGAAAGGGCCATCTGTGTGCATCATGAAGCAGCCTGCCAGTGGAAAATGTCCTGGATCAAAGCCAGGAATTGCAGCACTGTGTAGCTAAGACTCTTCTCAATTTGAGGTGATAACAGTCTTTATAGTGCATATAAAGCTTGGCAAGCTACAAATGACATTGATGCTGGCTGCCTTTTCAACATACATCACTATTTTTATTTTATTTTTATTTTTTTTTTGCAATCAGGAACAAAATTAACACTATGTGGAGTTGACAAAATTAAAAGTTTGGGGTCTTCCACCACAGCATGTGCTACCATTAGAATGGATACGGTGTTTTACCTGTTTCTTTGATACCCCTTGTGGTCAGTCAGGACATAGCGTGAGTGGACGAGGGCATCTGAAGGGTGTCAGACATAAGGTTACACTTGTCCCACAATATCGTGTGTGAACCCGCATTTATTTAGTACAGCTGTTTGACTTGTTGACTTCTTGACTTGTTTGTGTTGAAAACCAATAATTGATCTTGTGAGCTTAGGGCTTTAGTGGGTAATCCCACAACAAGGCATCAAACATGCTTCCTCCCTGGGAAGTGGAAACGGCTCTGATTGTCCCTTTCCCAATTTTGAGGAGTGGGAAACAAAAAAAAAAAAAAGTTTGGTGATAGTTTACCGTGTTAAACTTATAATTTTACACATGAAAAACATGATTGGTAAGTGAATGCCTGTTTTATTCTCGTTTCCCCTTTTAATCAAAAGGGTAACCAAGGGCATGATATTAGAGGAATGGTCTGCAAATATTTTTTCAGCATTTAGACCCACCATGTGATAATCTCCACTAATTAAGCCACTGCAGGCTGCCCATTGTCCACTAAACCCTTGTGTGTTGAAGATATTGTAGTTTCATTCATTTTAAATACCCCCAGGCCCCAAGGAACAAAAGTAGTGTTTGATGAAATAGTCAATTTCCCCCAGGTACAGATATAATGGGGAGTATAAGCACCAGAAGTGTTTAACTCTTATGCCAAAGAAAAGCAACTCCTCTGGAATTTTTTGCTAAAAAAAAAAGAAAAAATGTCGGTGGAAGAACCAAAATATTCTCAGTTGAGGACGAATTAATTTCAGCCCTGTAACTTCAATGCAAACAGGACAAAAATTGGTGTGGAATTCTCCTTGTAAATTGCTCCAAAAAAAACTGAAAGCAAAGAACATTCTGCCTTTGTACTTTGCACACAACATGGGTTAATTACAACGTGCCTTTGTGCCAATCCAGTGTTTGATACACAAATATAACACGTACCTGTACCATAGTACCTCGACCTCACATCAAGGTGACAAGTTCAGCCAATTTTTGATGAGTGCTTGCCAACATGAAATGTTTTGTCAGGGTTTTATTCTCCATAGGTTATTAATAACATGATCAAAGTCTTGACCTGTGCATGTTTATGTAGCTTCCGAGCATCAATGTAGGTTGATGTATGAACTCAAAATCCATGTAGTCCCATCGTTAACCTGTTACCTTTTTGCACTCAAATTCAGACCGAGTTTAACCCTTAATTCCTTGCTCAAATTGCCCAAAGTCGCCGGAATGTAAATGGTCACCTGCCTGAAAGTTTTTACTGAAATATCTCGTGGCTGTAGGAAACATTTTTCCAGAGATGTGTACGTAAGACCCCTCAGGTTGGCATGCCCTAGGTCAGTAACTTTCTAAGTTGGCACTGGTTGGGCTCATTGAGCTTTACCTGCACCAAGGAAAGCTATTGACTCCTTCCTACTGTAGCCAGTAAAGGGTTAAGACTCAACAGCTTTCCTTGACATACGTTTAGTGTAAGTGCCACCTTTTCTGCCACACAAAGGTGGCCACATACAGCACGTGACCTGTCACCGCAGGTAAATTAACCCTTTAAATTGATGCCGAGTCAACAACTTTCCTTGCATGAGTTGGGCACTAAGTGCCCAACTCATACCAAGGAAAGTTGTTGACCTGGGGCATGTGATTGTAATAGGGCTCATCTACAATTCTCACTCAAAATTGTTTTTTATTACTGTTGAAATTAGTTGAAAACAGTGAAGCAGATGATATTTGTCCATCAGCTGGTTTTGGTAGGTTTAAGGGGGAAGGGGTTAATAAAGAAACTGACTCTTGTGGCCAGGAAAGTGACGACACAAAAAACAGGTGCCCCCTCATGACAGTGGCTGCATACAACAGGTTCCACTGTATGGCATACATGCATGCTGGGGACATCCCTTAAAAATTTGGAAGGAAAACTGTGCATGTAATATGCTCCATCTGTGATTCCCTGTGGGACCTTTATTTCACTACAGTTAAATTTATAAGGCATTTAATGACTGAATTTTGATGGTTACTGTATTTTGATTGTGCCCACAATGTGTCCCAGCAACCATGAGGCTTCCAATCATGCAAATGATCTTCCTTATCAGATTTATGATTAGTAGGATTAAACACTGGGGGACAGAGCTAAGATGTAATCTACTCCGTAATGGGCTTTTGAAATACTACAGATAACACTTCTACTACGGTACTTGCATGTTGATACCATTGTGTGTGTGTGTGTGTGTGTGTGTGTGTGTGTGTGTGTGTGTGTGTGTGTGTGTGTGTGTGTGTGTGTGTGTGTGGATATATATGTATACATGTACACTGCACACTGTCTCTCTCTCACACACACACACACACATATATACATGTATCTATATTGGCTGAACGTTCTTGTCATATGTACATTTTTTCTCCTTTTGGTAACTAACAAGCAATGAACACGGTAATCTCTGTGTCATCTCAGTAGCCCATTGTCCACTGAGAGACCCCTTGTTCTGAGAGACCAACAGTTCCTTATTGCTCAGGATGGTCATTTGAAAAGGCACGTTATCCTGTAACGATGATGCGATAAAGAAAAATTATGATGCGCATGGGGACAGGGCAGTGTGGATACAGTCACAGTGCCACAGGTAACTCCATTGTATCAATCAGCATTTCCACGATGAAGAAAGGCGAATAATAACTATACTGTATAATATATCAGCTTTGTGGAAATTTCACAGTTAAGTGCATATTTATATGAAAACTTAATGACCAGTCTGCGATATTAATTTCATGTGCCAGACGCAATTGACGTAGATATATTTCGGTGTTTATACCCTTTGACAAACCAGAACTGACAATGGGATGAGACCTCGGTCATTAATTATGGCAAAATAAGATAATGTTACTATTTCCCACAAATTTGCCAGGTGCTCTCCCAAATGCCCCAGAAATATTTTCACAAATTACTGTCACAAACAGGGAACTAGGTCTCCATGTCTTTACGCTGCTGCAGCGTATTCTTAGTAATCTGATCGCTTGGTGACTCCCCGGAGTACGCCATGAAAATCTCTGGTTAAAATCCAATTGGAAAACCATGTTCAGCCTTTGTGCTTTAATCCAAGTCTAGCCCAAACAGATCACAAATTAATTAATCTAAAAGGTTTTAATGACCTACGTGGGAGCGATTTATAACTGTTTGGCGGTTGGTCCACTTAATGTCTGATTTGAATCACCATCAATCAGAAATCACACCATTGTTGCATGGTCTAGGTGGCAAAAATGAATTTTAATGAAATTACGATGAAGACACAAGGTCATTGCACACACGATATCACTCACCCTTACTTTGGCACTTTTAAACGTGTCTCTGTACTCCTTTGATCAATCTTTCTCAAGGTGTTAACCATGAAAAGTCTAAAAGAGGAAAGAATTGAGCATCAGAAGAAGTAAGGGACAATGTGTATCTTTGTACAGAGATATAATGGGTTACTTTTATTTAAAAGATACATACAGTAAAACCTGGCTAACCGAACACCTCCGTATACTGAACACCTCTCTATACTGAACACCTTTTCTTGGTCCCAAATATATACTTCCAATGTAAGCAAACCTCCCTATACCAAACACCGCACTATACCGAACACTTTTTTCCTGTCCCAAGTATGTTCGGTATAGGGAGGTTTTCCTGTATATAAATATACATATGTCTGATGGAATTACTCCCCAGACTTGATTCCACAAGAACAGATAACATGACGAAGGTGGAACAGTTTCTCTCAGTCTCTCGTAGTCTGTCTCTGTGTTTTGTTTTAAGTTATGTTGATATTTACTGGGAACTATTTCGTAGATGACCATATGCTTAAAACACGCTTGTATCTGATCAGAAGTCATGAAAATCAAACAATAGAAACGTCAATTTCCCTGACGAACTATGTGGCCTGCCATACCCAGCTTCACAGGCCAAAATACTTCTACGGTGACTAGAACTGTTGTCAAGTCCATTCATTCAGGCTATCATGCCAGTAAGTTCTGGCTTTGTATACCTCCGAAGAAAGACCACTTGTTTTATGAGAGCACGATTTGGTGATCATGGGGGGTGGGGGTGGGGGGGGGGGGGCGAGACAAAATAGAGACCACTGCATGTGTATTTGATAGTCACACTAACTTCCATAGCAACAACACCATGTAGAAACATGCATTGTAATGATTTAGGACTAAAGTACAAGACAATATAGTTCTCTATTTTCAGAAGAAGAAAATTAAAAAAAAAAAAAAAAATACAGCAAGAGACTTAAGAGCTGGAGCAGCCGAAGTATTATCACCCAGTATGTGTTTGTTGCAAAACAGTGGTATGTACCACTCCACCAGCTGACATCTACCTGTGTGGAGGTCCAGAGAGAGGCTAAATTCATGATGACTCACTGTGGACTGTGAATTCATATACATGTATATGCATATGATCTGGATTGACAGTCATCATGATGCAGTTGTGGGCAGCAAAAGTATGAAGAAACAAAAAAAAAACAAAAAATAATAATAATAAAAAAAAAATAACCCTCCCCCCCCCCCAACAAATGTATTTGGCTTGGATTAATTTCAAAATGGTCAACAAAAATATCCAAAGCGAATTAATGTGCAAAACTTGTCAATGTGAGCTGCCTAATAAGACTGTTTCCTGCGGAAGCTTGCTCGTTCAAAACCGTGGCGATGGACAAAGTGGCACATGAAACCACTTGGAAATTGAGATCTCTGCTCAACGCTTCAGCCCATGCAGGTGCAAGTCAATGGGAAATTTGTGCGTAAAAACCCGGATATGAGTGACAGAGATGAATGGGTGCAGATAGACCTGTGATGTCACCCCTTCATTCAACCCTAGGGTAGATTCACCCCAGCGGATCAACCTTACATCTGTATGCATGGGATGGCGCTGTTAATTATATTACAGGGAGGTGTAATTGACACGTCATCCTGTAACAGATGGGAGAATGATATGTTGTGTGGCAGTGGCGACTAGCGAGTGATCCATAAATGGTTGGTGGTTGTGGGTGAAGTAACGGATGGGTTGAATTTTAATCAGTAGTGGGTCTGGGGGTAACTTGTGCCACCTTGAAAACTGCTGATTCAGCACTTTTCTGACACCACAGCCCAGCATAACCACATGTTGGACCCCGCATTAGGAGGCCCGACTGACCCAGGGGTTATGGGAAATGGGGGTGGAGGGTATTTATTTCAGGGAACAAGGTAATAAAAGCAATTTCAGGGAGCAATAAAAAAAAAAGTAATTGTAGGAGTGCGGAAATTTATGTACAAGGTTCAATTTGAAAATAAAAAGTTCATTCTCTCAGAGAACATTGGAGTAGTCCCCCCTCCCATACCCCATTTGACTCCACTGTTTCCATGTAACGATGTACATTAATTTATGCAGATGGTTTCAACCATTATAATTTTTTCTTGTAAAAGTACAAAATTGCAGGAAGGAATAGGTGTCATTCGGAGGGTTAACAGTTTGAGCTGAGCCATAAATTGTGTCACAGTGTAAATTGTTCACACAACACATAATTATCAAAATGGTCACAGCAGGAAGAAAAAAGAAGGTTTATTTTGACATTATGAGGTTTAAGTACTGGCAATTATTGATCTACTTATTTCCACATGCACAAGTCTTTTCATGTTTTTTTTTTTTTATTACACCAATAAAATAAGCCAAAATAAAGCATGCTGCAACAGCAATCCACTCATCAATCCAAGCAGCAGAATCTGCTAGATTAGTTCTAATTATTACCACCAGGGGAAGTGACAGACCCATCACCTGGGTCAGATTAGGGAAGCAAGAAGAGAAGTTCTGTATGAGTCAGTTTCCAATGTTTTAAACAGCTACATGACCTGGCTGCCTCTGTTGTTTCTGGAAAAGAGATCAGTTGTGAAACGGAAGAAACATAAATTTTCAGGGTGACTAATGCAAAATGAGAAATTTGTTTTTCATTTTAGCCAAGTTAACACATTTTATTGAAACCAATATCAACTGTGAAATAAGGGAAAAGAGAGAGAGAGAGAGATAAAAGGATAAGAAAGCAAAGACAAAAGGCTCTGAGTCTCTGCAGGAATCACTTGAGAAAGTGTCTCACGGTATTTTCAGTGCATTAAGGTATGTGTTGATTTGCCATTTCAAAAAGTCTCGTAAGTGCAGAGGACCAATAAACAAAGAATTTATTTTTTGCATGTTATGCTGAAAATACACTTTGTTTTGCAGTTTTCTGCTGATAAACACAGTATTTTGTACCAAAACAGGTCTTCCTAGTTTCTACTTAAGATTGCAAGACAGCATATATTGTCAGTCCGAGGCTGTCTGTCCGTCTGTCCATCCTTCATGCTTGCTGATGCAATAACTTGTCAACAAATTAAGCTACATGTACTATAATGACTACTTGTACTGTACCTAGTAGCATCTCTTTGGAAGCTTGGCTCAGTTTTACATTCAGCAACCTTGACCTATTTTCGCGGTCACCAGGGCTCATGATATTTTTGCTCTAGCTGAGGGTGTCTTAACTTAAGCAAGGTAATTCCTAAAATTCTATCTATCTATCTATCTATCTATCTATCTATCTATCTATCTATCTATCTATCTATCTATCTATCTATCTATCTGTCTGTCTGTCTGTCTGTCTGTCTGTCTGTCTGTCTGTCCATCTGTCCGTCTGTTTATTTATTTTCTTTATTTATTTAATTCATTCACTCATTCATTTTTCAAGTAACAGACTGACAGAATGGTATTTTCTCTGCATCAATCACTGTCCCAGTAATTCGTGTTCGTAGTTCATTTTTCATGGATGGACACATAAAGACTTGTCTTTTTTGCATGACTACACCAGACAACAGGTGATACCAGAGCCGTTAAGATATTGCATCCATCTTCTACCTGGCAGAGCATGGTGGTAGGTAAAATATCTCTTGTCAATGTGCCATATCTCCTCACTTGTAAAAATATACTTCCCCAGCCAGGACTGCAGCCTGTAGCTTCATGTGCAACTTATTAACCCCCCACCACAGTTAGATCAATTTTAGCGCAGAGTAAGGAAATGCACTTACAGGAATTGTAGCCTCTTTGATCTGTAACATTGAAAATTTCCAAGGTAAATCAATTTTCATTTAGTCCGAATCAAATTTGTTTTATGAAAACACTAGAAATTTTTAAATCTCTGCATTTTGTATCTTGCTGTTCATGTATTTGTATGTTATGAAGAGCAAGAAGTAGGAAGGTTATGGGTTACAGCTCGTAAATTGGGGGTGGGGGGTGGGACGTTAAATTGGCTTATGGTTGTCCCCTGCATAGCTCTGACACTTATGGGTAGGAGGGGCGTGGCACCTACAGACGTTTTACTTGTTTCCCATCAGTAGACATGTGATGTAAACATCAACTGGTCAGGTTACCATAGCAACAGCTGCTGCAAATGTAGTGCAGGGGATGTAGCTCAACTTCAGTACTGGTGTCTTCCATTCCAAGCATTTGTACAGGCAGGTAAAAAAAAAAAAAAAAACTATTATGGTCAGAACTACACAGAGATATTTTGGGATTACTATAAAATCGGAAGAGGTTCAAAGTATCTTGTTTTTAGCTCTGCTGACCAGTCACAGAACTTATGCGATCACTCACGTCCGTCCATCAATAAGCATTTGCTTGCTTGTCAACACGATAGTGTCTACAAATTTTAAGGTAGCCTCTTGAAATTTTTTGGGCACATTGTATGAATAAAAATCTAGGTTCTTTTTGTTATTGGTGGTGCTACCTGGTGGATTACATAGTACCGAGGCCAATAATTAAAAAAACAAAGCAAAACAAAAATGCATGGTGGTTTTTGATTTTGAATGGATCCTTATGAAATTGTTGCAAATATTCTGGAGGTGATTATATGTAATCTGAACAATACTAGTGGCACCACTAAAACTTATTATTTGGTAAAATTTATGAAAGTCATTAATTTCAGAAGTTGTATGGCTAATTTCTCCAGCTGCACAATAAATGTTTATCATGTACAGAAGTTGAATATTACATAATATGGATGACCATGACCTACTTTCTCAAGGTCAAAGAGGGAGTACAAGTGAAAACTATTTTTCTGATTTGGATGGCTTTGACCTACTTTCTCAAGGTCATAGAGGGAATGCATTTCAATGAAGAATTGTTTGTGGTGGCCATAACATCTGACCTTGTGTACATATATCCATATACCATTATATGATCATTTTACAGGTAAGATTCTTATTTCATGTGAGATCATGGTAGTGCTACTGATGGTATTAGTTGGAACTATACTATCACAAATATCAAAACACATTACATTTATTTTTGTGAAATTGAGAAGACACCTCAGAATTTACATCATTTATGCATCAGGTCAACAGTCAAATTTAGCAAAATTATGAGCGACCTTGACCTATTTCTCAAGGTCATTAAGCACCGTATTCATGTTGAGAAAGAATAAGGCTAACATAACCAAATATACTGCAAATGTTTACAATAGATGGAATATTATTGGACGGTGATAAGTAATTGCTGCCCTCCCCACTCCTACCCCCACTCCCCACATCCCACCACCCCGCCCATAAATTTCAGACCGTGTATTTTGTTATGATTTTAAATAGGTCTCACTTCAATGAGATGCTGGATCCCCCCCTGCGCATTACGCATTCTCACTTACAGCCACACACACACCCTCCACCAGACATGCATGTGCGCACATTTTCTAAAATGTCAGTAAATCTGCCTTAACAACATTTTTGCCGTTTATTCTGTGTCTTGACAATTTTTTTTTTTTCTTCAGCATCATTCGTCCTCACAGCACCCGTATAACATTATCCTTTCCCAGCAATCCTTTGATATAGATTTGATTAGTCACCAAACAGTTGGTGCCCCTCCCTGTCTGCTACCCAATTTGCTTTATCCATCCTTTCATTTATTTTTATATCAGATTCTCTGTGGATCTACTGATGACAATAATGATATTAATTTTCATCATGGACAATGCTCCTGAAGGCAAGGAAGTCAAATATCAATCATCGCCAACCTCATAGGAGAGGGCGCTAAAAGGTTGGACGGTGGCCGCAAGGGTGTTTGATGCTGAGATGCAGTATCCCAATGAATGGTGGTGCACCAGGTCTAAGTGTCATATTTTCTTTCTCATGAATTGGAAAGGCAGTTTATGCTTCACAAGTGAGGTTCGAGCTTATATATTTGTTCGTGCGTGAAACTTAAGTTGTGGTAAATTGGTATACAGTTGGTGCCCCTTTCATAAGCCCTGTCTGAAGAGAAATCACCCTCTCTAGAAAGATCGCTGGTCTCTGCAATGAAGGTGGCATTTTCATCGTATGTTCCCGGTCAATAGAGGCCACCCTTCTTGTAAGACCACACTTCTGCTGCATTTGGATGGCAGTATATGAGGGACGGCTGTACAAGAAATCCCAATACAGTTCCTGACATTTACAGACCACAGATGAATATACAGTGAGACCCGTCTGGGTGAGGGAGCCCAAGGGTACTGTCAGAAACGTTTTTCTGGAAGGAGAAAATAAATATCAGAGCAGTGTTAATGCTCTCCACTCCTTGTTAAGATCTATTGCCTAAAAGTATCTGAATGTATCTTACCTTCCTACTACATGTATATGAGTTTTGACAAAAATTTCTTGTATAATAAAACATTTTTTTTGTTACAATTTAGATACGATCTAAGGTCACTTGCCTCAGGTCAACAGCTTTTATTTGGGGTGGGGTGAACACAGTGCCCCCAATCTGTGCCAAGGGCAGTTGTTGACACAAACTTCTTGCAGCCATGATAGGGTTAAGATAAGATAAGACTTTGGTCAGGTAAACTAGATCTCACCCCTAAGTCAGTGGGTTCTTGGTGCCCTATATGGTATAGTCTATCTGATCTCAAGATCCATGGAGTTCCATTGCCCTGTATGTTTTTTTGTTTTTTTTTTAATTTCTATGTCACTGGGTCTCTATTAGACTGTATGGTGAACTTGATCTGACTTCTGGGTCAGTGGGTTACCATTGACCTGTATGATGACCTCTATATGACCTCAAAGTCAGTGGGTTCTAATTGCCTGTATGATGACCTCTATCTGACCTCCAGGTCAGTGGCTTTCTAATGGCCTGTAAGACTATATCTTATCACACTTCCAGGTCAGTGGGTTTCTGTTGGCCTGTATGATGAACTCTGTGTGACCTCTAGGTCAGTGGGTTTCTATTGGCCTGTATGATGAACTCTGTGTGACCTCTAGGTCAGTGGGTTTCTATTGGCCTGTAGGATCAACTCAGTGTGACCTCTAGGTCAGTGGGTTTCTATTGGCCTCTATGATGAACTCTTTGTGACCTTAAGGTCAGTGGGTTTCTATTGGCCTGTATGATGAACTTTGTGTGACCTCTAGGTCAGTGGGTTTTCTATTGGCTTGTATGATGAACTCTTTGTGACCTCAAGGTCAGTGGGTTTTAATTAGCCTTTATGATGAACTCTTTGTGACCTCTATGACAGATGAAACATATAACCTTGCTGAATGTGCTGACTATAGACTGGATGTGTTGGTGTTGGACTGTAAGCTACTGACAGTAGGAATTCGCATATGTATATTATTCATCTCATTCTTGCAAGGTATCTGATGAAATTAGTTTATTGCAAATATGGAATACAAAAGTGAACGCTGACAAACACAGTGTTTAAAGGACCTACTTTGGACATTTGTTACAGATATAGTCTGTCAAAGCTGACGGGGTCAGTTTCGTTAAATGGAAATATACTGAAGACCTATTCGCAATCAGTCTTGCATTATGATTAAATATAATAAAGGTAATTTGCATAAATCAGGCAAAGTTACTTTACATCCCCACCTGCTGTCTCTGTCCATTTGTGCCCCGTTTAAAAACCCCTGGCAGAAGGTGCTGCCCCTTATGTCTGGGTCATGTCTCTGTGACCTCTCACATTTGTCCCAGTTCCTCTGATGAAACATTTATAGAACAAATGAGCTCGCCATCTCACTAATTACGAGGGAGAGCAGCTCTGTCGTAAAAGTCAATGAAGACCTACAATTATGAGAGCACAGTTTGATGAATAATGTAAAGCGACTTCATTGCAACTGGGCAGTGGGGACTGTTAGGTTGCCATGGTAACAGTGATTGTTGTTTGAGGGTGGAGTGAATTGATATCCTGGTCACTTTAGCAGGTGGAATAGGATCAAAAGATTAAATTGATGCAACTGAGGGGTATATTGGACAAAGGGGAGCTGCTGCCTGGAGCAGATCCCTAGGGTACAGTGGCGGGGACTTAAGTTTTATGTATTTGCCTGAGTGACATTGACCGCTGCTTAATAGTTTATTGGCTGTTGGGCAAATCCATCCTGCTATATTAGATAAACATAATATGTTGACGCCAAACATGTGCCTGGGATTAACATTGATTTTACAAAATTTGCTTGCTTCATAGTGGTCAAACAGTTAAGTTGATGCATTTGCCTGAAGGACAAATCTACATGTTGATTGAAAAATATGGATGTTTTCTTAGATCACAAGTCATTTTCTCATGTACATACATGTGCCAAATTCAATTTTCAGGCCTGGTTTTATGCACTGAGAAATGTGAGGTCATTCAAATATAACGCAGTGTAATGTTTGTCAAGTTGCCTGCAAAACAAGTCAACTGAAGCTGCCAAGAAACTGGTTTAACATGGCTTGTGATAAAGCATCCTGTAGATGCAGAAAAACCGGTTGAATACTTCAATAGATCACATTATTTTGCTAGTGAAAATTGTCCTAAAGCCAGAATGTTCTTAGAATTGTTAGGCATAGGATTTTAGATGCACTAGCTGTAATAAAATTCAGCTTTCATGTTAGCATACTCAATACTGGGGAAAAATTCACATTTGTTAACAAGCTGTAAAGTGGCATGACATGAAAGAGAAATGCTGTTTTGCATAGTACAGGAAGTTGTCAGCAGAAAATATATCATCATCGTCATCATCATCATCATAGCTATTTTATTTATTTCAGTGTAGGGCAGATTGAATCAAAGGTAATTTGGGAAGAAATCTTTTAACAAATTTTGTGATTTAATGAAGTTGACCCACACACTGGGCAATTATGTTTTATTTGTTATCAGAGTTGAACCCAGTCACCCCGAAGTTTTTTTGTTTTTTTTATACCAAATCCATTTTAAATGGAGATGGGTTACCTGCAAAATGTATAAATAATAGTAAATTCAAGTAAATGAATAAGCTTCCTAATTGGCGGGGGATGGGTGGGTGGGGGGTTTCATCAATGTGGCCTAAATCTGTTACTTGCTGGACGGACATATTCTGCAGAAGCAGGTTGGTTTATTGATGACTTGGGACACATACAGTACCCGGGGATGCTGGGTGCATTTATGCTGAAAATTAATGATCAAGGGTCCACTGTACTGTGCTACATAAATGAGTACGCTTTGCTTTATGTCACAAAACAAGAAAATGTCTTTCGTGACACCAAGCATAAATCAAGGAAGGTAAAAAACGAGAGAGAGAGAGAAATTATCAACTGGCCCGTTCAACACATGAACTTCAACTTCGTTTGCTTTCAGTACCACTCGCAAGCCGAGGGGCAATATTTATCATCACCCCTTCTCGTGATTTATACCTGTCCTTTATCACTTATCCCAAATCCGGCAGGGCGCTGAATGGCAATTCCATTTTACGGTCCCCGTAATTCATTAATGCACAGCAGTCAGGGCATGTGGAAGGGGGGTAAGGGGGGGGGGGGGTGTTTCGGTATGCTGGTACAGGTAATTATTTTTCTAGAGTACACAGTATGGAATATAAAAATCATTCAAAATTTTGGATAGTACCAAGTACGTAAAACAAGAGGGCTTGCAGTACGCCAGTACGGTAAATAAAAAGCCCCAGTACGCCAGTACGGGAAACCCCTTACCCACCCTCCATGTGGCCTGTGTTAGGTGAAGTCCTTTACTCCGCTCTGTCTATTGGGCTTCTTCGTTTTTGTTCCATTCACGAAACTGGGCAATCAGAGTGGAGCGTTGCCCAGCCCTTGCCTGACCTCCTGCTGTCCAGGAAATTAAATATTCAAGTTTTTTTTTTCCTGCCTAGGTGTGTATTGATGACTTTTTCGCAGCTAATTCTCCGAGTTTTCATCCCAGCTGAGTCGGGGAAGAGCTCTGTGACTTGTAGAAGGAGACAAAATAATGAGGTATCTATAGGAGTGCGATGCCTCGCTGAAGGAGGCTGCAGGTTTATCCACAGTTTTTTTTTTTCTTTATTACCCAACTTGGGATTTTTGTTATTTTGCCTTTTGGCTGATTGTAATTAGAACTCATTGTGTTGGATCTCTGTGGAAAAATATCCCTTTCCTGGTATTCTGTGAGGGGTTATCAGGCTGAAGTAATGGATCCAGCATCGCCAGTAAACACTACATCAGAGCTGTAAGCAATTTTACGGGTCATTTTTTTCTGCCAGCTTACAGGCAATTGGTGAGATCACCTTGGGCTACCAGAAATACTGGAAACTACCAACCATTTTTGTAGTTCACAGAAAATTTGCTGATCCCTAAATTATAGAAATAGTAACTAGATTCATTTTTTTTTTGGGGGGGGGGGGGGGGGAGGTTGGTTCCTTTTTTTTTTTCAGGCAGTTAGAATATCAGGCTTCTTACAAATGAGCTTCATATTTTAACAGTACATCATGTTTGACTGATCTGAAATACAAGCCACGTGAATGTTCTCAGTGTGTGGCTCAAGCATTTGGAAAAGAAAATGAATGACCTCCAAAGGGGAAAGGGCTGTGTCAACATGGGTTTTTTGGGTACATAAACAAACAAACAAGAAAACCCATTAATCCATCTTGACAACTCAGAATAATTACATGATATAAGTCAGGTGTTTAGGCGATTACTTTTTTTTTTGCGAAAAAAAAATGTTCGGTAACAGCCAGAATTTACCGAGACTGAAGATTGTTGATGTTTTACCCTTATTGCCTTCAACAGGTTAATTGTAACTACAGAAAACTTCAAGTATAATCTTTGTGCAGTTGTATATTCAATAGAATGCTGGTTAGTTACAGAATTGTTCTCAATGCAGGTATTATATGTGGGAATTGTACGATAATTTCGTGGGCAACTGTTACCTGCGTGCTGTAGATGGACATTCTTATAGTCAGTGCCCGGACTTAGAATGCTGAATTAAGTTTACACATTCATATGCCAACAGTTGCCGAGATTTCTTCAAAAATCGACATATATATCTTTTTGCTAATCAATATGAAAATATCAACATTTTACAAGGAACCTCCATCTGCGAAACGTTTGTGCATGGACAAGTATTATGCACATGCATATAACAATTGGAAAGAGCCAGATCACATGGTTAAAGATGCAGGAAAAACCTATAATTATACTTCTGCCTCTGACACATGATGAGAACTTGTTGTTCATCATCATCTAGGTTTCTTTCTTTTCATCAAGAATCATATTTCCTTTCATCTACGAAAGCAAAGATCTGTTTGATGTCCTCTGATCATGTTGAATTCAGTATATTTCATATATCTTTTGTTTTGCTGTATTTTTAATTTCCGCTGACTCTGCAAATAATGTAAAGCTGTGAAAATAAAACTGGTTTGAAAAAGTGTTTTACTATAGGCTTCATTGGAATCGTGTTCAATGCGGGGAATTAAAATATGAGTAAGATACCCAGAAAGCAAAAACTGTGAAAATTTGTACGCTCAAAAACAAATCCCTTTATGGTATGTTTTTAATCTTCATACAAATAAGAATGTTTCATAATGATATGGCCAAGATGTGTGCGTGAAAATGAAGTAATATTGGTGTGGGAGACATTTGTTTACTTGTTTGTTCCTGGGGCATGGTTTACCTGCCTTTCATGCAAGAAAAACAAATGAAAAAATGTTTTCATAAAAAAATGGCAATACATTTTTTTTTTCAAATCTTAAAAAAACTAAACTGAGCTGACAGTATTAGTTTTAACTCTTTAACTGTGCACTACAAATTTTTGCCGTAAAAACTCTAAGCCACTGACCTTCTAGCTGTGGATATCAGTTCCTTCGCTGCCAATATTGGCCAAAGTTAATGTGCTCTCAATTGACATAATGATACCAGGTTCATGTTCGTTGTAAACTAATGCTTCTTCCAAATACCAGCATGCATACACTTACATGTACAGAGACTTCCTATCGCACTGCGATGCGCCCAAAAACACCAATGAAACCCAATGACTCGGGGATAATGCAGCAGTGACAGAGATAAAACAAATCCGCTTGCATTTATCATGAGGAAACAGTTTGCCAGCAAATGGGAATTGCAGGTTAGACTTATGCGATAAAATCTTGAGATCAACAACTTTCGTGTGTAAGGGTTGGAATTGAACTTAGCACCCAAAACTTCTGGAAAAAAAGGTACTGACTCAGGTTTCTTATGAGAAATAGCTGAATCACTTTATTTTACAGTTACTTTATTTTGGTACTTTTTCATTTCATCTGATTTCTGATTGTGTAGTTTTATGACTATATGACAAACATAAAAAAATCACCATGAAATTTTAATTTAACTGATCAGTTATTTTACTATAGTAATATTTCATTAAATGGATAATAACCTGTTGTGTTACTGTAAATTCTTAGTTTGGGTAAGTCTAGATGAAAGCTCTAGGGAACCAGTTAGTGCATTCATGGGTCTGTGGGTGCTTATGTTAGTAACTTTTCTCACCATATGTTTAATGAATTGAAAAATAAAAGATAATAAATAAACAAATTAAAGAAAATAATCATTAATGAATCAGAAACCTGACTCCTCCAAGCCAGAAAACTATTCTGTATAGATTACGTTGACCACCTGCTGACCAATCAAGTACATGCCCCCAGGTCGCATGACCTGACCTGGTTTGACCTTTGACCTGCTAAACATATAATCACCTAAATGGTTGTCCGTATCTTGCTGTGATGTTACGTTATTCACCAAGCATGAAATACCTAATTTTGTACTTCAGACATTAATGGACTTTGCTTCACTTAAATTACTAAATAAGTTTAACTGGTTCAGAAATGGTCTTCCCAGTCGCTATCATGTTACAGTTATCAATTCTGGTATTACAACTGTGGACCATGTATTTAGGCTTAAGTTACCAGAAGTATATTTGTGAACAGACTAGAGGAACATGCAGACCAATTAACTTATGGAGTGACATGTGTACTCATTATGTGGTTGGGAATTATTTGTGTGACAGACTTGTTGGAACAAATGGACAATATTATCATGGCTAAGTTTAGCCTGAATGACTGGAACTTTTAATCTGGTTCTCTGTGATAGGAATATTATTGTGGGAGAGAATAGTTTGATCTGAAAAAAAGACCCAATAGTCAAGGCATCTGATTCACTGATGGGAATATACATGTAGTTCCGATTATTGACTGGAAAATAGCATCAAGACAATGTAGAATAGTTATCCAAATTCAACATAAAAGCCAGGACGAGACATCTCATTGTGAGGCTGTCTGGTTGTGTAAAGGAGACTGAACAGGCTGCAGCCTTTTGTACCCCCCCCCCCCTCGTCCAAGTCTGCATAAAATTGATACAAGTTCTTTGTAAGCTGTATAAAATTTATACCAGTTCAAACTTTGAAACTTTGTTACAAAAGTTACATGGGGGGGGGGGGGGGGAGGTGGCTCCGAAGGTTTTTGGTGAATTACCTTTTTCATTATGCTTGTTGTAAATGGGGGTGGGTCATGATAATGTATAGTGTCATCAATATTTAAAATTCAAATAAAAATGAATAAATAAAACAAATATTATCTCTCTCCCCATTTCCCAAACTCTTTATTTTACCCCCTGCAGACATAGCTTTTTATGTTGCTCCTCTGGGCAGATTTTAAATAAATAAACTATTTATCTCTTTATATTGGCCAAAGGATATCAATATATTTATTTTGATATGCATACACAATGGGCTCCTTATAAGGCCATCCCAATCCACCAAATTTGTGGCCTTATAAGAGGGGTGGCCTGTCTTGAAGGGGTTAATATAGTGAAAATGTCATCACTGCTACACTAAGAAGTGACCCTTTTAGAGAGGTTAGCCTCTCCTTTTGGAATGGGGGTGGGGGTGGGTTGTAGGGGGTTACCAGAGGGGAAACACTGTATATTAAAACATGGTGGTGTATGTAGTCTAATGATAACAATAATAATAATGACTTGCAACATTTGTTACTGTATGCTAATTAACATTTTGTTAACTCTTGTTTCTTGAAACATACATATATAAAACCAGGGACTCCATATAATTTTCAAACCAGTGACAAGTTGACACTTGCTTGGTCAGTGTCAGACTGAGTCAGTATCTTTCCTGGGCACGGGTTGGACGCAGTTTGCCCAGCCCTTGCCAAGGAAAGCTGTTGACCTCCAGGGGGCATACCGCCATGACAGCTATGACTTATCTACAATACAAAGGCAGATGATAAGAAAGAAAGAAAGAGAGAGAGAGAGAGAGAGAGAGAGAGAGAGAGAGAGAGAGAGAGAGAGAGAGAGAGAGAGAGAGAGAGAGAGAGAGAGAGAGAGAGAGAGAGAGAGAGAGAGAGAGAGAGAGAGAGAGAGAGAGAGAGAGAGAGAGAGAGAGAGAAAGAAAGAAAGAAAGAAAGAAGTGTGTGTTGACACACACACTTTCATGTATATCTGGGCACTTCTGGGTGATTTTGAGCAGGAAAGGGTTAAGAGTCAACTTGTGGGTTTTTGTGGCAGATCTATAATGTACATATGCATGTGAATCATATGTACCATATGTGACAAACCCTGAAGTCAAGGAAAAACTCACCCATGTCTAGCAGCAGCCATGTTGTGACAGCCACACAACAAAGGCACAGGGCAGTGTAAGGCAATGGTTACACATTATATCAGACAGCATACAAGGTTTTGTTGGTTATTTGTACACTTTTATGGGTGTCAACTTCAAACCTGTAATTGTATGTTATTTTAGTGTTTTTCTCCTCCTTCCAGGATGCTTAGTAGCTATATTTTTCAAGAGATATATAGTGGTGCCTGCTGTATGCAACCACTGCTGTGAGCAGCCGCATTGCTTTTTGTGTTCACTAGGCTCAGACATAGTGGTCAATTTCTTTGTAAAATTTACCTGCCATGACAGGTCACCTGCTGTATGTATGTATGTATGTATGTATGTATGTATGTATGTATATATATATATATGTGTGTGTGTGTGTAAACATGTATATATATATATATATATATGTATGTTTGATTGAATTAAGAAGTTAAGAAAGATTGACAACTTTTAAAAAGTTACAACAGATACATATATGTATCATATTAGCTTCCTTGAGGTAATAGAAGAGTTTACAAAACTCATTAAAATATGTTGTGTACAGTTTTATGGATCACTTTCATAGTCTCAGCATAAGAGATTATACCAAACAATGTTGAAATGTAATACCTCATTAGTTGATCCTTTTTAATAGACAAGTATACACACACATATAATGAACTATTGAAATCACCTGATACAACCAACCCTTACCCCTCACCCCCCACTGAAAAAAGACAAAATATATTTTCACAGTAATAAAAAAAAAGAAAGAAAAGAAAAGCATACATGTATCAATATAACATGCTCTAGGTCAACAACTTTCCTTGGCATGGGTTGGGTGCTTAGTGCCCAACCCATGCCAAAGAAAGCTGTTGACTTAATCTTAAACTGCTCTCACTTCAAGGGAAAAAGAGTTAATGTGCCATGTAGTCAGTTTGACTCTTTCAGGGCCAAGTTTTACTGAGTCAACAGCTTTCCTCATCGTGCTTCGGGTGCAGTGCTGTGAAGCTTGCCGAGGAAAGCTGTTGACCTGGATCATTGTATTTTATGGGACTGTAAGCGTGCTGGTAGTTGGCTCAAAGACCTCTCATAAAGAATATTTATACAGTATCAATTTGATAATTCAGAGTTCATCTTAAGTACTTCGACATCGCAGTTGGCAGTCAAAGAGTTAAATCTGTGGTTTTGGTGGGTATAACAACAACTGTTTCAATGTTTGTGTTTGTTATCAGCTGATACAATTATCTCTACACGCATGTGTTAATACAACATGCCGCAGCTGATCCTGGATCAATATACAGAATTCAAATCTAACAATCCTGGAATTATAGACACAGATATAAGTGCACACAAGCCATCCAGGTGGGTCCACATGCAACTATCGGTTTGTTAGCAAAGTGGTTAAAAATATGCTGTTTTGCTCTCACTTGAGTAAATCACAAGGTATTGTGAGTATTGATGTATTCTGACAGTCCGTATTCCTTTTTTTTTTTGGTCAGGAGACAAAAGGACAAGTGTCGTGATGGACAACTCATGAATATTCATGAGTGTGACTGACAGGTGACCTAATTAGAGCTGATTAAGGGTCGGAGGAGTGAAACAGGTGCATTCAACTACAACAGGGCTGTTGTCAATGCATAGTTAATGAGGAATGTTCGTTGAAGCATGAAGACTCGGGGTCTCTCTGGCTCTCCTCTCCCGTTAGAACCCAACGGTGGTCTGTCTGTATACTTGGATATATTTACCGCAAATTGTGCTCCCAAACAGTGCCTGGCAAGGTAAGGGTGGTCATTCAGGTTACCTTTATATTTGAACAATAGACGTACATAGGTGACGGAGCCACATGTTTAGGAGGAAAGTGTTAGGTTTATTTCAGCCAACTGACTGCATTAGGGTCATGGCAGACATACATGCCGAGAATACAGCCCTGCAGCATCAGATATTTACAGAGCTCGTGTGGCAGATCCACACATTGATGGGTCTAAGTCAATCAAATCTCTTCAAAGTGTGAATGCAGACAAAGGTGTCCGAGTCCTAGAAAGTGAGTGCGGGAGAAATGGAGGAACTGCCAGGGAGCATGCAGAGATAGGAGCCCAGCATACACCAGAGACACAGTCAGACACGGAGACAGAGAGTACCCTCGTTCTCTGATGACACGCTGACGCTGTAACACATCCTTTAGCTGCAGAAAAACGGCCAAGTGATAGGTAAATATCTCTGTGACATCACCCTGATGGGATTGTCACACTTGTATTTGATGGTACACAGTTGTGAGATGATTTCTAGTCTCATAGATGTGAGTGGCGGGGTTTGGATTGTGGGCGATTATGCGGCATTAAGGTTGATACCTGTACAGACGCTGGGAGACTGCATGGCAGAGCATAATTTATGTATGGACTACCTGGCTCTTGGGCTCTACTTGTACAGCTAGACAGGCTGGCTGTCTGCTTAACTGTTAATCCTTTCCCAATCAAATTGCTGGAAAAAAATACCACCTGGATATAAAATGTCATTCTTCTTAATATTTTTTTATTATGATAAAGGTGTGTTAAATGTAAGTTGCGGGTAATTCTTATGGGGTTTACATGCCCAGGGGTCACAGCTCTCCCTGATGCAGACGTGGTGCTGTATGTGTCCAGTTAGTGCCAGCCTCAACCTGGGGACTCTATCTGGCTGTGACTGGGCAGGGACTGACACCAGGCTGTCAGCATTAGGACAAGTCACTGCATTTGAGTGCTGGGTTTTGGGTATATCACTGATGGCACTAGACAGTGAAACAACAGTACAGTACACTATACCACACCGTACTACACTACACTACGCTACACTACACCATGCTTTATCACACTACTATACTACACTACACTGTAACACACTACACTATACTACACTACACTGTAATACTAATACACTATATGCTATACCACACTATACTTCACTACAATGTTATACCACACTACTATACTACACTACACTGTAACACACTATACTATACTACACTATGCTGTAACACATTACACCATACTACACTTCACTGTAACACATTACGCTATACTACACTACACTATAACACATTGCACTATACTACACTACGCTGTAACACATTACACTATACTACACTACACTATACTAAACTCCAGTCCATGACACCATGCATTATCACACTACTATACTACACTACACTGTGATACTAATACACTATGCTATACCTCACTATACTTCACTATAACATGTTATACCACACTACTATACTACACTAAACTGTAATACACTGCACTGTAACACAATACACTATACTACACTACACTGTAACACAATACACTATACTACACTACACTAAACTACACTCCATGACGCGATGCATTATCACACTACTATACTATACTACACTGTAATACACTACACTATGCTACACTCCACTCCACTACACTATGCATTATCACACTACTATACTACACTTCTGTGTGATACACTACACTACACTGTGATACACTACACTATACTATACTAGACTAAGCTCTACTCCACGACACTATATGCTTTATCACACTACTATATTGCACTACACTGTGATACTAATAGGCTATGCTATACCACACTACTACACTATACTTTAACACACCACTATACTGCACTGCACTACTAATACACTATGCTTTACACACTGCACTACACCACACTTTGTTTTACCACACTACTACACTACACCTGTGAAACCTGTTTTGAGCGACCGCTGTGTTGAAAGACCACCTGCCTTTTCAGACCATGTTTACTATGTCCCTTTTGATATCTTTCCCATGTTATACCTCCATTGAGAGACCACCTGCCTTATGTGCCCACTTTTTGGCTTGTTCTAGAGGTGGTCTCTCAAAACAGGTTTCACTGTATTGTCATGTCTGTGTGTGCGCCTGTCGTCCATGTCACTTGTACATGGAATAACTTTTGAAAAAAATTGAGCTACTGTCATGAAAGTTGTACTATAAAAGCATCTCATGAAGTGCTTGACTAAATTTGCCATCCAGTGACCTTGACATAGTTTCAAGGTCACCAGCAGTCATCATGAATTGCCTCCTGCAATAACTTTTGAACAAAATAAGGTGCTATCATGAAACTTGTACTCTGGAAATATCTCATTGGAAGCTTAATTGGCAGGGTTGAACATTCAACAACCTAGACCTGTATATTATGTATTTTCCTGTTACGAGGGGTCATAATATTTTGACCCTGGCCAAGGGGGTCATGGTTGTTCCAGCCATTATTTATTATACTTACTGTAATGACCACCTGTCTTAAGACCACGATGTTATCCCCAGGGGTGGTCATTCAAGACAGCTAGGACCTTACAATCCATGATATCTGAATCTTTGCTGAAAACTGACTGAATTTTGCTGAATTATGGCTGAATTTGGCTGAAGCACAAAAATTTGGCTGAATTTGGTCTTATGGTTTATGTGGGCTTTCTGAATTTTGTCTGAGTATGGCTGAAATATTTCTCCTGGTGGAAGCCGGGGGACATATTGTTTTATTGCCCGTTTCTTCCGCTTGTTGTTGTTGTTATTGTTGTTGTTGTTGTTCAGGTTCTTCAACACTTGGTTTCCGTGCGATAAGTCTTGACGGACTTGACAGAATTTGATGAAACTTGGTAGGATTATGTATCTTGGCAAGACCTAGGTTGGGATTGTATTTGGGTGACCTTGACCTAATTCTCAAGGTCATAGGGTCACTTATGTGAAATTCGTTTCCGTTCAATAAGTCATGAAGAACTTGATGGAATTTGTTGAAACTTGGTAGGATTATGTATCTTGGCAAGACCTAGGTTGGGATTGTATTTGGATGACCTTGAGCGAGTTCTGAAGGTCACAGGGTCATTTATGTGAAATTGGTTTCCGTGCGATAAGTCTTGAAGAACTTGATGGAATTTGATGAAACTTGGTAGGATTATGTATCTAGGCAAGACCTAGGTTGGGATTGTATTTGGGTGACCTTGACCAAATTCTCAAGGTCACAGGGTCACTGATGTGCAATTGGTTTCCATTCGATAAGTCTTGAAGAACATGATGAAAATTGCTTGAGTAATGTATCTAGGTGAGAGCTGAAATACAGAGACGTTAGTGTTCCACCGGGAGACATTTGATTTTCTGTTGGAAAATCAGTCTGTTCTAGTTCCAGCTGAATTACTTCAGCAAAATTCAGATTGGCTGAATCACTTCAGCATTGTTCACATGTATCTGAATTTTGTCTGAATCACTTCAGCAGTATTCAGATGTATCTGAATCTGGTCTGAATCACTTCAGCAATATTCAGATCTTTCTGAATCTGGTCTGAATCACTTCAGCAATATTCGGATCTTTCTGAATTTTGTCTGAATCACTTCAGCAATATTCAGTTTTCTGAATTTTGTCTGAATCACTTCAGAAAAATTCAGAAGTTACTGAGTTTTAAGTGCATACCATAATTTGTGGTGAACACGAACACTTTTAGTGGTTTTCGTGCTACACCTCTATATCTTTATTTCAAAACAACCCAAAACTATGGAAAATCAATGTACAACTTTTTTGTTTGTAATTTGTAAAATTGAATAAACATTGGGATTGTTTGAAACCTTCTGATGAATTTTACAAAGTTGTATTAAAATCAGAATGTTCCTGTAAATAATTCTTTTACACAGAAAGCAACTGTATACCATTTACTAAGTTGTATAATTTTATAAAACCATTTTTATAATGAGAAATGTTAGTTTTTTGTTACCAATGAATCTTACAAATTTGGGACAATATTATAATTTTCTATTTGTGCTTGAATAGGAACATCTGTCCAAGATAATTCCAAGATCAATTCCTGGGATTCTAGCTGAATACTGGTTGAAGCTGTATGAACACTGCCAGAATAATGCTGAATTTTTCCTGAAACTGTCTGAATATTGGCTTAAACTGATCTGAATCCTGCCTGAAACTATCTGAATGCTGGCTGAAGTTTACTGAAATATGGCTGTATCTTCTTCTGAATTTTGGCTGAATTCTTGCTGAATCTGACTGAAATCTTGCTGAAACGGACTGAATAGTGGCTGAAAAGACCGAATTTAGACAATATTCAGATAAGGTTGCCTGCAAGGCAGACCAAGTTCCATGTTAGTAAACTTGGTCTGCCCTTCTTTGACAGGATTTTATTTCTAGTAAGGGAAACAGAACTATACTGTGACCCTCCCCCTAGACTGAGACACCAATCAGGAAGTTCATAATTGTCGCCTAGACCACTGACAGCCTCTGGTCCCTGATGTACTGAAGCCTGTTACCATAGTAACCATACTCAGCCAATTAGAAACTGAGTCGCTTTTCCAACGCTAAAACAGTGACCTTGTCAAAGAAGGGCAGACCCCAGCGGAGTACACAAAATATGCAGCTTGGGTCTGCTTTGGAGGCAACAGATGAGGAAGTTTCAGACAGAATTCAGATTTGATTCAGACAAATTCAGACACAAATTTTCGATACTGGAATTGTAACGTGTCACTGTAATACCCCCCCCCCTTTTACTGATAGTAAGGTCAGTCTTGAACAGTGCTGCTATTGCATTCTTTCAAATTAGAAAGCTATAATGTACACCTTGAGTAAAATCAACTTACAAAGGCCACAAAGTGGTATATTTTCTTGGTAAAATTTGCAAAATATAGCTGAATGTATGTTGTAACTCCATGCAGTCTGTGACTTGCTTGGTACACAGGCCAATGTACGCAGTAAAACCCTGTCTTCTGCTACCAAAACTGAGTGTGTGTGTGTGTGTGTGCGTGTTTTTGTTTTTTCTTTAAATATTACTCCTGTTTAAGGATACCTCACACCCATACTATGCATACTCCTTACAAATGACTGGAACTCATGCAATTCCTGTATTCCTGATCCACATTGAAACATTGGCCAATCACAGTGTAGATTGGCCAGTCAAAAGTATATCAGCGTTGTCTGAAAACTTTCAAATGTGAGTTTGTAATGTAAAGGTAACATGATCTGTCATCATATCACTTATGGTGACAATGACACTGTGGCAGAGAGATTGTATCTGGTACCATTAAGCCATCAATTAGAGCTTTTTTCAAGGTAATAAATACCCTATTACTTCTGTTTGTCAAAATTGTCATAACACTGGAGTATTTTGTAGGCAAAAATGTGTATTTCATACTTGCAAAATTTAGAATTTAAGATAAAAAGAGAAAAAAAAGACGCCACAAAGTTTATGTTTAATTGCAAAACCTCACCAGAGAAATGTTTACACTTCATGGCTTTATTTCAGCATACATTGCAGGTGCCTCTGTAGTCACTCCACCCATAGTATTGTGGGGAGAGGCGTGTTAGCAGCCTGCTTGCTGTTGGGGCCAGGGAGCATTAATTAATTCTTGAAGCCTGAAGCTCTTTTTCGTAGACTTGTTCGTCACGTATTAATTGTTCCTCACTTTTTAGTTGATATGTGATTATTTTCATTTGATGCTTGCAACACTTTGAATGAGATTTTTGTTTGTTATACAGGGTAACCCTGTGGTTAGGTTTTTCGTATAGTGACAACTGACGAGCAGCGTGCAAATTTGGATGCAGACTTGTTGCCATGGAAACCACTGATAAAAGACATAGAAAAATTGTGGCAGTGGGTTTGATTAACACACCTGACCAGGGGCGGTACCGCATGTGGTGAAGCGCTATTTTGCCCGCTCTATTCTTATGTGGCATTGCTATTTTTCAACACCAGCTTTGCTCTTATGCCTCACCTGGTTGTAGGCTATGTGCCCACACAGTCTGAGGTATAGGACAAAACATGTTGTACCAAACCACCACAGCGTGCAGGCCAGTCTTTCTGACTTGCCTTCTCTTTCTATATTGTGTTTTTCAAGTTTGGTCTGCAAATTAAAGCCACCCTAAAGAGAGAATGGCCCTATTTTGAGAGACGTATCATATCACTCCTATCTGGTGCCTAAATCCTGCCTTTTTTGTGATCAGCTTGGGTAAAAGGATGAATGAATGGACAGACAGACAGGCAGACAGATAGAAAGACAGACAGACAAACATATAGGTAGGTAGCTAGGCAGGCAGGCAGGCAGGTAAATAAAGAGAGAGAGAGAGAGAGAGAGAGAGAGAGAGAGAGAGAGAGAGAGAGAGAGAGAGAGAGAGAGAGAGAGAGAGAGAGAGAGAGAGAGAGAGAGAGAGAGAGAGAGAGAGAGAGAGAGAGAGAGAGAGAGAGAGAGAGAGAGAGAGAGAGAGAGAGAGAGAGAGAGAGAGAGAGAGAGAGAGAAACTTTAAGGACAGTTTGGTGTATTCATTCCCCTCACCTGCCACCACCCCCACCCTACTCCAATCCCCACAAAACAGTAGGATGTGTCACAGTTCATAATGTATCCTTGTAAAGCTTTGGAAATACTTTGCCTTATGATAGTGTGTGAATGCAAGTGGTTCTCTTAATTTCACTATTAATGAATCTTGACAAAAGCCCACACCGGGGACGTCTGTGGCCAGAGGCAGACTATCTCCACAGGCCTTGTTAATAATTCTCTTCAAAGTATACTGTACAAAAAAAGTTAAGCCCTCCACCTGGGGGGGGGGGGGGGGGGGGCTTAACTTTTTTTAAGGGTCTGCCCCATAGGGGGGACCCTTTCTCTTTCGGTTTGTCTGTCTGTCCATCTGGATGTGCACAGTGTCTTTACCAGTCTTACCGCAATATCTTCAGAATGCCTCCATGTATTTTGCTCAAATTTGGCAATAGGCATATCTTACCTGGCAACATGAACTGATTAGATTTTGGTGTCACAATGACCTAATTTAGCAAATGTCAGCCTTGTTATATGCTTGTTAGGGCTCGTTGCCACAATATCTCCAGAATACTCTAATGTATTTTGCTCAAATTTGACTTATCTTACCTGCCAAGATAAACTGATTAGATTTTTGTGTCACCATGATCTAATTTGAGCAAATAGCAGACCCTTCAGTCAACGCTTGTATTGAAGGTATTTCCTAGTAATGAAACATGTAAGCACAAACATTGAAGTAGACGACACTATTGTCATTTAGGCACTAATGGGCAGGACTTTTGAGTTGGAAAGGGGTTAATTGGTGGCATTTTGTCACGGGGCCAGCTGTATATATGTTAATGTGAAGATCCCATTATAATGCTGCCACAGTTCAACTGTTGACGTGGCCAGTGACTCCATGCTTTGTCTATATGTACAGTGAAACCTCCCTATACCGAACACCCTTGGGACCAGGAAAAGGTGTTCAGTATAGTGAGGTGTTCGGTATAGGGAGGTTTGATAGCATTGAAAGTATATATTTGGGACCGAGAAATGGTGTTCAGTATAGAAGAGGTGTTCGGTATACGGAGGTGTTCTGTGAGAGAGGTTTTACTGTACATAGTCCACGTCATGTTCTTGGGCCAGATGGTCATCGTTCAGTAGAATGGAGGCATGTAAATGTTGTAGGGAGAGATGTAACGACACATAGGAGTTAAAACTTGAGGCAGCTACAGCCACATTTAGATGCAATGCATAGTAGTTACCATGACAATACAGGATTCAATGCGTAGCAGTTACCATGACGATACAGGATTGAGTCTCTAATGCGACATGAAATGTAAGGCCTAGAAACACAGAAGTAGACCACAGTTGCCATGCAAGGTTAATCTTGATTTTGTTGATACAATATTTGTGTTTGTTGTTCTAAAAGTGAAATCAAATTGATGAAGTTCTTTTAATTAAGAATTTAAAAAAAAATCAGAATGTTGTATGGCTAAGAAACAACCTCCCCCCCCAAAAAAAAAAAATAATAACAAAACAGACACGAAAAAATTCAGAGGACGATGACTAAATTGACGTTTGTTTTAAATATATAGATCTCTGAGTTAGACTGACCATGGTATGTCATGGCCAAATACCTGGGGCGTGGCATAAGGTGTGCCATGGAGGTGGTCAAGTGTCTGGGTTGACATTTACCCTGCCATGTCATCGCAAGATCAACCTTGTGTACTTTTTGCCAATTGAAATTAAAACACAAGCCATGACCCTTGATGACGTAAAGTATATGGAAAAAAAGCTGAAAATATTAGGCAGTGTGCATATGTAACCCTTGCCTTCCTGAGACTGGAGTCAACAGCTTTCTGTGGGATATGGATTGGGTGCTTAATGCCCAGGAAAAGCTGTTGACTTGAGGCTGTTTCTATTGAAATTGTTGTTGATAAAACACTGAAATTTACAAAAATGATTTTATCAGACCAACAGTTGACCTGCAGGTGGTTTTGACCTGTTTGAGAGGCAATAGGTAAAAGGAAGAGGTATCATAGATGTCAGTTGATCTGTGTGATACTGGAGAAGGTAACACTTAGGCGTTTATAGCAATCACCAGCCGACAGAATGATACTAAGTACAACGTGTGCCTATCATATAGGTCACTATCCAGCTTTAGAAAAAAAAAGCAAATTAAAAGTTTCCTGTTGCTGCGAGAGTGGTCTATCAGTGCTTTGACCTTTAATGGGAACCACCCTTAGGACTGAGTGAAATCAGAGAGAAGGTGATGGGAAAGTGAAACTGCTTTAGAAAGAACACATAAAAAAATGGACACATTTGTTTTACTCTTTGCGTCCCACTCCAGCATATTATGAAATGCTGCAATGAAAACAGTGGTTGGTCTTGAAAGCATAGCTGTCAACTCTCCTGTTTTCACTGGGAGTTTTCTGTTTTGGAGACTCTAAAAGCTCTGAAAATGACAGAGGATTCTGAGGCAAAATTGACTATTTTTTTTAATTTCAAGCACTTTTTACAAGAACCTCCCGCTCATGTGTCTTTGGGGGTTGACACCTGTGCGAAATAACACTGTGATCAGGTAGCACCTCTCTTAACCCTTAAAGTGTTGGCTTAAGACTGAGTCAACAGCTTTTCTCAGGACACCTTGTGTGCATTGCATGCAAAGCAGCCCGAGGAAAGCTGTTGACTAAGACTACTTTTTGCTTTAGACCAGGCTTGCTGGTATTTGAATGCAAGGTATATCTTCATAAGGAATTTGAATCTTTTAGCCATTATTTGTTTAACTGTAATGAGAAAACGACTATAGCCGTGATTAGCGCTTTAAGGGTTCAAGCACCACCTTTTCAGGATACTCAAGATGCTTTTTCACTTTATAGGTACCTCCTTGAAATATGCTGTGTATTGAGACCACAGTCGGTTCTGCCCTGTGGGTGGTCTTTGAGACAGGTTTTACTGTAGCTGCCAGGTATGGGGCAAAGTCTGCTCTCGGGTGCTGCTGAAACATGACTTTCCTGCTGGGCTGACGGTCAGAATTTTAAGACTGTAGCCAATTTGACTAAAACCACATTGAATGAAATAGTCTTTAGCCAAACGCTCATTACATCTTAGCCAATATTGTGTGCAAAATTCAACAAATATTAATATTAAGCTAAGATACTATAGATATAAGGGCAAAAAGTTTGAAGAAATTATCAAACGTACTTTGCCTTTCTAGCTGACGCTTACAAAATTATGTCAGCTAAATTACATATTTTTTAGGCACTATCTATTTGGTTAATGGAAAGTGGTAGCCTTGTCTTGGCAATGCAAACATCACTGATGTTAGATGAGGTGTGTTAGGAGTCAAGTAAAAGCTTTTGTTGTGCAAAAGTGAATACATATAATTCACATAATAAATCAACCCACCAACATTGGGAATGAGATTACATGTATTTAATATAGGATGAGTTGCAGAAACAGTATCGACTTTCATGTGGTTTTATCAAATATATTCGTAATATCTGTCCATTTTTTATGGAGCTGATCTTGTGACCTGCAGTTTGTATCACTTAGCCATGGAACCACCGAGTCTTACCTACTCAGTCCAACCTCTAAAAAGGTTGTTCAAGTAATCTGCAGCGTGCTGCAGCTAGCTTATATCCACTTCTACTCGTCTACTCTATATACCCACTTGTGATGTTTAGTTTCTCCAGCATATCCCATCACTTTTTCACGCCACACAATAGCACGTAGCAACCTGTGCTACGTTTTTACATATCTAAATGGCGTTAGCAGCCGTCAAAATTTCAGGGCCTGATGGGACCTACCAAGGGTCGAAACTGGTCGCACCTCTTGCCTACTGGAGCTGATATACCTTTGCTTTGTTTTAACTTAGTTGTCAAGTAGATCACTGCATCATAATCTAGATGGCATTTATCTTGTGCAGGAAATGATGGGGACAGCCACTTTAAGAATCATGTTGGGCTCACTGGCCTTGGAGTAATGTGTAATGGCCACTCTAATTTGTAACACATACCTCTGTAGTGTAATACATGTATGCGTGCCAGGTGTACATGTATGGGCCCTCATATTCTGGTGACACGACATTTAGTTTCTCTCAAGATACCAGTTAGACCATCTGGCACAATGATGGCCAGAGGATTAAAGAAACACTGACCACAGTTGTTCGTGTGTGGTCAATTAAAGCTGTGTCATTTATGAGGGACCCCCCCCCCCCTTTTTTTTTTTTTTTTTTTTTTTTGGTGTTACCATAATTTCTGCTAAATCTAGCAAGTGATTTTCTTTCTAAAAAGCAATACCTAATGCATGAAATATCAATACCTAATGCATGAAATATTAAACATCGCCTGTCTAGAAACTGACTGACATTTATTAAACGGGGGGAAAAAAGAGTGCTTTTTGGTCAATATTTTTCAGGGAGAATAGCTAATATAAAATTTGATACGTTCATAAAGGCAACTCTATATCAAGTGAAATTTTACCACCCTCAAAAATTACCTTTGATATGCTTGCAACAGAGACAGAAAAAATTTGAGCAACTTGAGCTGTGCATATATAAATTTGAAAATTCTGCTGCTGATAAGTGCCTTCTGAAAAACATCGGCAATAACTCTTTCAGTTCCAATCATGTCGAAAGTCAACCTACTTACGTCAAACTTCTCTGAATTATCATTAGGATCCCAGATTTGTATTGGTCGTAAAAAGACCTTTCATTCAAGTACCAGCATGCCTATAGTTGCAGAGAGAATACGCCAGGTCAACAGCTTTTCTGTGTGCGCATTGAGCGCATTGCACCCAATGCTTGCTGAGAAAAGCGGTTGACTCAGCCCAAAATTTGGCATTTAAAGATTTAGCCTATATGAAAGTGAGGCTCAGTCAAGAGCTTCTGATGTAGCAAAAAGAAACATGGGCCTGTTACTGGTTTGCTGAAAACACAACTGACTCTAGGCAGGGATTAGATGCCATCATGTAGCAATAATTGACAGTTCAATACCTGACCCTTATACTAATGTCCCTCATTATCATAATTATTATCTATATTTGGATCGTGTAATTTGTTCCCAGAACAATGCCCCCCGTAAGGAGAAAGAACACGTGGGCCTGGATTCGTCTTAAGCTGATTGTCTGCCTCTTTGCTGTGGCTTACTAAATCAGATTAACCCATTCCTTGTCACGGTATGACTAAGTCAATAGCTTTCCTTGTAAGGGAGTGGGTGCCCAACCCATGCCAAAGAAAGCTATTGTCCCAAGGTGTGCCACCATGAATGGTCTTATACACAAATCATCAACAAAACTGTATTCTAGCTGTGATAAATTTAGTAAAAAACCTTAAGGCAGATAACAATTAACATGTACGTCTGGGCGCTTTCATGCAATTTGATCTGAAAGGGGTTAAGATTGTGTGGGTATTAACCTTTACCCCTGGAATTAGACTGATTTGTCAGCTTTTTTTGACGTGGATTGAGGGCTATATTAACCTGTGCCAAGGAAAGCTGTTGACCTGGAGCATGTTAACTTCTCTCATCCCGTTCAAATTGTTTTTCATTACTGTTGAAGGGAATCAAAACATTAAGGTGGACACATGTGACCACCAGCTGGTTTTGGCTGGTTTAAGGGGAAAGGATTAAAGTGACACCTGGTGGAATGATTGGACGATGTGTGTTCAGCCACACAAGATGTTTTTTGAGCTTATCAGCAACAAACACAAGTCAGAGACAGAAGCAAGGCCAGTTGTTGTGATAGTCAGGTTTTTGTATGCATTGCAGATAATTATTACCACTCAAAACAAAGAATATCGGAAAATGTTGGGAACAATAGGTGTGTCCGTGATGTTGGAATAGTCTGTGGCAAACACATCTGCCGGGTATCAGTTTTTCCCCACAAAATATCTATTATGCAATGAAACCTGTATAACCACGCCCAGATATTCAACATGTTAACTCAACAACACAAGTTTTGAGAAACTAGAGGTCAAATTCCGTGGCTATTTTACTCATTTATCTGACATATGCAAAGATGTCTGACACATTTTGCAGGGGATTATGGTGGTGTTTTAACCCTTTCCCCCTTGAATTAAGACTGAGTCAACAGCTTTCCTCGGCATGGGTTGGGTACTAAAGTGCCCAACCCATGCCGAGGAAAGCTGTTGACCTGGGGCATGTGATCTTGATTGGTCTCATGTACAATTCTCTGTCAAAATTGTTTTCATTACTGTTGAATTTAGTTGAAAACACTGAAGCAGACGACATTCGACCACCAGCCGGTTTTGGCCAGTTTAAGGGGGGAAAGGGTTAATGAGGTTTGGCTGTACTGGCAAGCCATGTGGTATCAGTTTGCTGCCGGCTGCTCCACACCCAGGCTATTTTATCAGTTCTTAACAATCTTACATGTAAATAATGTATGATACACCAGTAGTACAGTCTGTGACACCGGCACTTCTTCTGAATCATTTAAATTCATCATTGTTATAACTGATGCTGTGTCATGCAAGACCACAAGTATATGGCCTTAATTCAGTATTCTGTCCAAAGGTTCGGCCACCACCCATTCTTCTTGTGTTACGACTGGGTCAACAGCTTTCCTTGGGATAAACTGGGCACCAAGTACCCAACCTCTCAAGGATAGCAGTGCTGACCTAGAACATGCCATTCATTTCTGACCAGGCTCACCCACATCTGAAAGTCACTTAAGGTTGTACAAACGCATGGTGAGTCCTGCAGGATATTGTAATGCGCAAGTGGATGAAGCAGTTAATTGCTTGCAAATGGAGCCTATTAACCCCTTCAGTGCCACATTTTGGGCTGAGTCAACAGCTTTTCTCCGCACACATTGCCCAATGTGCAATGCACCCAATGTGTGCCGAGAAAAGCTGTTGACTTGGGGTATTCTCTCTGGAACTACAGGCATACTGGTATGTGAATGAAAGGTCTTTTTAGGAGGAATAGAAATCTGGGATCCTAATGATAATTCAGACTTAGGTTGACTTAAGTAGATCAACTTTAGATGTGATTGGCACTGAAAGAGTTGAATAAAGACTTGTACTTTCCTTTGATTTAGGCATACTGGTACTTGAATGAAAGGTCTTTTTACGAGGAATACGAATCTGGGATCCTAACAATTATTCAGACTTGTCTGACTCTTTGACCAGTGGCAGTGCCTGTGCCCTGTTTCAATGTAGTCTGTTTCCATGGTAACCATAGTAGACCAATGAGAATATTGAATCACCTTTTCAGCGCTAAAGCAGAGATCCTATAGCCAAGGGGCAGACTGAGTGGAGTTGAGGAAACACAAAGATGGGTCTGTGTAGCAGGCAAGTCAGAAGCAAGCAAATCAAACAATTTTTACGTCAGATGAATACCAGACACGGAAGTATTGATAACTGATCAGTCTCTATCATTGTTGTGTCCACTGTCTGTTTTTGGCACTAATCAGGAACCAATACGGCCTGGCCAGACAGCGCCTTATGAAACACGATGCCGACTCAGTATGTAGTTGGCCAGATTATATTCAACAGTCTAATCAGTATTCTTTGATCTTTGCAAAGCTTCTGGTGCAAAAAGGTTGACAGCATCGTATGCTTTTTCCAAGACTGCTAGGTCTTTCTTTTTTTTCTATTTTTTTAATATCTATATGTTTTGCAGTCAGCCATTTCTTAGCCTTATAACTGTGCTCCATGTAATAAAATTTACAAAGGCAGGAGATGTATATGATATTCTTCAATCTAATTTTTTAATTTTAATTTTATTAAGTTTAAAGAAAAAGATTTTAACTCTCTGAGTGCCAATTTTGACAAAGAATGATATACATGTTCCAAATTAACATAACAACACTAGATTCATATTCCTTGTCAAGCTGCCATCTGTCCGAGTCGGCCTTTCTTCAGTTGCAGAGATCGTCAGAATGGCCAAGGTCAACAGATCTCTTCGGCAAGTTTTGTTGACCCTTTCCCCCTCAAACTGGCCAAAACCGGCTGCTGGTCAAATGTAGTCTGCTTCACTGTTTTTAACTAATTTCAACAGTAATGAAAAGCAATTTTGACTGAGAATTGTAGATGAGCCCTATGAAGATCACATGTCCCAGGTCAACAACTTTCCTTGGCATGAGTTTGGCACTTTGCCCAACTCATGCCAAGGAAAGTTGTTGACTGGAGTGTCAATTCAAGGGGGAAAGGGTTAAAAACTTCAAATGTACACGAAAGAAGCCAGGCTTTTTTAGCAAGGTGTAATATTTCAGTCTGCTGTAGTTCCTCTTTTGAGAGACCACCCCAGGGGCAGCTCTGAAAGTGATTACATAAAACAGGTGTTCTCTCATTGGAGGTAAAATACATGTATTATGGAAGAGATAGCCTTGACCTGGTGAATGTGGTCTAAAAGGCAGGTGGTCTCAATGGAACAGTCTCTCAAAAGAGGAACTGCCGTCTTCAGTAGCATGTAAAGAGATGGTAGAGGTCTCAGAGACGGGTCCTGCGTTTGCCCAGCAAGTCATGCTACAGCTGCATGTATAGCAGCCATTACTGCATACAGACTTCATGGGTAAACAAACAAACAAGTTGTGACAGGGTCGGTGGTCTACGATGGTGTGCTCTAGGCATATTGAAAGCTGTCAACACGGACCATTATCATGCTGTCTGCCAATATCAGCCCTCTGATACTTCATTGAAAGATTGGTCTAAAAGGGACACGAATCTCTGGTATGGTGTTAGGCGAATTCAACACACATTGAGTTTTGTCGATATTCACAGCAAGAGAGTGAAAACCAAAATCCCACAAAGCACACCGGCTTTTAGTCTCTAGGTGTCTTGGTTCTGTAGCGCAAGCTCATTTCATCAGAAATTTGAACACACGATTCTGATGATAATTGCGGTTAATATATAGAAGGCAGAATGAATGAATGAATAAATGAAAAAAAAATAACGAAATGATTGCTGTTACTGAATGGAATGAGTTAATTACCCCCAAGATCAACCCTTCCCTGTGGCAGCATTGTAATGACAGGGAGCCAGATGGTGTCTGCCTCATAGTCCCATGAACCTCGTATTCCTGTGGGTCTCTAGTTTATTTCTCGGTGTCCCAACTGTACTCTCTATCTTATTCCATTCTTCGATTGGAAAATATTGCTCTCCATCAGCAACAAAAAAAAAAAAAAATCCATGAGCCATTTAGTTTCCCTCATATACGTATCAGTTGCATGGACATGACAGACGCTGATGCATGTATATGTATTGATATGCAAGTCTCCATTCAGGTAGCAGGATAGACTGTTGGACCCAGCCTGCTGTAAATAATGTATTCTTTTATTCTTTTGTTTCTTGTCATCTATTTTTGGGTTGGTTCCATCATGCATGTGTACCAGCTGAGATGGCTTCCCTTTCATGAGGTCCATTTTCAAGCATGTGCACTAATAAACATTAAATCTTGTATTTTTTAACCCTCTGATTTCTGTTTTTCAAAAAGATCACTTCTTGGCCTGAGGACATCATAAAGATTACTCACTTGATTTTGTTTATATTGAGGAGAAACAGCTTCAAGCTACTGTGAAAAGATGACTAATGATTTTTGAAATAAGTGCTGAGGTTCTTGTCTCTGGAGACAACCTATATGAGAGACCACCTGTATGGATTGACAGTCCTTTTGCGGAAGATTTAAACTTGACTCCATACTTTCCATGTTATTTTTACCTGGTATAAAACCCTATCTTTTTGAGTAAGTTGATCATATGCGTACCTGTAGGGATATCCTGCAGGGAGAGGGGACTTCGCTCCAGTGCAAATCATGGAACATCAAAAAAAAAAAAAAAAATCAGAATTATTAGTTGGTGTATTCAATTACAGAGCATGAGGGGCCCCTGGTACACAAATATCTTAATAGAAATGCCTAGTACACAAGTATAGTAATAGAAGTGCCAAGTACACATGTATGGTACTACAGTAGTCCCTCCTTTGAGAGACTGCCCCTAGTGCCATGCAAAAGGTGGTCACATAAAGCAGGTGGTCCCTCAAAAGAGGTATAAATAACATGAAAAGTACTACAGAAAGACCTGACATCTGTGGTCTCTCAAAGGAGGTGGTCTCCCAAAGGAGTGGTTTTTCAAAGGAGGGACTACTGTAGAAATGCCCAGTACACAAGTATGGCGATAGAAGTCCCTTTCACACAAGTATGAAAAACTGTTTACTCTGTTTAACCCCCCAGCCACCACTGCCACCATCCATACACATGTATTAACATGCAACTTATTCTGATGAAAAATGTATATTTTCATTTACTTAACACCTATATGGCAGGACAGCTATCAGTGCAGTGTCCGGTAAGACTGACATACAGTGACAGTATTTGTGTATGGTGGAGGGGAGGGGAGGGGAGGGGAGGGGAGGGGCGGGGAGGGGAGGGGAGGGGAGGGGCGGTGATGGTCACAATAGACAGGGTCAGCAGTATTCCACTCAAAATGAGATGTTGGATCACTGTAAATTGTGGATATAGTCAAACCTGCCTTGGAAGATGACTTTGGACTAAATTCTCTCAATTGTAGTACTTCTGCCAGACCAGGCAGTGATGCATGCTGGTCCCAGACCAGACAGTGATGCATGCTGGTCCCAGCCTTTGCCAAGCAGAATAAGACTTAAGTTAACCCTTCCCCACTCAAACCTTGGCATGGATTGGGGGCAATGCACCCAACCCATGCCAAGGAAAGCTATTGACTCAGTCCCACGCTGACCAGTAATGAGTTAACCTGTCTCCATGATACTGGGAGCAATATGGCCAGGTAACTGGCACCATAGAACACCATTGACTAGGGACATGCTATCACAATGAGTCTTATCTGCAATTCTCATCCAAAATATCTTTTATTGATGAGAAGTGGATGTTAAGTATGCAGGCAGATGATAATTTACACTCAGACAAGTTAGACTACATTAAAAAGAAAGGATTATACACCTAGAAAATATGAATATAACATGCAGACATGACACAGTAGACTGTCTATTGACAGAACACCCTTAGGCCCAGGGCCAGAAGTGGTCACATAAAGCAGGTGGTCTCTCAATGAAGCTCACAAGACGTCTTCGAGTGGATTGGCCTGTCAAAGGAAGGACAGCCGTATTGTATTTGTGTATTTTTGTCCAAAACCACTTCCTAGTAGTCATTACCCTATTCTGCAGTCCGACCTTTTTACTCTCCATAAGCTAACCTGTCCCTGTCTAACCTATATACATATAGAAGTACTATTGTCCATATTGCACACGTTCCTCTGTAAAATTTTGACATAGGCTGTATTAGCCCAAATAGATTAAAGGGTCTTCAGCGGGTAACTACTCAACATGTTTCGGAGCCTTTTACCCGTACATGTCTCTCTGAGTAGCGGCTCCTTGTCTAAGCTAAATATTCAGCAAAGACAACCCTTGATGTCAATGATGTTGGAACCGGCATCATTGACCTCAGGGTATACTTGGCACAGGCTTCAAGTCTCTGGTAAATTTGGAGATATCCCACTTTGGGGGTCCCCAAGTCAATGGAATTTTGCTGTTTCCCAGTTTCTTATTGACACTTGGTGCATTTGATGAATGGAGCTCTTGACTTTTGCCCCCTTTGACCAGTGTCTCCTTCTTTCTGTGCACTGCTACTTGGAGCCACTGTCTTGGGCAGTTTGAATGGAAGAGTTTTAAGCAAGATGGTTGTCCCGAAAAGGTGGACTTACACGAAAAGGTGGACTCTCTCTCTCTCTCTCTCTCTCTCTCTCTCTCTCTCTCTCTCTCTCCCTCCCTCCCTCCCTCCCTCCCTCCCTCCCTCTCTCTCTCTCTCTCTCTCTCTCTCTCTCTCTCTCTCTCTCTCTCTCTCTCTCTCTCTCTCTCTCCCCCCCCCCATCCATGTCAATGCCAGGAAGACCATATGTGTACTTCGTGTCACAGCTGGTACCCACACCTCAATACCTCATTAACTCAGCATTGTAACAAGGTGTTAATGATTACAACAAAGGACTGGCCACAGCAATATTGTGTGACAAGTTGCCTACACATATCTTACATCTAGGTGTGTGCGTTATTGGCCTGTAATTCAGGCCAGTCACTTCAAAATATGTGCGCATTCAATTGATGTTACGATACACCTGTTTGTGGCTGAAATTTGCAGAGAGGCACAGAGCCTATCTGCATGCAAAATAAATGAAACATCATTTATTGGCTTAAATTTCTGGCACATGTTCCATGCCCGTGGGCATTATCTAACAAGGCAACAGTCTATTTATGACAAATATCAACTCGCTTCAAAATTGTGCACAGCAAAACATTTTTATGAACAAAAATAATTGGCGTACGATTTATTGCTTTTTATTTCAAAACATGTTTCTTGCTTTAGGGCATTGTATGGCATTGTAATTATAAACGCTTCGGGCGTCGATGGAAAACGTCAATGGGAAAACAAAAATTAATGAGGGGCTTTTTTTCTCGCCTGGCTGATAGGTAATGACCTCGTAAGGTACATAGGGGAGTTGGCAGGGGTTGCTAAAGGGTCAAAGGTCATGTGTTACTGTACGTAGGTGTGGAAATGTTTTGCTGCCTAACACAGCATGGTTAATAATTGTTTGTGATAAACAGAAGATCGTGTGTGTGTATGTATATGTATGTATGCATCTGTGTGTGTTGGGGGGGCATGCATGCATGTGTGTGGGGGGCTAAAATAAACAAACCAGAATAAAATATGAGCAAACTGCGTCCCCTGTAATCTGCTACAAATTAGATTACCGTGAAACCAATTATGTATGTGAAACAGGGAGAATGTAAATTACATGTACATGTACTGTACATTTAAGTGCCTGAGTGCGCTGATGCTTATATTTTCAGGTGTATCCCACTACTGGCTATTTCTTTTCCCCCCATGAAGTCGTTCCTTTTTTTGTTTCTTATTCGTAAGTATCAAACGTATAATCACGAGCTTTTGATGAGCCAAGGGAATTGTACACATGGTAAGCGAGATACAATTGTTATTCTAAATGAAGAGAAGATAGTTAGTGGTCAGAAAAATTATCTTCCTTTTGCCAAGTGGGAAACCGTGCAGACGCGGTAATAACCCTTGACCTGATGTCATTAGATATAATCTATTACATCTTTGACACTTGTATGCAAATGAGGCACTAATTACTGTGACACAGGGGTCGGACACTCAATGACCCCATGTCAGCTTGGTCAGGGAAACTAAGTTATTAATTGGAATGTAGAATTTCTCCCAGAGCATTGGCTCAAGGAAAATGATAGCTAGGATTTGATCAGTTCTTTTAAAGCTGTACCTTTGTCAGTCACCTGTGCACTTTGAAGGTAATTTCAATTTTGTAGTAGCTCAAACAAAAAACAAAACAAAAAAAAAAAAAAACAATAAAACAAAAACCAAAAAAATACTTATAACTTTTGAATTCATACCATGTTGATATGCTTGAGTTTCTATGAGATGGTTTTTGTATTAAAAATAATAAGAATAAGATGAAAAAAAGCAGAATAACAAAAAGTTGTTTAAAATTAAATGTAGATAGAACAGAGATGATGCTTACTGTGGTTCCTTAACCCTTTCACTGCCAAATTTGGGACTGAGTCAACAGCTTTTCTCTGCACGCATTGGGTGCAATGTGACAAATGCATGCTGAGAAAAGCTGTTGACCTGGGGTATTCTCTCTGGAACTACAGCCATACTGGTACTTGAATGAGAAGTCTTTATGAGGAATACAAATCTGGCATCCTAATGATAATTCAGACTTGTCTGACTTTAGTAGATCGACTTTAGACGTGATTGGCACTGAAAGAGTTAATTCAGGTGTCACAACTGTCACCTATTGACAAGCTGTAATGTGTTTTTACTGGGCAAGATATATTTGTAATAAACCTATATCCGTAAATTGCCTGAGCTTCAGGGTTATTGATTGATAGCAGATTTGACGCCAAAATGTGTGCATTTGTGACACACAGGTGCTAAATAAGATGCATGTTTATAAATAAATAATACACGTAGAATGCATGGCATGGTGTGCCTTGTATGTACGGTGACTCGTCAATCAATTTATGGAGGGTCATGTGAATCAGCTTGAAGTCTATCTGCCTTTTATGTAGGAAGCAACGAGGGATTGGAAGGACGTGACAAAAAATATGATCCCGGCTCTTAATGTTAGATTAAATACTCTTTGCCGTGATTTACATGATGTATATATGTGCAAAACAGCTCTGTGCAGGGTATATTATAGCTATATATGACAGAAAGGGGGAAAAAATAACATTGTGATAAAATGCAGATGTGGTGTAGAGCCCATAATGTAGCACTCATAAGTCGAGCTTGTCTCACATACAAGTTCCTCTGGGCTGGTGACTGTCATTTTATTGAAGGGGGGTAAATGGCACTTTTTTTCCCCGTATCAGTCTACTAGAAGCCCTCGTATCCTCTCTACTTTCTACAGGATATTATTTTGGAACATTTCATAAATCTTGGAACTCTTTCATTATTTTTGGAACATTTTCATTTTCAGCATGCTGTGCTGCAGTAAATTTATTTCCTGTACCACCATACTGGTATTCTCACCCCCCCCCCCCCACTTTGCTGCAGGGCCAGCTTTACTCTGATGTATGTATCAGATCTCCAGGTACGTACAGGTGTACAACAAAGACAGTGGTGGGGTTGGGAGCATAGTGTGCCAGTGCAGCTGATAATTTTGCCCCCAGGCAAAGTGTGGAAAAGGAGAAAATTTACAAATTAATGGCATGCACAAAGTACAGAAAATAAGGGGTCCTCCAGTGCACAGTTGATAATAACTGTCCGGTATGCTGGTACAGAAAACCCCTTTACTCCCCTCAATCAATTATATACCCTAAAGTTGCTTTATTTTCACATGTTTAAATTTTCATGGTTTTCGTATTTTTGACATTTCACTGTAGTTTCAATTTCACTATTTTAGACATACATGTAATTCCTATTCCTATTCAAACATGTCAAATACTACTTCGCTGTCTATTTATTTTCACGGTTTTGTGCCATCAGCGAGAGAAGCAAAAATAACACAACAGCAAAATTAAAGCAGTTCACAGTACTGGACTGACCAGTGTCCCTAAAGACTTGGTAAGATGGTGATTGTGACCAGTTTTGAATCGCGGGATTCTCATTGGAGGCGGTAAGGGAAAGCTGCATGTTGCTTACATGTATACAGTAGAGCGAGGGGTAACTTTGCTGCCATGATGTATGGTGGACACCACAGACCAGACACAAACCAATGCATGACTACAAGCAAGCGCAGCCTGGATTGCTTACTGTTTATCTTCTAATTGACACCTGCATGTTTAATCAAGCCAGTCTGAAAGACTTGGCCTCTTGTGCAGGCAAGCAATTGATAACAGTGTTACCAACACTCCCGGAATTTTATGCTGAAAATTCTTGAAATTTTTAAAGATTTTTGGCAATTTTTAGCCACCTCCCTGAATTTCATCAATATTTTCCTACTATATTTCATATTGAAATATAGAAGGAAAATATTGTTGAATTTCATAGGAGTTGGTTTAGAGTCAGTGAAAGGCTTCTTGGCGCAGTGCTGGGAGAGTAGGAATAATATCTTAGGATTAATCACGGAAGAGAATAGAGGACAAACTTAGCAAGGGAAGGGAGAAGGTAGCCCTTATTAGGGCTCCCATGACCCTGCCAGGTGGCATCATCAGCAGGGGCTGTGGTCATGCCGAGCGCAAAGTTGCGACAGTGGGATAGGGCTTGCTTGCTTTTTTTTTTTTTTCTTCCTGAAGGCCACCTGACTAGCTACTAAGCTAGCCAGGACAGCGGCAGATAAGCGGAGTGCCACAGAATATTATTATATTAATGTGTCAATGTCCCTGAAGTTTACCTTCCACCTCCTGGGTTTTAAGTGTGGCAGGTTGGCAACACTGTGATAACCAGTATAATGATCCCTTGCCTTCAGATTGCAACACCAGGTAGGGTTGTTTTACAGGCAACAACTGAAACTGAATGTTCTTGTAAATTGAACCATGAGTAGTGCATATTTTGACCATCAGGGGGCAGTCATGCTTAACAGACCAGTTAGCCAGCCACAGCCCAGCTGTCACACCATGGTTGCGAAGTTCTGATTGTTTCCAGTACATCGGTAAAGGGAACAAAACTGAAGTGTATGTCTCTAAACAAGACCATTTCCTTTTCAATAAACCACTTCTGTACATCAATCTTACGTAAACATGTTTTGCTATAGTACATGTACATGCCATGTTAGAAAACTGTTAAACTGCAAATAAGGGAGATTGAGAAAGTGAAATTTGGAAGGATTGATATTTAAAAGAAAAAACTGAAGCGAAACATTGGTAAAATTCTTAGACGAGCATGAAAATTGTCAAAAATCGTAACTTAATTGATAGGGCCATTTCCGGTCTCAAGTTGAGACAGTCAATTTGAGGAGAGGAATCACTTCACTGTACACATACCACTCTGTGATAAATTTGCTTTGACAATTAAGGAGACCCACAGGAAGTGTAATTATAGTAAAAAAAAACATACATGAGACATACACACATACATATATTTTGTTGAAGAATGTACAATTTATTAAAGAATGAAAATCCCGAAAATTCATTAGATCTTTTAAAGTTTTCAGCTTGAGATGTTTTCAAAAATGAGGACTACAAAGATATGGTGAAAATAGTGTGATACACACACACACACACACACACACACACAGACACACACAGACACACACACACACAGGGGGGAGAGAGAGAGAGAGAGAGAGAGAGAGAGAGAGAGAGAGAGAGAGAGAGAGAGTCATCATGGGCAAACTTTTGGGGCAGCACAATATGCAGAATAATTCAATTTACAAAATATAAGCGTGCACGCTGGGCTGTTGTTGGTATTTAACCTGGAACAAATGTAAGCCACCAATGATATGCTGACGAGAAGGAGACATAAGCTGTCCAGACTCATACACAAGATATCAGTGCATTGAACACATGGGATCAGAGGTCATTTGCCCCATTTCTCACATCTGGTGCTCACACGTACACCTTAATGCAAACCAAGGCGTGGATTCTGCGTGATCAGATGGAAAAAGTTAGGGTCAGCTGTGTTTGTTTGGAGGTTAAGTGTGAAGTGCAGATGCACAGGTCTGTCCGGACTCTCGTACCAGGTGAGCCGCTGGCGTTGTTCAATCAGACATGATCAGGATGACCAGACAGTGAATGCAAATTTGTCACATCGGTTCAGCACTTCAGGCAAACGAGGTCAGAGATGGCGATGCGGGTGATAATAGGGAAAGTGGGGTGTAATCCAATCATGTGACCTTGTGTCACGGACACTCCACTTCGGGCCTTCTAGGAAAATGAAATATATCGCTACGATTATATTGGCTTGAATAAGCAGGCTAACATCATGACATTATCCTCCGAGGTAAACGAGCCACGGGAAGCGTGGAAGAGAATGGAATATTTTGTAAATATGAGATCGGGGATTGTCATTTACACTTTGTGGACAAAACTGCAACAAAACTGGTTGTTTGTGAATGTCTTTTGAGTTTGTATTTCATCTTGGCGTTGATGGTTTTGGAGAATGATATAATTTGTAAAAATATAACTGAATGTCTCAAAACTTCTAATTTGTGTGTGTGTGTACTTAGGTATATTTAATTTTATGCACATAGCTATTATGTGTGCATGGATGCATGCATATGTGTATATGAATCTCCAAGTGGGAAAATTATAGGATATACCTTTGAAATAATCAAGAAACTTAAAACTGCTGCTTCTAGTTGTGAAAACATGATTTGTTTGATCTGGAATGCCCCGTGTGGAACCCCATTGTGAAGAGCAACACCCCATGGGGTGCCTCACTGTATGGGGAGTGTTGATGCAGCTTGGCATGAGAGACTGCTGTATCAACAACCCACTGTCCTGGCCCCAGTATTACATAATAGTCTGGCCCTCTCACTACCTGCCACCCCTTACAGTATCTTAATAGACACTCCCCATCTGTAATTAGGTCAATTTGTCAGCTGTACCCATACAAATTGTAGCTCCTATTTAGTGGATCAAAATAAAGACAAGTCCATTTTGACTTTAAAGGGGTGCAGTGTGTTGTATGTACAGGCTCTGAGGGACTGGTCCATGCAGTTTGTAGCAATAATTGGTTTGGATGGAGACTTGAGAGGATAAATGGGTAGAAAGGTGGACTACCTCACACCTGACTCTCCTGTGTGGGCAAGCTGCATACATACTGTGTGTTACCAAGACCATGGAGAAAGCCAGGACCAGGTAGGCCGCATGCCGCTGCTTGTAGTGCATGTCTGTGTAGGGGAACTGGCCATCAGCGCAGCAGTATAGACTCGTGGTCATCTATAAAAGCATACTGTCAGGCAATCTCTGCAGAATTCTGGGGGCAATTAGTGTTCTTTTTATTCTGTTTTTAATTGGTACGGGACTTGCAATGGTCTGTGGTGCCCCTGTTGGACACGCAAGATGAACTGGAAGATTTTACATGGAAAACTTGCAGGCCATCATGTATATTTGCTTCCGGAGTTGAGTAATTAAGTTCCATATTATCTCAGGGGTAGAGTGGATGAAACACAGAGGTCAGTCTGTCAGGCAGGCAAGAACTATGTGTCATTCTGTAAGCTTGCCAATATATTGTGGTTACAGATTATAATGCAGGGGACAAATACTGTAAATTGCTTTCATTTCGCTGTACTCTTATTTTCAATTATTTCACTGATGGCACAAAACCGTGAAAATAAAAACACAGTGAAATAGTATTTTATATTTCTAAAAATAGGACTTCAAAAACAGAACATACATACATACATACATACACACACACACACACACACACACACATACATACATACATACATACATACATACATACATACATACATACATACATACATACATACACACATACAAGCTTTATTTATACTCAGTTTTTACAATGAATTAACATTAGCAGTGAAATTAAAACTACAGTGAAATGCCAAAAGTACAGAAACCGTGAAAATTTATACAGGCGAAAATAAAGCAATTTACAGTAGGAGATTTGCCTGGTAAACAGACCTGTGTTTTCTCTGGGTATACTCTGTTTGTGTGCTAGAGATAACACAGAGCTTAGTCTACTCATGGACCTAGCATGATGTATACCTCCAGGGTCTACTAAGGAGGTGATGGTAGATGTTTTCTTTCTGAAATTACCTCTGTGTGTCTTTCTCTTTCTCCCCCTCCCTATCTTTGAAATATTTCCTGAATCTGGTTCCCTTTCACTGTTTCTTGCCTGCTTCCTGTTGTCTAATTTTCCCTCTTTCTGTCAACCTATTTCATGTGGCTAAGTCCTTGCCTCCTCAGCAGACCATACTTATCTTTTCTCACCTCGTTTCTGCACACGCTCAAGTACAGCAGATAACATGTGGAGTGTGGTCAGTTTAGTAGGCTAGACTCGATGCAGGGACAAGCCTAGACCTTCAAAATTTGTAGCCAAATCGAGAAATAAAACAGTAATCAATGCCGAATTCAAACTAACTCTTATGTAATTTATGTTAGAATAAATAACCCATTTGCAAATTTCTTTTGCCAAATGAAGGAAACAGTAGCATGCGGCTAAATGGCTTATAGCACCAGTAATCCCTGCACCGCGTGTGTGGGAACGGGTCCTATGTAGACGTAGACAGGTAGAAAGGCAATTAAGGGACACTCAGGTAAACAGGTTGTCAGTTTCTATCTATAGTGTCAAATGTTACATATACCTTCACCCGTCTTTATACACAACCCCCGTCCATCCTCCACATTACTTCTCCTGCAGAGACCTGCTGTCATTACACCAAGTCATATGTGTCTTTAACTGTCACTGGAGCACATCTTCAAGAACAACCACATGTACAATAGAAGACTTTCTTCTGTCCACAAGCTCAGTCATTCTTACTCTCTAGCCTCTGCCAAGTGTAATGGCAACTTTTTCAATGCATGTGTATGTTTTGTGTGATCTTCCTGAAATAGTTCAAACTCTGTATTGTAAGATCCTCTTTAATTATCCTCAAATATTCCAAATTTTGTATTATAAGATCCTCCTTAATTGTCCTGAAATAGTCCAAACTCTGTATTGTAAGATCATCCTTGATTATCCTGAAATAGTCCAAATTCTGTATTATAAGATCCTCCTTAATTGTCCTGAAATAGTCCAAACTCTGTACTATAAGATCCTCCTTAATTATCCTGAAATAGTCCAAATTCTGTACTATAAGATCCTCCTTAATTGTCCTGAAATAGTCCAAACTCTGTATTGGAAGATCCTCCTTTTTTGTCCTGGAATTGTCCAAACACTGCCTCATGCAATCTTTCTAAACTAAACTTTAATATTCCAATCTCTGTGCTGTTGTCCTCCCTAGCTATACTAAAGTATTCCAATGTCTGTCTTGCTTGATCCCACTTAAGTATCAATGACACAAGTCCGAAGTGTTGTGTAAGATTTTAGTAGGTTTCCTCACTTGGAAAAAGGCCCTGGCCCAACTAGATAAGTCACAAAGTAAGATTGCCCTGGCCCAACTAGATAAATCACAAAGTAAGATTGCATGTTTAGTGCTGTCAGTATTGCCTGGAAGACAAACCTTGGATCAAAGTTTCTAAATCAAGAGAAAGTGCAAAATTGCAGATAGAAAGCTGAGCAGCTAAACAGTATAGCCTCCCTGTTCTATATAAGGACCCTTAACTCTTTCAGTACCAATCATGTCTTAAGTCAATCTACTTAAGTCAGACAAGTCTGAATTATCATTAGGATCCCAGATTCATTTTCCTGGTAAAAAGACCTTACATTCAAGTACCAGTATGCCTATAGTTCCAGAGAGAATACACCAGGTCAACAGCTGTTCTCAGCAAGCATTGGGCCTACTGTGCCCAATGCTTGCCAAGAAAAGCTGTTGACTCAGTTCAAAATATGGCACTAAAAGAGGTGTCATTAAATATGTCTGGGAGACACAGTCCTAATCCAATGTCTGCAGTTTGTGTTCCTTGTGTATTTCTATTGTCATTCTGACTGCATCTAGTATCCAAGATGTCACTGAAGTTTCCCCATGCAGGCAAGCTCCTCACATACATGTACAGGGTCACATTTTCGCAGCATTCCTACCTTGGTGTGCTCATCCAAGAGGGTGACCCCTGCCAAGAGAAGAGATAAATATCCTTAAGTGGTTATAGATGGTACGTTATAGATCCAGTTGCAGATTGTCAGAATGTTTTCACTCATGACAGACTACATGTATTAGTGTACAGCTAGGAGAAAAAAAACAAAACAAAACAAAAAACGATATAAAGTAAAGTATCGCTGTACATGTTCACATTTAACGTATTTGTAAACAACATCACACAAGTAATATGTGAAGAAAAGAGAGAAAAAACACTCAGAAGCAGATGGTGACATTCAAGTCTTGCCCACATATTACCATTGTACATTGGTGTCCCTGCGCACAAATTACTCTTTGTGGCCTGCCGGGATTTACCGCTGATTAGGACTGTGTCTCCCAGACATATTTAATGACACCCTAGATATTGGTGGGCAAAAAAAAAAAGAGGGGGGAAAAAACATTTCACACGCTTGTTGGCATGTGAACAAATTGTAAGGTGGCAAAAATCAATGGATCGGCAGCTGATGATGACACACTGGAATTAACTCTTTCTAGTCCAGATGGAAGGGGTTAAAATTCTGCAAAAATTTTGACAACTTCTAGAAGTCAAAAACGCATGTAACAAGCAGTCACATCATGTGTGTTGTTGAAGTTTATACATGTATCTTGCAAAATATTGTATTGTGATAATTAATTGTCAGTAAGTATTATGTTAAAAGTACTGTAGATCTTTCGGGGTGGGGTAAGAGTTGTAAGTTGAATATGTAGTGCTGTAGTGGATATCTCCTCAGAATCTATGTGTCTCTCATGGACATGATCGAGGAGTTGTATGTGCAGATAAGATGGGATATCTAGGATTAGGTTGCTATCTCTGTGGGTAAACACAGAATACTTCAAATTGCACCTGTTAGGTTGTCATGGGAACCGGCCTCTCCATTTGCTGTATTGAACTTTTGAGGAGGAAAACGGCACACAAGATCGGGAAGGTGGTTGTGGGAAAAAGACCGAAAAACATGTGAAGTGGCACAGATGTAGAGGAAGGACGTTATGCAGTGGATCCTGTGCTGTACAGGAATCGGTAGACTTCAGCAGTCCAGGGACAGATCCAGGGAAATGTGGGAGTGGGGAGACTCCAGGCTTCGTAGTGTGATAAAATGAAAAAGGCAGTGATGACTGGATGACACCAGATACTATCCAATCAAATCTGCTGTATTTACATGAAAAAATGTAATATTTGTACAAACTTTTATGGCAAACTTAGGCGTTACTTTTGTCAATGATTCCATTAGATATTTGTAACTGATTATTATTGGCTGTGTTTTACTCCGGGTAGTTTCATAGCATCCACAGAAGATGTTGCCTCCAAAGAAGTCCAAGCTTCGTATGATGTGGACTGAAGAAGACATGGAGATTAGTCTCTTTATAGGCAGACAATGGAACATGACAAAGCTAAAGATCTCTTTTAAAAAAACAAAACAAAACAACAACAATAAAAAAAAAGTCAATTCCCAGTTGAAACTGTAGTACACATGGCATCGGAGGGAAATGAGTGTCATTTGATATAAAAGTACTTCAGAGCAAAGAATTCAAGATTACAATTAACCCCTTGTATGCTTGTCTGTATTTTAAGAGCTACCAATGAATTCCTCTGATAGCAGTAAGCTGACCCAGCTGGCATTAGGGATTGAAACTTTAGAGCAAGAAGGACTGGAAACACAAGATTAGTGTTGTGCTTCCGTGGTAACCAGATCACAATAAAGGAAGTGAAAATTTAAGATTGAGACCAAAAAAAATGGTCACATTATATCAGGTAAATGTAGTGTACCTATCACGTTTAACCCCTTCTGTCTTGAAGGAAGAGTGGGGCAACAAGTTTCCTTGCCATTTGTTGGATTCTGGTAGCCAACCCATGCCAAAGAAAGTTGTTGACGTGAGACAATGTTATCTTGATAGGTACTGAGCTACTGTTCTCATTCAAAATTGCTTTGTATTCCCTAGAAAATCAGTCAAACACATTGAAGCAGATGATATTTGACCACCAGCTGGGAATGAAGTGTAAAGAGGCTGAAAGTAGTTAATATTTGCAGCAAATAGAGTGCCTGAAAGCTGAAGTACTTTACATGTACTTCTAAGAAGACCCCAGCACTTTGTTTGCCACAGTAGCTTCAGCACTTGTTCCTCCTATATCCCTTTGTGCGATTCCGAGAATCACTTCACTCGACACTATTCATCTCCACATGGCGTCGGGTAAAACAAAGTTTCCCTCCTCTAGTTCGGCTACTGCAATCAGATTAGAAACCGGGGAAAAGCAATATATTTATTTTTTGACAGTGTTTTGATACACGTGTGGTGTCAAATCTTCAGACTGGAGGGAGTTTTGGTTTGAACATGAGTCATATCACAGCATTCATGTAGCATTTTCTTGTCTGCATGTCAAGAAAAACATGTTAGTGTGTACCAGTTTGAAAATAACATGTCCCAGTGCTGCACTGAAATGATATCCCAGGTAGCAGTTCTGTTTTTGTAGTTCAGCTTACCTTAGTTGCACTTTTTAACCCCTTCATTGCCAGGGGAGAGAATAAATCCAGAGCTCGCTTTGACAAATACCTAAAGCATGTCGAGGAAAGTTGTTGACTTGCACTCTTTGTATCTTTGGGATTTTAACTTTAGTACAGCCAAAATTCAAAGTTTTCATAGAAAGACCGACACAGACTTAGAATCAGTTTAATTTATGCTCAAAATTTTAGATTTTTGGGGGAAATTTTAGTGGCCATTTTCAACTTTTACAAGCTATTTTTAAGTCTATTAGAATTTGGCTGTTTTGGCTACTGCTAGGGATAACATAGCCAGAAGCACAAGCAGGCTGCAACATGATAAGTGAAAATTCTTTTTGGGAGGAATTTGAATGTGGCATCGTCATAATAATTATGATCAGTACTTGCAACATGTGAAGTGATAAGCGATGTGAGAGTTACTTAGGTTAATGATAATATTGATGTATATTTCTATTACTTTCCAGGTATTTTGTGAGAAGATAGCAGTGAACTGACAGGTGTACCATATCAAAAGTTTTGAGGTAAGCTTCTTGTATAGAGGGAGGGAGGGAGGGAGAGAGAGAGAGAGAGAGAGAGAGAGAGAGATTTGTTTGCCTACACAGCAGGTCAAGTGCTAAGATATATGATGTTCTCATGCTACTGTAATATTAATTTGCAGTGCACCATAATATTGAATAATTTTTTGGTGTGACTCATACAAAAAAACAACGGGGTTAATGGTTGTACAGTAACAGCCAAACTGATGATCCATTTTGGTGATTTCTGAATGAAAACAGAAAAAAACCACCCCCAAAGACAGAAGTGCTTCACTTCAGAGTTGCTTGAAGACAAGAAGACAAGCACATGTCTGTCACTGGAGTGACACTTGTCATCCACAGGTTCTAACTGTGAAGAAAGTTCACATGTTTCATCTGTCAGTAGTTGCTTTCACAAGCCCCAGCCAACACACACACACACTCAGTAATCACACTTTGTACATCCTGGCTAACTAAACATTGCCCAAGTGTCGGCCCCTGACAGACTGAAGGGAACACGCTGCTGAAGCTTGTCAATGTTGACAGGAGTAGAAGAGCCAAGGTGTATGATGTCCAGTCAGCAGCTTTGCCTCTTCATTTTTTTTTCCAAGGGACCAGTTATTATTTCTCTTTTTTATTTTTTCACAATCACGCAGATTAGTCATGGAGTCTCAAGAGAGCTCGTGTGACCTGTGTGGAAACTTTTAACATGACTGCGTCCAAAGGGTTAATTGCCTGTTTGGTAGACTTTTTGGGCATATTTCACACTTTGGTAAGCTCCTGGGTTTTTTTGGTTTTTTTTTCCCCGGGTTACAGCAGTGGAGTTGAATTTTTGTGGATTCAGGTCTGTGTGTAGCAAAGAAGAGTTCCTCAGATCACAGACTGAAACATACAGAATTATGTTTGTGAATAGTGTGATAAATGCTAGAATAGAGGGGTTGGGGTGGGATGGTCCCCAAATGCTGGCATAGGAAACACTTTTGCCCTAGGTGCATTGTGCTAAAAATAAAAATGTTCAAAAACAATGGTTAGTTCGAGGTTCACAAAATAAGTGGTTTCCAGTACATGAATACAGAAAATAAAATGTCACAGTATGCCAGTATGATAATTCCCTTTACCTCCTAACTCTATTTGGGGCCACAGAGGGCAGTACTAGGGGGTGATTATTTGCATAGTTTTACTTATTTGCATAATAGTAAATCCCCTTGAAGCTTTTGCTAAGCAAAGAGTCAAATTTATGCAAATGAATGCCAACAGGTGCTGCCCCCTGGGGTCTAAAATTTCACTATTGCATGAAACAAGCTGCTTATTTGTGATGATGATGAGCCCATTTAAAACAATCATGGGGATAGTGTCTACCAAGCCCCGCATGAGAACTTACAGGGTTCTACATCCACCCGCCTGCCTGTTGGGCTCTAAATGCCCACTGGACACCAGATCAAACCAATAATTAAGCTGCCAGTCTGATCAGCATGGGCAGATCAAAAGAAAATTGTAGTTGGGGAGGATGTGAGAGACGGAAGCTACACCAAGGCAGGACGTGAATTATGCACATTACTGATTGAAGCTAAAATTGTTTGGACATTGATTTGTGGAGATATGTGGATTATTGCAGTCGGAGGTTCAGCGACTGAACAGTTAGGTAGCAAGGGACAGGAGATGTGGAAGAGGGGAACATCACGTACTGCAGGACGTTTCCGAGTCCTGTGAGAGTTACTTTAACAATCCTTACCTTTGATCCACTGATTTTATTTGTAGTCAACCTCTTGCGGATTCGAAGTCCATCAAGCAATTGATTCACTGCTCTTGTCAATTGTGTAAAATCTACAAATTGAATGACCATTGCTTTAAATTGACATAGGGAGAGTGTCCACTTTGGATAACTATGGAAGTTCTGAGGTTAAGGAAGGAAGTTATGCGGATTTTAAATTTAAGTTCAGTGCTGATCCTATATTGAATCTAAGTTTGCTTGTGTTCTTAAGATAACAACATGGGAATTGTACACTGAATTAAAAAGAGGGGGGTGAGGGGGGTCTTCGTATGCTGATATAGGTTATAATTTTGCATGGTACAAAATTCAAACAAGTCTCCTTTAAAAAGGAAATTGGCCTCAAGGTGAAGATGAAATTCTAAGTTCATAAAGAGGTGTATTCTGATGTTTACTAAAGTAATAAAGCCGTACAGTGGTGTTTGTTATAAACATCACCTGACAGATTGCATATTTTTTTTAAAGATTACTATTTTAAGACATTGTGCGATATACCTTTGATGATGGATGTCTGTTGTGAAAGATTTCTATTTAACATGTACTTATGTGTCTCTCTCCTGTTCGTGGTGTACCATGTAGCAAGCCTAGCATGAAGCATTGTTTTGGCATGTAGCGCCGAGGGGTGTGCGCATGCTCAAAGGTAGCGCTGTTTTGGCATGTGACGCCCAGGAGTACGCACATGCTCAAATGACAACATGTTGTAAAAAGAACTCGGGTTTACAAATGCATGCTTACGTACACCAAGAAATACAATTGTATGGTAAATTCAAATGACATTCATCTGACTTTATTATGGGACTTCATTTTGTAACCATGAGACCCTTAAACGCAAAAGGGAATGCACTGTGAACAGAAGGGATTTCTGGCGTTCCGCGCGTGTGTATTGTTGGACATGCTTTACATGCAAGAGGAATGTCGTACACTGAAGCTCACCTTGTGAATACATGCATACGTATAAAGGAAAAGTTAAGCACATAAATTCAAATGACCCTGATGTAAAATCCTCATTGAACCCCAAATTTGGGTAAAAACAGATGTAATTGTTGTCAGATAGGATGCTGTGAAAAGGATTTCAGGCAGTATGCTCATGTGCATATTTAGCATTGCCACCCGTGGCAGAACTTCCTTCATCTGATCCAGTATTGGACACCACTAGTAGCCAATAAAAATTAAGCATTGTAATGGCTGGTATGACATATAGAAAATAAAAGGAGCTGCCAGGATGCAAGTGTGAGAAATGAAGTTGCCCATTATGCCAGCACAGACCTCCCCCCCCCCCCCCCCCCCAAAAAAAAAAAAAAGTTGAAGAAAATTTAAATCCAGTTAAGATATTATCCGTTCTCATGTTACTATTTGCTTCATTTGTATAATTTTATAAGATAAAAGAATATATATATATATATATATATATATATATATATATATATATATATATATATATATATGTATATATATATATATATATATAAAAGAGTCTTTGCATTGCTTGCGAAGTGGACCAGGGTCTAAGTAAGTAATCTGCAAGGAAAAAAAGAAAAAGAAACAAAAAACAGGGTCTGTTGTACTTTGCAAGGAAAAAAACAAAAACAAAAACAAGACCCAAGCCCTTGAGAGAGGGGGTAAAGGTAATTTCCATACTGGCACATTGGGGCATTTTACTTTGCAGACCAGCATATACTACTGAAAGCCCTGTTATTTTTGGTACTCCTTACTGGTCATTATCGTGGCCCATTCTTATGTTCAGTATGCTGTACTGGGCTATGGAACCCCATGGCCACTTGAGATGCAGTTCAGACAGTATGTGTATCAAAGGTATTACTGTACATGTATTCCTTGAAGTAATTTGAACAAGTTAGCTGATAGGACATGTGCATGCACTTTGGAGTTCCAGGCTGGGGATTCAATTAAAGGGAGAGGCCTGGAAGTTGGCAAACAATATTATATTGCACTGAGCAGCAGAAATGAGAACCATAAATCTGAGAGGAATCTTTGGAGTTCATGCTTGATCGGGTTGGTAGAATTAATCTCTCCATCAGTTCTTGTAGCTAAACAATCGGATCACCTCCCCGAGTTACCCTAAACCATGTACAGCTGAAACAAAGGAAGACCTAGTCGCCTGGTCACCGAACTCCGGATCTATGTAGGGACTGGTTAATTAACATCCATGAAGCTGGGCCTGGCGTCCAGGACCTGTAGCGACACACCTTGGTATTTGTTGACACCATGCAGGCTTGCAAAGTCCTGAGATCTTGGACATAGGGGCCATAATCCTGTAAAATTCACCTCATTTTAAAGTGTTTTTATTTAGAACTACTTATTTTGCTGGTGGCACAAAAGTTTGAAAATAATAACACAATGATTTTTTTTTTCAACTTGTATGCAAAATGGGGAAATTAACACTTAAGTAATATGCATGGACGAAAACAATCAAAATTTGCACGCAAGGAAATAAATATATTTACTGTAATATACAAATTTATTGTTTTTTAGGGTACAGATTTTCTAACCCCGCCCTTTCACTGGAAACAGCATGCTGTCACTGCCTTACATATATTGTGCTTTTATTATGGGTCCACCCCCAGGGGGAGCCACCATGTTTTAGGGTTGTCTGTCTGTTCATCCATCCCAGGCTCTGTCCATTCACCAATTGTTTGTGAACACGGTATCTCAAGACTTACTGGCCACATGAAACTCAATTGTACCTTATGTGTGCCTTGCTTTTATTGCTAGATTTGATAGCATTTTGCTGACCTTGATCCCTCATGCTCAAGGTTGCAGGAGCCATGTACTGCTAAGACAGACCCATCAGTCAATGCTTTGCTTTGAAGTAACTGAGTGGCTCCAGTTTTCACAGGTTTAATTAAAATTAAAAAATACAATGAAATTAAGCACATTTAATTGACAATAATATAGGACTTCTTGTCCAACAGTAAAAAAAAATAGCAGTTTTCCCCATCACTCCTCTGTCTCCTCCCGCAGTTCTCTGATAGAAGTTATCTATTGCAAGTAGACGGAGCGGAACAGGCTGGAATGAGATTATTTGAGTGTGTCCCTGGGAAGACTAAATTTGTTTGACCATTGCTTGGAGAGTTATGTGGCCAGTGGGTAATAAGATCACACAGGAGACAAGGAGACCGACACCAGCCCGAAGAAGGACGTCAGAAACGATTTCTCGGGGAATGGAATGCCACTGGCCTGTCTGACTTGAAGAAAAAAAAATCTTTGAGAAAGAAAGAGAAGTCTTCGTAGACATTTCTGAAAAATTGAAGAGATGCACAGTTGTTGGCGTCTATGTGTGTTTGCATTTTGTATTCACTGAGACTGAGTTTAGGGTTTTGGTTTCCAATGTGGTAGAATATGTCACTGACCTTTTGGTCCTGTGAAAGGTCAAGCTGGCAGTATAGACATTGCCAAACAAATTGGGAGCGACAACAAACATTACACTATTAGGAGGGACTGATGGAAGTTGTGTACGCATGTGTTATGACAGGATCTGTTGATGAGACCCAAAGCATCATGGGAGCAACAGATGATGGTGTTGTAAACTAATGTATATGTACATTTTGATTAGGTGTGCACAGTTGCCTGCTCCGCAGACACACAGCACAGCTAACTACTTTTCTGAGTCAGGGAACCAGTTTACCTTGTACTGAAGCATAGACGTTGTCATGACGATAACAGTGCATGAGCCAACTGAAAATACTGTACACACGTACCACTCCTAGTGATGACTGGTGTAATTTAAGAAAAAAAAAAGCCTGCTCAACAGACAATATGCTTTCCTCACTCAGGAAGTGGGTAAAGAAGGAAACACAGAGGTCACCCAGGCAACAGTGAACTTATCTTTATGATACAATGCTATCTTTACACTCTGTTTGTACTAATATGCAACATTAGATGTAAAACGAGTTACGTAAATCCCTGTCAGTGCCAGATGAGACCCAGTTGGGGTCAAAGCCTGGCAGCCTCTCTTAGCTCCTTGGACACAGCTATTATTCACATAGTTGTGGACACTTTAACTGGGGAAGGTCTGTCCCAAAGGCAACATTCCAGCAAATCTTCATTCATGGGTCATAAAATTGCTGTGTATGTATTAGAAGTCATTTCTCATCCTGCACAAATGAAAGTTTAGCAAGATATTGTCTTATTTTGGTAAGACATTTAAAGACACGCAACCCCTCCCCAATCTCCACATGACTGCAAGAGCAGTAGCTATCAAGAAGACATAAAACCTTGTCGGGTTGTATTTGTCTAGTAGGATTTTAATGTAGAATGCAGATAAAGCTGGCATCAGTTAAACCAATTAGAGGATACCCCAGACCTCCTTGCAGATATTATCACAAGAAAATAGCAATATAGAGAAACAGGAGAAGTTGATATCAATATACTGACAGGAACACATTTTATTGACTCTATCCCTGTTATTAATTATTCTCTTGCTTATCATGAGAAAGGTCCTGCACGTCCGAGTTGTATGATACCGGATTCAAATGGCCCATAAAAAGGCCTTTCATTCAAGAACCAGCCTTAGTCCAAGGTCAAACCTTGAAGAGTTTGTCCAGTTGAGTAGCTTTCCTGGGTACTCTGTGCATACAAACTGTGTCGGTAACTGTCGAGAAAACTGTTGGTCCTGTCCGCATGTTGGCACTGAGAGGGTTACAGCTGTTTTTATCTGTTGCATCAAGTTCTTGGTGGGCATTTTAGGCCCACAGACTGTCACATGACAACACGGTTAATTGTGCGTTGGAAGCACAAGGTACAGTATACCCCCCCCCCGCCCCCCGCCCCCCCCCCCCCCAACACCCATTTGCAGTTTTCCTTCTAGGACAAATGAAAGATCTAATAACTAACTGGAACAAGGTACAAATAGACCATGACAGGCCTTGAAGGGGTTAATTCAAGTGACCCGGTGTACAGAAAACACCCCCAAAACATATGTGTCAGCCAGCACAGGTGGGCGTGGCAAGACTCCTTGCCCCACCCCACCCCCTTCGGTGTGGCACGGGTCCCATCTGTCAAACCTGACTTTGTATGGCTGTAAATTGATAGCATTTTGACGTGATGGATGTCGACAGGAAAAAAGTTGTTTCTGCCACCACCTTAGTCAACATGTTGGTATCTGGCAGGACATTCTTTGGGATCCTCAGCTGGAAATTCTTTGTAAATCAGGATCTTTGCTGTTGGGTCAAATAGATATAAGGTCACAAATTATTCTCTAGCCAAAAATGGCTAAAAGTGTAATTGTGGTAACGTTTTTTAAATGCTTCTGTTGCCGTAAATTGTAGAAGAGGTTTAATCTGTGAAATATTTTTAACAGGTTTAGCAGTTTGCATCAATGGAGCTTGTGCAGAAGATACATTTGATACAAGTGCCTTCAATTATACACCTGGACAGCATGCCTGCAAAGCCTGGCCACACTGTAGGCTTGATATTCAGTGAAGCTTCATCAATATATTTTTGAAAAGTGTTCACATAAGAAAAGAAGATGGAACAAATGGAGTAGTTGTTTTGACTGTGAAAAGTTCACTTTTTCATATGGTATTAGGTCAGCTGGCCTCATGGACAGACGTAGTTGTTCTGACCAAGGGGGCCACTATACCGTGCTCTTTAAACAAGTATGTGCTGTTTGTTTGTTTGTTTGTTTGTTTGTTTGGACAGAGAGTTTTCAACATTGGTCCTTCACTTTTCAGGGACCACTCAAAGCAGAGACCACCTTGTAGGAGACACAACATGTATCAGCTTTGTCTGTCTGTCTGTCTGTCTGTCTGTCCCACATCGGCCCCACATGGTTTAAAACTTTCAGTGTTGAATTCTTCTTGCTATAAGAAATGCTTTATACCACCTTCTGTTTTTCCTTGAGTGGGCTCTGAAAGATGTATCCCATTACGAAACACAGGCAGAGGACACTTTAAAGATGATCAGGTTTTAAAGATGATCAGGTTCGGTGGAATGTGGGGGGTGGGGGGTGGGGGCAACAAGGTCACATGTAGCTGCAGCAGGACTTAAACTAATTTTAACGTCATATCTTGAATTATGCTGATCAGTGTAGATCCCAGAGCTTTAACTGAGTGACTTGTCTATTCGTTTTGTCAGATACAGGTAACAGAATTTAGGACTATCAGTGTATCCATGACCTCATGACCGAGCATTGAATCAACACCAGTATAAATCTCACCTTTACACCCACTAAGAAAATTATCAAAATTGCTTAAATTTTCGAGATAATGAAGTCTCCCTAGAAGTTCAGGAGGGGGCATATAGAAGTTTGAATGAAGCATATAATGACTTGCTTTTTGCATTCAGGGATGCTTTAATTGACAGATATTCTGACAGGTTCCGCTATAATGTCTAGTCACCTTCCCAGCATGCATAGCATGAAGGTCTCAACACTTCACCGATAAGAGCAGACGTTTTGGCCCATAATGCACAGGATTATCACTTTTAATTTAGCCCTGATGATACCTGTGTGGGTCTGTACCAGGGAGCACACCTTGTACCGACCTGTCCAAGAACTGCTTTAGAAGCCTTTCCCTGTGAGGTTAACCCCCGAGGTCCGGGTGTAACAGATGGGAAAGCTGATTGACGGAAATTTGGTGCTCAGGTTAGGTGGCCGCCAGCCCACCAACACTTGTCAAAAATCTTGCTGGAATTTGTCCTGAGCATCATACTTCACTAGTAATGTGATGTTAGCATGTTCCTGTCTTTGCAATTCCCACATTATTTTGATCCAATTATGTTGTACCGAACATAAATTGGTGAAGAAGACTGTTATCCATGAAACAGTCAATTCAGTTAAATGTTTTGGCTGAATGTGAACTGTTGACCCAAAGTTTGAACTATTGATGTGTAAAAATGTAAGGCCAAGGAAATGTTGTCTTTGTATTTATGGCTGGTGCAGCTGATGAAAAAATAAGAATCATGAAAAATTTTGTAAACTGATTGTTTACTGCAATAATCACAGTAAAAGAAAATCATGTGCATTTCGTACTTGATGAGTACAGAAATTTGAAAGCTACAATTCTTTGAGTCTTTTTCATTTCATTGCCAATTTTTTTTTTAAATGTGAACTATGCAGAATCAGTTTCCTGTTTGTCAATAAGAAAGAAAAGAAATGCAAGTCTACTGTATCCCTCCTACAGAGGGCACTTCAGTCAGGAGGGCCAGAGTTGTGTATACCCTTTTGCTGTCCATTGTAATCTATTAGTTAATAACTTTAAAATCTCTTTATATGGAACACCAAACCTTTCATGGTGAACTCGGGTGAATAACTTGTAAACATGTAGTAGATGATCCTAAAAATTTTGTTTCATTGGCCTCAAAAGTAACAAATTTATTCAAAGTTACTTTAAGATTCAGTGCTATGGGAAAACATGCACAACTCTGGCCTGCAAGTTTTTTTTATTTTTGTATTGGGTTGTGTATTCAGCTGAATACACATAAAATTGTGACCTCTCCTAACTTGGAACCTCAAGGAGTTAACAGTAGCCCGGGGTATGTACACAGGGTACATATGTTTGTGTTTGTAGCTCGGGGCCAGTGGCTGGATGCATCATGTTTCATTAGGTCAAATCAAAGTCACTGGGTAAATGATGATGGAGTCGTCTCTAAATTTGCTAATCAGCAGTTTTGATTAACACAAATTCTGCTTGATTTGGAGAGACATGCAGGCCGTGTTGTGTGTGGATGAATGATGGGTCTCAGTACTGCACCTTTTGCCACTCCCAAGTGCTACCACATGGTTTACACACTTAACACCCTGCACTTAAATTAGTGTCGGTTTCTGACTTCTCGGCTTCAAAACATCATTTATTCAATATCATAAGAACACTGGAGAAGGATTTGCAAAAATAGTAACCAGGGCATAATAGTTATACGGTATGTATTTTTTATTTTTTTTGTAGATATATTGAACATTATTAAGAAAGAAAGAGTAAAGTAGTCACGATTATTTCCCCAAAGATCTTTGTACGAATACAAGTAGGAAAAACCTACATGCACACACACACACCTGATGTTGGTTGGAAAAAAAAAGGAAAAAAAACCGAAGTTCTCTGTGGGCTATTGCTTGAGTTGCGCTGATCGAATTTCATTAAGACTGAATAAAATGATATTCTATCATTGTCAATTAACACATTTTTTCAAAGGTGTTTTACAGTTGTGTCAAGTAGCTAATTCTAAACAGAAATAGTTGACTGTGGGTTTTGCCTTGCCTGGCAAGTCAAGCTTCCTGGGCCGTGGGCTGTGTACATAGACAGCCCAGACAATGCTACACAACAGATGAGACTTTACAGGTTGGCATCGTGCAGTGTTCACACTTTGTAATACAGATAGAGTGCGCTGTGACAGAACTGCCATCAAGGAGGGACATTTAACATAGTAGCAAGAGGAAAACTGGTTCGTTGGGAGCCAAGGGACCCATCGTATTATATCAAAATCTACCCAGTAATGAGGAGCTTTACATAGAGGGAGCAGTGGCCCCGCTCCTCCCCACCCACCCCCATGTTAAAGCTACAGTGAAACCTCATTAGATTGGCACTCAGGTATCCAGAATATTCAAATTCCTTTGCTGTTTGACTCTTTAGTCTAATGTATTTAGAAATCAGACACATTTTTCAGGAACATATGGTATCATAAGACAGAGTTTTTCGCTGTATTTGAAAGAAATTTGAACATTTTATCATTGCGTTCAGTGAAATCCAGAACCTTGGTTTACAGTCCTGTTGGTGACAGCTACAGTGCTCCCTCTTCACAGGGCCACTCATTAAGGTACATCCTGGTATTTAACACTGTGGCCCCTGGGGTTCCAGTGTAACAGTTTTTGTATCACTTACGTGTTAACTATTCCCTTGTCATAAGGCAGCTTTGCTATAACATTATAGTCTAGATACCCCCTGGGCTCCATTATCAGTGTTATACAATACACAAAATTCATGCTGGCTAGAGGTGTGTATTCTCATTACATTCTTAAAAAGTATCATTCCGGTGAGTTGGCTAGTTTTGCACCTGAGGTGGTAAAGTGTATACACAAATATTTCAACTGTGCATCAAAATTTCCCATTAGAAATTCTATGTTTCTAAGCACAAGGGTTTTAAAGTTATTTAGGTGTAAATTATCATGGTAAGTATATGTAATGGGAATACACACCTGGCCCTCCTGCCTACAGAGCCCTCAAGTGAGAACCAACCTGAACTAACTGGTATTGACCTTGGCTATTCTTCTGTGGTATTGGTGATCTCGTTTATCTACGCTACTTCCCCCGGCACCCAGAAAGATAAAAGTCAGCAAATGAAACTGTAAGGAAAGCTGAAGTGTAACTCTTATTTATTCATATGCAACATGTATGTACATTCCCCATGTTTGGTTATGTGATTGGTGCCAAAGGTTGCTGCTTCAATACCCAGCCATTCCATGGTCACAAAACATACATATTTTTGGTGCTCCTTTGATGCTGGTGGACTTACATATGTAAAGTCCCTGATCTTGGACAACTCCAAACACAGTACGTCATTTGTACTGGAATAAATACAATGGACTGCATGGGCCATGCCGATTATGGCATTCGCGCATACCTGCCTCCATTGAACAATTTATTCTTTCTAGGAATGAGGATGTGGGGATTTATTATATTTGGTATGTGCATTTCCCATTTTCGGCTCGGTGATTAGTGCCGAAGGTAGCTGGTTTGACACCGGGCTGTTTGGGCCATTCCGTTCCGTAGTCACAAAACATAAATATACAGTTATACACTGCCTCATCCTCAAAGCTGGAAGCTGGTCGGGCCTGACCCTAAATGAGAATTGAAGGGAACTCTTGACCTGTTATCAGTGCCTATTTATCAGTTAATGAGTCCAGTGGCTAAGTAATTGCCAATGATGGGAGTCTGGGCTCAACAAAGTGTTTCCCTGTAGCCTCTGGTGGATACAGGAGTAACATTACATAACTACCTGCTGAAACTAATCTACGGACAGACCCATATTGTCATCCTCAAATAGACCGACTGGCAGATGTCTATCAGGTCCAGATAAATTGTGACAGATTTGGACTATGATTTATTTCTGTGGCTTTGATTTGGAAGGATAGCAGTGTCCCCCACGCTGGGAACTTGGTGAAATGTTGTCCTTGGGTTCAGACAGCTTTAGTCCAAGTTTACCGCTGGCTGGACACCTCCTTCCATGCGATGTGATAGATATCCCCTTACCTGTCTGTATTTGAGAGCTTTCCCCAGGGTTCAACAAAGGGGGGGGGGGGGGATAGGGTTATTCTGTAATGGCGCACTGGGCATTCTTGTTTACTATACTGGAGGCCCCTTGATTTCCGTACTTTTTGTTCCAGCCTTTATTTCAAAATTTTCTTATTTTCTGTGCCTGGTAAGTTTATAATGTTTCAGCACTGGAGATCAGTTTCCCCCTCAGTTGATGGTGGCCCCACATTTTCTCAAGAAAATGATACAAGGCTGATATTCAACTTCTGTCCATAGCCCTCCACCCCACTTTTTGATTGTCAGTGAAAAAGCCTGTGGGGGTGGGTGGAGTAAAGGGGCTCTTCTCTGGTACATGTAATAACATTGTGCCCCAGTTCAAGTTACAGAAAATAAGAATATTGCAAAGCCCAGAACATAAGGTGTTGATAGATGAAAAATATATAGAAAAACATATGTCAGTGCATACTGGTGCGAAAAGTGGAGACAAACCTAATGTTAAAAGTGAAGGTCATCAGTTGGCACTGATTTAGCATCAAAATATTATTTGGGAAATCAATTGTATATGCAGTATGTAGAGATCTCACAAACAAATGCTGATCTTTTTGATACATTTGTAATCTAAAATAGCTCTGTATATATTCTTCAAGTAGTCTTTCGCCACAAATTTGAATCAAGTGGAATTTCCTTCATTGTGGCTGTCACTGTCTCGTATTATTGCTCATAAATTGAATATTTGTTTTTTATGTTTGTACACATTTGCCCCTTGTCAAAATCGTTTATATCCAATTTGTATAAGAAAACTTCACATTTGAGCCAAGATTCCATACATTTTACTTTGACAAATTTAAGAAACATGTTTAAGATACTCTATTCATTCCAATTGTAGCACATTCCCTAATAGAAGCACACACCCTACTTTTTAATTTTAGGGGTTGTATAAAAAATGTAGTATTTTTTAATATTTTTAAAAATTAACTGCTTTTGATGAAGGGAGAGGGTTCATTGTTGTTATTTTATGCTATATGGATTCTATAATAAGCATAATTGCTTGTAGTATTGTAAATTAAGAAATATAATTATGACAAACCTCTGCAAAAACAATGCCTGCTCCAGGAAATGTTTGCATTAATTAGCACAGCATGCTGCCATTGGAATGAATATGGTAATACTACATTTAACCGTCTATGTAAGCTATTTGTATAAGTTTATAATTTCAAATTGTGCCAATCAGTGTGTCATTAAAATTGAGTATATGATACCAGCACATTGATGATGTATATGTGCACCAGGAGTGTTTATCTGCCACCAAATAAGATATGACACCATGAGAATATACAAAATTGCCACCAGGTGGTGCTGTGTAAGTATTCTTGTATGATGCAATGATCCCATGGTGGAGGGCAGGTGGGTTTGTGGCAGTAAATTTATCTGAGTTAGCTTTAAACATACACAGAGCATAGCATGACACATTTGGTTTATATTGCACACATAGTGTTCAGACACACTGGAAAAATGCAGAAATTCAGGATAAAGTTTAAGGAGAAATGTACACCAGCAGATTTAATTCTTTCTTTCTTTCTTTCTTTCTTTCTTTCTTTCTTTCTTTCTTTCTTTCTTTCTTTCTTTCTTTCTTTCTTTCTTTCTTTCTTTCTTTCTTTCTTTCTTTCTTTCATGCATTCATTCATTTAATTAACTTATTCCACCCTGACAGAAGACCGAGTCAACAGCCTTCCTTGGCATGCTCTATATGCAGTGTACCCTGAGCACGCTAAGGAAACATGTTGACCATGGACATATAATTTGGAATGATCTTCCATGCAAGTTTCATCCAAAATTTTGAAAAGTAATCCCTAAATTGGTAAAATGCAATCAGCATACGACATTTAGATATTAACGGGAAAAAGCGTCATTAGGGTGGAATGAGTTAAGATTCTTTTTTTTTTTTTTTTGTAATGGAAGAAAAAGGAAACTATATGGTTGATACACATTCAGGTAACATTCAGAGATAAATGAACACAGTTCTAATTCATCTAAGTGAGTCCAATGGGTTATTGACAGATAAACAAGGGGGGAAAATTGTTGCGTTCAGGAGAAATGTGGCGGGTTGGCATCAGTTTCATGGACTTTTGCCAAAGTGTACTTTAATCTGAAACAGCGGGCAAGTTCCTGGACCCCAAATTTGATCTCAGAACAAGGGTAAAATTTAGGATTAGTAGCTTGACTTGCCTTTTCAAACTGCAGGTTGCGTCGGCTGTGGTCTGCGGGGACAGGTCAAATTTTATTGGAAACAGTTGAGTGTTACCAGGAGGTAGGGACAGGGTCCAAGGCACGCATCTGGGGCTAAGTGGGGGGTTGTATCTAACACCGTTCACTTAACCCTCTCTCCACTGAATTTCTGGTCGAAAGTCATATGTATATATATATATACAGTGAAACCGCCGATTCAAAACACCCTTGGGACTGGAAAAAAGTGTTCAGTATAGTTGAGGTGTTCGGTATAGGGAGGTTTGATAGCATTGAAAGTATATATTTGGGACCAAGAAATGGTGTTCAGTATAGAGAGGTGTACGGTATACGGAGTTGTTCGGTTAGAGAGGTTTTACTGTATATATATAGACATGTATATATATATATATATGCATTGCTGGTGATTTAGTGTGTACTTGCAACTCTATAGCATTCAATTCTAAGTGGAAAAGAACTGGCTAAAGATTTAGTAGGGACATTTAAATGACATTTAAATTGGAAAAGAGTTAAATTTTGTGCACTTATAGACACATATTGGGTATTTTGATTTGCAAGGAATTGGGTAAATATTAGGAATTTTTCCACACTGAATATTTTGATTAAAAAGGAACTGGCTAAATGTTGCGTATTTTTAGGCATTTACTGGTTTACTTTAATTGGAAAGGAATTGGCTAAATATTAAAGACTCATGCTGGATACTTTAATTGCAAAGGGCCGTACTCAATATTGAAAAATTACATTCACCATCATGAGACTTGAACCGTGAAGAAAAGGACTTGCTGTAATTCACAGGTGTCAAGTCACAAAAGCATGTGGCTGCGATATTCCAATAAAAGGTGAATGAAAATATGCAATTTTCTTTGAAAATCCTATAGTTTTAACAAATGTTGGAACTCCTAAATGGAAGAGTTGGCTATGGTAATCAGATAATGATCATTTGTAAGTGCAAGGAAATGAATGAAATTTTCAGTTATCAGGCTTTCCAATCCCAACATGTAATTTTTTTTTTTTTTACAAAATCGCATAGTGTGGTACATATATTTAATAAACAGGGGCTAGCGCTAGCAGTAGCCAAAATAGCCACATGCTACTGAAACTTCAAAATGGCTATTAAAAGTAGCAAATGGCTACTAAAATTTCCCCAAAATTCTTTATTTTCATGCAGAAATTTAACAGATTTCAAGTCTGTGTAGCTCTTTTCTAGAAAAATTGAAATTTTGGCAACAAATTTTAGAATCCTAGCGCTAACCTAGATTGTGGAGACTTAGATTTTTTAGAATTCATCTTTTTGTTCTTAATAATAATAGTAATAATAATTCATCTTTTTGTTTTTAATAATAATGATAATAATTATTATTATTATTAGTGTTCTGTGTCACTGTGACTGAGTTGCCTCTCCCTCTATTTGTACCAACACCTAGAAACGTATACTTAAGGTGATGAAGTCACCTCACAGATATCATGGCCCTGAACATTGGTACATTTCCAAAATGTTGCGCAACATTTCTCCAGGCTACTTCCATGAAATTTGAATCGTGTAACAGTTACTCTGGCTGGCGGATTGCCCAGAGTAGCTTGGCAAGGTGTGGGGAGCTGGTCGGGTGCGCTGCCATTTTTGTGACAAAGTTTACAGGCTGAGGTAGAGATTTGATAATTGTCTCTGTTTAAAATAGATGTGCTGTACAGTGAAACCTGGTGATAATGGCACCATCTGCTCCTGGCAAAATGCATCAGATATGGGACTATGTCACATGAATGAGTCAAATGGTAACCAGGTTTTACTTCCAAATGGGTCAAATGGCAACTGGGTGGGTGGGTGGTTGGGTTTTTCTGTGCAGTCCTTCAAAACCTTGGTTGTGAAAGTGAGGTGGCCCTTTCTTAACCCTTTGGAGAAGAGGTTTGACTCTGGTGACCTGGTTCCTTAAATGAGAGTGATTTTTTGCTGTATATAGTGGTCCCTATATGAAGGGTCCCAGCCTGCAAGCCAATGGTGGTCCTCTGGCGGTCCTCCAGTGGCACATCCGGCGGTCCCCCGGTGGCAGGCCCCAGCGGCGCGCCAGAGTTTTGCCCATCGGTTTCCTGGCGGTCCGCCGATGGCAAGCCACCAAGTGGCCATCAGTGGACCTCTGGTGGCACTCTGGCGGCAGCCCCCATCATCCATGCATGGCCCCCAGTATTTTATTTATATATATATATATATATATTCTTGGAAAAATGTAACCAATTATATATATTTAAGCTCATGGCAAGTCACCAATTGGCCATCGGTGGGCCTCTGGCAGCGCTCTGGTGGCAAACCCCCATCATCCATGCATGGCCTGCAGGATTCATCTTTTCTGTTTAATTGGGGGGGGGGGGATGTATGTATATATATATATATATATATATATATATATATATATATATATATATATATCCAATTTATTATTGCTTGCTTGCCCATACAGCTAATCATAAGGCTATAAATAAATGTTGTAAATCTATAATTAGCTGTATATTCTAATAGGAAAACATTCAGCAGCAACTATTTCTAAATTCAGCAACCAAAATGCTTCCCATTCATATAACTGGTGAAAAATCATCATTGCCGAGGAATATACATACACAGCTCTGCACAAATAATAAATAAAATCAGTTTTATTTCAAAATAGAGCATTTTAACTCTAAGACTGATGACATACCCAATAGCATGCTGCAAAATCTTGTCCTTTAACCTGCATTTTGCTTACCACAGTACCCTGCACATTTATAACAATTAATAAACAACCAAATGCATAAATTATATGAACATGTGTTTATTGACAAATATATGACATCGCTGGTCATGAATTTCTGTGAATGCACTTTGCATCAGTCTGACTCAGAGCCATCAGCAGTGGGTATGCCAGCTGAAACACCAGTTGTGCTGTTGGAACCAGCTGCAAGAGCAGAGCTGCAGGATTTGCGTCGGTTTTTTCGCCCACCTTCCCTGTCTTTTGCCCCTTTCAGGTATCTGCACACCTCCTTCTGTATCTCTGCATCCGTTGCATCTTTCGTGAAAATGTTTCTTCTGATTGCTTCTTCAAAAAAAGAAAGAAAAAAATACATAAATAAATAAAATGTACACTCTGAATAAGCTTTACCACAAGGGTGGTGTCATTTTAGTGTAAAAAGCCACAAATATATTTTGCTTACCCAACAAAGCACATTTCAAATGCAAGTATATCCTGTAATATCCATCAAACTAGATCTTAATCTGTAATATTACTTTTATTATCAGTTTAAATTAATGTCAAACACATGATCAACACACTTATACAACACACCAAGCATCAACAAGCTAAATAGTCTAGTTGAAATGTTTGAATGTGCACACATTTGTTTAAGTGCATTACTAAAAACTAGGCTGTCCCAGAAAAATCTAAAAACTAGTTGACTGGGTTCCTAAATTAAAAATGTAATCCTATGGCAAATTTAAACATTCAATGCTTGCCACATTGACAATTTGTCCATAAGGGCTCAACAACTTATTACTTACTTTGTAGTATGCGCCTAATCTTGAGCTTTCTAAACTCTGTCTTTTCACCTTGGCCAGTCCAGTTACATTCCCTCATGAACTTGGTGGTAATAAGATCCCCCAGCATACGCTTCACGCAATCCTGGACATTGTGCCCCCCTCGAGAAGCCAGGGAAGTAATCTGTAATGAAGAGTTGATGTAAGTTTGGTGATGCGAAAAAGACCCCTGACCATATAGGCAAGTGGACCATACTGAAAGGCATTGAATCTGTCATGGGGAGCAATATTTGTTTAATAATAGGAGTCTATGACAAACATTTTTCCTGAATTAACTATCTTTTCTTTCGTAACATCTGAATTTACATTCCAACATACTTGTCTCATAAAATTTACCAAAATATGTTATTAATCCTGCTAGTATGTTAAATTTGAGACTTTCTGCAATTTTCAGACCTACAGATGTATCGTTTCATTAGCACAAAAATTTTGAAGGTTCTGACCCCTACCTATAATTTTCACACATTTTTAAGTTAAGCTTGTTAATGAACAAATGTTAACACTTGAATATAATGAGTACACGTGCATAGAAAAGCTCTAAATATTATAGTTGAGCTTGAAGGATCGAATCAACACCCAAATTTAGAATGTTACCTCAAAAACAATGTTTGTAAATTGCTGTGGACCTGACTACTTAAGATAACCCTTGCTCTTGGTTTTCTTGTCATCTATCACAAGAGATACCTTTATGCCACCTATTTGCTTAATGCATGTTAAATCCATGTTAATAATATCTACTGTGCACTGCAATTTCACTTATCCCAGTCCCAACAATTTTACGGATACATTCAAAGGTTTCAAATGATACAATGTATGCACACATATATATGTACATCACTGAAATTAAAATGTGTACAAGAACCACCACCAAACACCACACCAGAAACAACTATCTTGTCAAGAATTAATAAGCCCATATACACAAGTATTTCATAAATATGCAGAGAAGACATGGGACACAAAAAGCAGCCAACATGATCAATATTGCCCCAAGCAGCCCATATCCTGACTATGGTATCACTGCATACAGCACATTTATAGCTGACAATGGCCGACACATTCTACAAGCATGTACACTTAAAAATTGTATGTCACAACTGACACACATGTACATCTATGTACATCTATTTCACACCCACCCACAAACACACAGAGGGAAAAAACACCACACCAAGAATATTTGATTATTGGACTTGCTTAATTCCCTTTGCAAAGCAACTTGCAAAACATGCTTTTTTGGCACGTGGTCCATAATTCCTACTAAGTTCATGTTTTGAGCCATAATATGTATAATTCACAGCACAAATCTTGCTACTCTAGAAGACCTTCGCCATCACAGAAAATTTGTCATTTATGGCGGTTACTTATGTTAAGCAACAAAGAAATATTTCATGCTTTGAAAGAATGGTCCCAAAAGCCACGCAGTCCCTCCCAAGAAAAGATCTGTATAGCAGATAATATTCTACATTGGAGCTTCTGGCATGTACATGAGGATATCAATCTTGATAATTTAGTCCCCATTTCAGAAAGTATATTACATGCCGAGTTTTCTTTTTTTTTCTGCTGGTCTTAGTACTTCAGCTTCAAATATGTATCTCATGGTAACTATAAGATATATTATTTCTTTTACTGTTTGTCAAAAAAATAAAATAAAATAAAATAAACCGAAAGACAATAGCACAAGTCACAGAAAGTGTCACTGAAGGAATAGTGCATCAAGCATAGCGTACCCTGTAGGAGATACATATCAAAGTAAATTACCTGTCCATAAAGTCACCTGGAAAGCAATCAGTTCAGTGGTTATCATTCTCGAGTTTTAGCACTTTAATTCATCATAATCACATTTTAACATTTATAAACTGATTAACTACTTCAATAATAGTAATTTCTAAGTACCTATAAAATCAACAATTTACTGTAAATTTGTGTCTTTAGGGGTTGAAAACAACATGCAATGACAAGCCGCTACCTCTCAACCTTCATTATGCCTATTAAAAAGTACTTCACGATGGTATGATTTTGGTTAGCGATAGTGCCTTTCTTTGTCTTTTGAGAGACAGACCATCCCTTCGGCAAATCTGGAACTGATGTTTGATAGCTTTATTCCGCTCTTTCATGACTATCCCCAGTGCATAAAAGTAGTCACATAAAGCAGGTCCTCTGTCACTGCAGGTAGAGTAACATGGATAAGAATAGCCTACAGCCTGGTGAATCTGGTCTCTTAACCCTCTGGACACTAAGCATTTTGTAATGCAATGTATTTAGTGCCGATATATGGGCTCTTAGGATCCAGAAGGTTAATAGAGTGGTCTCTCAAAAGACGGACCACTGTGATCCAAAGTTTCCCAAAACCAATCCCTTCCATCTTAAAAATCATATTAAACCAATGGCAATACCTCCCGACACTTCTCTTCCAACATTACAATCCTACATAACAGCAGACAATTAAAGTTTCATAGACTACGAAATTCAAAGGAAAATGAATTTGTAGGTATCCACCTGAAGGAAACAGCTTCAAAATCATCATAACATGTATAGATAACAGAATCGAATGTAATTTTATGTATAAACATTCAACCTACCAGATATTTTTGCAGTTCCTTGTCTCCCTCTACTGCATCTTCTAGTTGAAGGAGCTGTTGATTATTGTTTGCTGGCATCACAACACCTTCTGGGAGGGTGTAATCAACATCTATTGCACCACCAGGCTGAAGATTCTGTAGCAGCTTAGTATTTCTTTCCACCTGTTTCTTTAGATCAGCTACTGAATGCTCCAGCCCAGTTAAAATTCGGATCAAGAGCTTCTCTGTAGCTGTAGTATAAGTAGAAAAGAAGTAATAGTGTGAGAATAGTTTTAACCTTTCAATATTGATAAGTTCCAGTTGGACTAGCAAAAAGTTAACGAACACTCAAGTAAGCTAAGGACCAAGGTCACCCAGGTACTGAGTTAGTCTGACCTTTATGGAAAGAACATAAACATGTGCAACATCAAGGTCTCAGTTAAAGTAGTCCTCAAGTTTTAATACTGAAGAGTAAAATTCATGTACATGTACATGTATGTTGCATTGTGATCTCAGAAATGAGTCCAAGGTCACTCATGTAAGCATGACCTTCACAGGGAAACATTAACACATGCAACATTAATGTAGTAACTCAAAACAGATCTTAAGTTATTAAGTGAACAGTAAATTTCATGTCAGTTGTCCTGTGACCTTGGGAATGAAGTCAAGGTCACTCATGAACTGTCTGATCTTGGCCCTCAAAGCAGATCATCACCATGTAAACATCAAAGTTCAGGCTGAAATTGTTATAAAGTTATCATCTGTACAGTTGAATACACATGAGTGACCTTATGACCTTGAGAATGAGGTCAAGGTCACCTATGTACTGTGTAACACCCAGTGTCATGCTCTCGGATGTTCCTATACAATTCTAAAAATCAATAGGCCAAGAGGTTTTGGAGAAGATTTTTTAAAAATGTGATCAAAATTTCAACAAAAAAATTATAAAAAATCCAAAAATCACTGGAGCATGATCATTTGAACAAACCTAGTTGAGACCCATCCAGGGTACATCTTCACCAAGTTTGAAGTAAATCTGGTTAGTGGTTTTGGAGATGAAGTCAGAATTGTAAATTACCAAAGCAATCGCCAGTCTCTCACACAGTCATCAACATGATCAATAGGACTGTATGCATCAACTGTAAAGTGTACACCCGAATTGAAAAATTCACTTAAAATCTGAGATTCACAGTAATGCTATCTTGTGAGAATCTATGGTGGGGCCTTCTACAGGGAATATTTACACCAAATTTCAGTATATCTGAGTTGGAAGGAATTGGCCAAGCGGTTGCGAGATTTTTTTTAAGATTTGGCCCTAAAAAAGACAAAAAGCAAATAATAAAAAAAAATTCGAAGATTATCTGAATACCTGTAACATGTGATCCATTACTTGCATTTTCAAGCTGATCTGCTCTAGACAAAGGTCCAGGAGATGGCACAGGTGAATTGGTAGGTCTAGGCGATGTCACAGGTGACTTGGTGTGATACTGTCTGACTCGCCCTAATGGTGTCGAAATGATGGGGGATGACATATCAACATCTTGGGCCGACGATGGACCAGGTGAGGGTGAAAGTTGGGGAGAACAATATTCCCGAGAACTGACTGTCCCAGTCCCATGTGATGACACTGACTCCTCTTGCAGGGTCGATTGCTGTCTGTGGACATCTTTTACTCCTGATGAAATGGAACTGCCAGGTGATGGAGCCATTGGAGATGGTACAGAATTTGAGACCATGGCAGCATTTGGTGGATTTGGTGGTTTGGGAGCTTTTGGAAGTGTCTTCTTTGATTTCTTGCTCTGAGTCTGATGTACTTCAGCATCCTCCTCACTCTCCTCTTCACTCCCCACATCATTTAGATATTTTGTATTCTGTCTGAAAAAAGCATGAGCATCTATTTGAAGTTCACTCAAGATTGTGATGTTAAAGTGGTCAACAAGTTAGCAAAGCTAAAGTCATGAATAACCTTACATGTCATGCTGTATGCTGAGCAATAGTCTGATGAACATATCGGTTGATGTCTGCGGAGAAACAAGGAATATCAGTCTTACAAGGTCTATGGAGGTAGTGGTTGAGATATGGCGTGGAAAAGATCAGACGGTGTTTCATGCTTGGCTGTACAACTAATGCAGGAATGTTACTTGAGGAACAAGTCTCTTCAAAATGCACATATATTGTATATAACGTCCAACAGCTACACAAGTTTCAGACATGTGGGCTTTAAAGCTTTCCAGACATGGGCCAGATGGATGGGTAAACGGACAGTGCCCATTCCTCTAATCCCCTCCCCACTCCACTTACGGGAATGTGTTGCAGCACCCTTTTTGGACAGTAATTCAGAATATTTTTTGATAATAAGTTGCCAATGTTAATGTCATTTGACCCCCCCCCCCCCCCAAAAAAAAAAAAAACTTATCACCATGATAATAAAACAGTTGAGATGAAAATTGGGTAATTTTTCACATCAATCAAAACTCACAAGAATTTACCTTCTCTTTCTCTTTTTCTCCTCCAGTTCATCCTCAGTTTGCATATCAGATGTTTCCTGTGCTTTTTCTAAAAACATACGTGCCCTTTCATATGTCTCTGGAAAAAAAAACAAAAAAACATATCAACAGCTAAATTTATATTGAGATTATATTGCCTGATCATACCCAGTTTCAACTTTATCTGGCAAATGTGTCACTGAGGTCACATGAAGCATGACCTTTTCACTTTTTTGGTTAGAAGTGTGCCTTTTTGTACTGGACCATAAGTAATTAAGTACAATGCTCAAATTCTAAACCCTTTTTTTAATCCCAATACAGTGGTACCTGCTGTATGCAACCACTGCAATAAGCAGCCACAGTGCTTTTTGTGGTCACTAGGCTCGGACACAGGATTCAATCTCTTTGTATAATTTACCTGTGGTGACAGGTCACCTGCTGTATGTGACCACTTTTTCTTGGCAGAAGGGATGGCCACATAGAGCAGGTACCACTGTACTCCCTTTCACAGAATGCATGTCTTACAGTTTTCTATTCCTAATTTACACTTAATATAGAAACTGGTTGTTAAATACAACTTTTGAGTTAAGATACATATTTTGATCATATGTCTGGCAAATTCAATACATAACATTAGCTGTAATCACACAAACATGAAGTCAAACTTTTGAAATTCACAAACATGGAAAATAAGCAGTGCTGCTTTGTCTTAGCAATGTGAAATTTGTACTTCTTCTCAGCGAATACTTTCTTTTTCATATCATAACTGTTTTTAGAATATGATGCCCTGTAAATCCCAGTGCAATTTGTTCTGTACATGTATTTATGTTTGCTTTAGATACTGGAACAAAAAAGAAATAAATCGGTCATCCTTTTACCTTTGGATCCCAGGTATCTTATTTTCAGGACTGCCCAAGATTCCTCTGGTCCTTGCAGTGTCTTTACTGCCTTTTTTACTCTGGCATCTGTGGTAAACGGGGGCCAGTAACACTGTGTCTTCCCAATGCACCATGATTGGGGTACAATCCCAACTGCGTCATCTTCATCTGGAAAGCAGACTATGGTGTATTGTTTCTCCATCCTGCAAAATTCAAAACACAGAAATATTAAAATCTCCAAGTGCTGTACATCTATAAACACTTGAAATTCAGGGCTCACACATCTGTATGTCTGCTGGCCTTGGAAAAGTAATTTTGTCAACATGGCAAGTGAAAATCCCCTTGAACTATCCCTACAGACTACCCACAATTCTGATCTTGATGGTATGATTTGAATGGAACAGCAGTGTAGGATAGGGGGGTTGGTAAGTATTGGTGAACTTGTTCACAGCACATGATAATGATATTTTGAAACAAATCTGACATGCCCTGAAAAGTCAATATGTGACTATGCAGTAAAACATTGCATGTTCACCTGAATCACCTTGGTACCCACAGTACCTTTGCAGCAAATATTTTGTTGTATTCCCATAGCAATGCATTTGAAAAAAGAAAAAAAAATGCTGCTTCAGGTACACTATTATGGTACATGGATTCCTGCAATAAGGACAACTCATGACATTTGAAAACAAAAGCTCACTTGAGAAATTTGGCTATATCTGCAGAAAAGTGAGCATGGTTGAACTTGACCAATTTGTTATAATCCAATAATTTTCACGGCTTTGCTGGCAAATTTGCCTGTACATGTATTTCCAGTCACCAAACACTGCATTTGCAGAAAAATCAGTATGGATATGAACTTATCCAATATAATCCAATAATCTTACACCTTAGCCAACAAATTTGCCTGTGCATGTATTTCCAGTTGCCAAAGTCCAAACAATACATGTAGCCACTATCCAAATATAAAAATAAATGCATATAAAGTAAACTAAGTCTACTCCTTACTGAAACTCCTTCTCTGAGTGCCAATATACTAATTTTGTATAATGCACACAATATTTCAATATTTTAACAATTAACATGAATTTTCTAGCTTAGCTTATAAATATTCCTACTTTCGTATTAATGAAAGTGAACCAAGTGTACAATACTGAAAGCCAGGACGGCTGAGATCATGGTCTTCATGCACTTGGTGTGATCTTGCCATAAACAAGGATGTGCTGGCTTGCAGTGTTCTTTTTGCAGTTGGTTTCACTTTTATCCAATAATTATAGCTCTATTATAAAAATGATTCAAATAGATTATGTATAATTTAACAGTTTTTAATTCTGAAAATAGTTGAAATTCACAAGCTGACAACTCTAATGTCCCCAACAAAAGGTTTTACGAAAGTGAATGATCATGTCATCCCACGTGTGCAACATTCATCAAATAGGGAAACACAAGGCTTGTGACAGCCTTGTGCTCAGCTGACCTTACGTGCACAGACTGTTGTGGATCTGTGAATTATGATATCAAGGTCACCAATGTTTCAGACCATGATCTTTGTTGCTAGCATCCATGTACATATCCCCTTGCTGATCGTTAAAAAGTACAGAAAATCACAGCAACAACTGTAGAAAAAATTTAGGTCTAGGAGTCCCCAGAAGTGTCCCAATGAAATTTCAAAGCAATGGCTAAGGGGTTTCAAAGAAGACATTTTAAGAATTTGCCAAAAATAAAAAAATTACTGAAGCTTGACCATTTGAACAAACTTGGTAGACACACACCCATGGTACTTTTCCAGCAACTTTACAGTCAATCTGCCCAGTGGTTTTGGAGAGTCAAAAATGTGACTTGTTGATGACAGATGTCGGACAACAGAGGACGCTGGGCGAAGGACCATTAGGTAAGCTCAGCTACTGAAAAGTCAGCTGAGCTCGATAAGTAGTACTGAAGCTCTACAAGGAAAATATATATTTCTACAAGGGTGATATGGATCCAGTCCATATTTTCCTGCTTTTAGGACTAATTCTGCTGTAACTACTGGCTAAATAACAAAACACATGCACCCAGTGTCAAGCAAGGCTACTGATAATATGTGATATGTAATATATCAATGGGAAACATGATCCTATCTGAGCTAGCTAGTTGTCCTACCTTTGATGTAAAGTACTGTGAAATTCTGTAATGGGATCCAAGTACAGAACTCCCTCTATTATAAACCCCTCATGTGAAGGAGGTTTCTGACGTAACATCACGGGAACAATGACACTCGCTGAAATAATTTTCCCATTATTTCTATGTTCACAGTCACTCTCTTATAAGGAGGATTTGCTGTACATGGTCTGTTCTGAGGATCCTAACACTGTAGCAGCAGTGTTCTAAAGTGCAAGTACTGCTGTAGAGACAGTGGAAACAGCACATTTCCTCATTTCAAAAATAAAAAGTTTGAGAGTCATCTGCAAAATTCATTATGCTACGGACTGCTAAAATGGAGAACATCCTCTGTTTGACAATGTATATTCTAACACATGGACTGTTGATCAAAACATTATTGTAAAAAAATAAATCCATGTGCAGGTGATCAACAAACAATTCTCAAGAACATTCTTTTTTTTCCTTTTTTTTTTGTCCTTTCATGCAGACAGAGAGCTGCATACAATACCAGTCACCATGGTAGACAAATTTTAGTTTGCATGGAAGTTCAATCTATTACAACCTATGTAACACCCTGCCACTTCTGTCAATCACAGCCAGGATCACAAAAGTTACAAGTGGAGAAGAGGCAATCCAATATGTACACCCCGGAATGGAAGAAGTACATATTTCTTTGCAATTTCTGTCACAGCACAAACCTTCAATTCTGTATTAAGATTTGATAATCTAAAAATGTTGAGCTTTTTTGAGTCAAGCGGATAAGTGAAGAAGTTTTCAAGCTCACGAAACTTTCTGTACACAATCCTCACACCATGTTGGTCATCTGCAATAATGTTCTGTACAACTACAACATCCTTGTTGCGTAGTTGAACACAGTTATCACCTTCTGAAACTTTCAAAGTAAAATTTTTGAGATGCATCTCTGCATACTGGTCTTTAAATGCAAGGCATCCTGGGACAGGACCGACACGGTGAGGCTTACACAAAAATTTCTCTTTATACACTGATACTGTTTTGTTCCTCTCATTTTCTTCTGAAAGACGTCGCACCACTTGTTCCAATGGGGAGTTAGGTTTTCTGACCATTCTTTTTACTCTGCTGAGAAAATTTTCAAACGGGAAAGCGGAAATGTTGTCTAGGACTCCAAATTTTCTTGCCTCTTCACTCAGGTGTACTAATCCATGCACATTATATGTGATGTGATTCTGACCATACAGTTCCCCAAAATGTTGTACAAACAGGACCAATAAGCTATGGGCATATTCAAGGTACTGAGTATGAAGGGAGGCACTCAACAAAATATTTATGCCAACAGATAAAAGCAGGAAATTGTTGTACAGTTCCTCAGGAAGGTGCTGTAACAAACACACTGGTCCTGTATATAGAAGGAACTGCCTAAGCTCTGTTGCCTTCCAGCGTTCAAATTCTTCCACAGGTCTAGGCTTCCGATTAAATTCACAGGGGATCTTTGAATGCATCGACTTCAGCACAGTCGATATTTGCTCTATTACCCTTGGACCAATTCTTGTCACTAATGGCCCGCGACGCCAGAGCAACAGTAACTTGCGCACTACTCCCAGGCAAACAAGATGCATATAGTCCATAGGAAACTGTGACACCATCCCTAATGATAAAGCTGACAGTGGTGTTGTCCCATTATGATGGTCAGTATCCCTCCTATCAGCAAATGAATCATCTGTGCGCAATATAGCACTTGTTTCTGGAAATGTTACTTTACCATTGTATGTTCCTGGTTGTGTACACTTGTCGCAGCCAGAATAAGCATTATGCCCCTTAATCTGTTTCACAAATGCACGTGCTGGGGCATCACAAATAAAGGCAGATACTTGAAAGTGGTAATACTTGTCCAGGTATGTCACCCCTTTCTCTTGCAACGCACATGTTTCTTCTACAAAGTCTTGAAAGTACTGCTCTATGGAGGCTGGTTTGCTTTTCCCGTAGTACAATCCAATGATAAATGGTTCTTTGTTTGTTTGAATATCATTTTTCATGCATTCAATCAGTCCCAAAATAGGCCAAAACTGTGCGTTTGAACTTTTAAAAATTGGCAAACCATCCACATTCACTTGCAATGTTATTGATGTTCCCATTCTGATATCAGTGTTTTTAGCTAACTGGGACAGAATCCCAGTTTCTATCCCAATGTGATAGTAACATCCACCTTCCAAGTTTTTCGAAACAACTTTGACATTGGTACCAAGCAAAGTTCGCGGATCCTTTGGAAGCTCTAGATTTTCTTTCCTTAATATGCCAAGCAACCCCGACAGTGCCCCATGTGTAATCTTATGCTGTACGGCCCAATCTGCAAGATCTGACCTGAGGTTTGATTTATCATCATCAGTATCACTGAATTCAGATGATGAGATGAATGGTGGTGATAGCTGTTCATCATTATCATCATCATCATCTGAGAGTATGGATGGAGCTTGTTCTACATCTTCAGTAAAGGTGCTTGATGCTGCTGGGATTTTGTTGTTAGCTCCTGATACATTTGGTAGCTCATTGTTTTTATCAGAGGACAACTCTAACTGGTTGTTGACTCTGGGGATCTCAGGTGTATCTTGCACAGGATTCTCTGGTATGGAGGGGTATTGTTCTTGGTCACCTTCAGAACATGACTGCTCAATGTTCTGAATATACCTGTCCACTTGGGACACAATTTTTCTTCTCTTTGTCCAGTAGGTCATTTTTAACCTGAAAAAACCACGGTTTTCAAAATGGTTTGATAAAAGAAATAAAAACAAAGCAGGTGAGTGTCAGGGCATTTACACCCAACAAACAGATTTTTAATGGTCTCTTTTCACTGGAAACACCTAGGTATCCACATAGAATAAAAATGCTTACAATTTCAATGATGCATCCATTTGTTTCAGGCAGCAAACTGGAATTTTTCAGACCAATGTGTCAAGGCCTGAATGATTTTCTTTTTCTTCCCTATATCATCGTTTCCAAACTTGACCCAAATAAATGCCTTTAAAAGAGAATATTCCAGAATTGTAGAGCAACAATCAACAAGGTTGGCCTGATATTAATGCACCAATTATAAAAGCACTCTTTGAGGATATACTCTATATAGATAACGCTTAGCAAATTATAATAAGGACTCTGGAGTATTAACTTTTGCAGCCATATACAATGCCAGTCATTTTCAGTTTATCTTTGTCATCTTTTAACTTAATTTTTCCAACATATTTGATTTATTTGCATACAAAATAAACGAGGAACATGAGGAATGCACATATGAAAGTCCATGGTTCTTTACATGATGATGCAGGAAAGTCAATTCCATTGGGAATTCTTTACAAAGTACTGAAGAACACCTTCAAGTGTATAACACAGTAAATATATATATATATATATATATATATATATATATATATATATATATATATATATATGTATTATGTTGTGAGTCAAGTATCATGATGCCTTGCTTGAACAGTAAAACCCAACTCTAACAATTACTATAAGCTGAGCAGCTCTTAAACTGACCTTTATTTTTTTAATTTGCACAGAATGTGCCATTATGTGGCAAAATGGTCACTCAAATCATTATAGGGATAATCCCTGATTGGGAATTATTTTAAGTACCTGACACAACAATGAGATTACTAAGTAGATCAACCAACACCCCTTTTATTTCATTTTTGTCATAAAATAAAAAAAATCAATAATACTAATTTACAATTAAGTCTTAACCTGCAGTCAGAACATCAGTGTGCTTTCATCTTCAGCAGCAATTGCAAAAATAATAAAATAAGCAGGGGGATTCAAATTACTATAAAGCATGAAAACACTAAATCTTCACAAATTGCAAAAAATAAGGAAATACATAAATAACATGAATACAACTTCACAGGACTAAAGTAGTAAAGAGGCAGAGAAATAGTCAACTCCTGCATGCCTTCAGTTTTTTTGTTTTTTTTGTTTGTTTTTGTTTTGTTTTTTTGTTTTTTTTCTGGCGGGGGGGGGGGGAGGATTTAAGGCAACCTTCATTAATATAGGCTCACTAAGATGCTTGGATAAGCCTCGAAAGCTCCCAAGTCAAGGAACTTTCAATGTTAGTTGTGAGTACAAGTAGAAGTACTAAATTTCACTTATACATATATATACATATTCATTAATATAATATTCTCCTCCAAACAAAGACTTGCGTCATATACTTTATTTTCTTCACCTCTCAGGCTAGTGCCCGCCCAGGCTAAGCGTATCCACCAGTACCAACCATGTGAACAATTAGCTCAATGCCTCATAGAGCTACCGTTTATTACAACATATGCAATGGTGCAGCCCCAGCCGGCTCTCGAACTCGTGGCAGTGCGGCCAGTCACTTGTTCACCTTCAAATCTGCTATGCCGTTGATGGTAAATTGCGTGAAAAACGTACCGAAATGCTGCCAACTTGATTTGTTTTCTCACCAAACTGCCGTAATCATGTAGCTTACTTTTCCTTTCCCGTTAAATTCCTTTCAATTTAGTTGTATCATTAGTTTAGGCGCCAACAGGCACTAGTGTGGGACAACCACCTTCATTATCGCCACGTCAACCGCACATCGACTTGAGAAATAAAACACCATCCCATAAATAGAATACACAAGCATGTCTGCAGGTTCTAAACCATATAATTATCCCAAATGTACTTACCTATATACGTATTTCCACTCTTGTACCGGTATTTATGACTCTGTTTAATCGCTCATCGTCTTCTTTCCACCTTCTTGGATTGCCGCTCGAAACGCATTTGCAAAGCATTCTGGGTACGCATAATCAACTGTCGAGTGGAGCAAGGCCACCGCTGGTGGTAAGAGAGTGGATCGCTGTCGGCTTACCGACAGCGGAATGCCACCAGCTGACCGATAGCGCACAGCGATAGGCCTGCCACCGGTGGCATGCCACCAATTTGCCCCTGGGGGTCCGCCAGTGGCTTGCGTGCTGGGGTCACTCTAAAGAGAGACCACCTGTCTTGAAAGATCATCTTTTCTGGGTCCTTCATTGGGTACATTACTTTCAGTGTGTGTACCTATCACCAGACCACTGTCTTGAAAGACCACAATTTGATCATCTCTAGAAGTCAGGTTTCACAGTATTTAAACTGGAACCAAAATTAATGAGAATGGGAGATACAGATTCCTGGGGGAGGGGGAAGGGCTGCCACTAAAGTGTCGTGCTGAGTGTAAAAGGGGAGGGGGGGGGAAGGGTAGTTTCATGGCTCCTCCTGAATACTTGGATGAAATTGTGTGTGAGTGACCTTGATATTGTTGTAAGGTCACAGCGCCAATTTTATGCCAAGGTTTACTGTCACCTTGGTAACCTGAGAATGGAAAGGGCTGCCATAACCAAATTGGATATGGTGGCTCCCTCTTGTAAAGAGCTTGGGTACTATTGCACATGAGTACATGACCTTTTTTTCAACACATGAGTACATGTAAGCTTGACCTTTTTTTCAACACCAGGGGCTCAAAATATTTCAGACCGGACAGGGTGGGGCGGTAGGGACCAAAAAAAAAAAAAAGAAGAAGTGTTTAAAAGTAAGGAGCATTTGTTTTGCTTGGAGTTAAAGGGTCAGTGTTCTAAAGTGGGATGTAAAAGGACAAATATAACAAAAGTTGTGCCAGGAATTGTGGGTTGTCAGTTGTGGAGCGTGTGCGGGTGTTGAGCCACAAAATTACTTCAAAATCAGCTGCGTCCGAAACTAACCTTCACTGTATACTGGCAGTATTTTTGTGTGTCATGGCTGTATGCCATTACATGCTACTTAATTTACCTCCCAGTTCAAGTGGCCCGAACTTCAAATATATCAACATTTATATGATACTTAAATAAGACCAGGAGCCATTGGGTGCAGGTAGACGCATTTATTCTCAGTAAATTTACAAGCTCAGTAAATCGATCCAAAAAAAGAAAAAGAAAAAAAAAAAAAACTCAGGGGTTGAGTAAGAAAAAAAATGATAAGTTGTTCAATTAATATTATAAGTTTTTAATGCTGCCAAAATTTGGTTTTATATGTCCCTTTGGAATTGGCGGCTCCAATTTCATTTACCGGCCTTTTCTATCTGTGATTGATTAGCCTTGTACGAGTAAATGTTATCTCTCTGGATTTTTCACTGAAAATGAGGAATTTGCTCAATTCATTGTATCAAGTAGTGAAGTGGTAATGATGGATAGCAACTGGTGCTCCTGAATCAAAGGCAAGAAAAGTGGATATATGGTAAAATTCACATGCACAAAAAAGGGTTATTTTTCATGGGTGTCTGTTGAGGGGGTGGGGGTGGGGGATATGTATGCGCATCCATTCACTCCAATGAATAATGAGGAAACCATATCATGTGCCTGCTTTTTTACGGCAATAATCTGAATGTGGGTGGTGGAGGGGGGGGGGGGGGGGAGAGAATTTGAACACAAGACCAACCAGTGTCTGCCAACATCAGGAAAATGCAGCGTTAAATGATGTAGGCTTCAGTCCAAGCCTTACCTTCAGCAGTGATGAAACGGACAAAAAAATGGTAATGTCCTGAAACGATATTTTCAAAAAATGAAAAAAAAGTACACCTTTCAGCCAGCTTCCAATGTGTTTCATGTACTTTGCATATTCTTTACAAATATATCTGCTTGGAAAAAAAAAATAGCTGTCATAGTGGAAGTACTCACATTCTGTCTACACATGTGTATGGTCCCGTAATCCTTTTCTGTGGCCGCATACACACATTTTCCCCTCAATTTTCTCATTGTTCTATAAGGCACAATGAAAACAAATTAACGAAGAGGCTTTATATGTGACTGGAGAGTTTAGGATTGGTGTATGCATGTAGAAATCACCGTAGAAAATGTAAGCACTTTCACGAAGGTGGTCTCCAAGACGGGGGGGGGGGGGGGGGGGGGGAGGGTCACCGGGCTTGCGAGACACTGCAGGGTGAACTGTAATCCAGGCAAGATTACAGAAACCTACAGATTTTTGCGGCTTTTTCTAAGAAGGATTTAGATTACGTAATTTTTTCCCCTAGCTCTTGCATGTTGTGTAAATTTCGACAACTGAATGTTAATTTCCTGCAACATCATGATTTATAGATGAGAAATAAATCTTGCTCAGTCAATTAATAGGCTACCTCAGGATTAAGAAATTAGCCTCTTCTATTCCATCATATTAATGTTTCCCCGTGGTGAAGATTAATGCACATGCATAGCAGTAATTAACTTGTGCTGTGGGGAGGGCAAGATTTTTCTTTGCATTAGAGGGAAAAAAATGTAGACAGGAAATAATTTAATGTAACTTTTTTTGTGTGTACATGTGTATTTTTTTTGGCAATTAAAAATGTGGTAACACTATGTATGTACATATACGCAGCTGATTTTTGTAACAGCATGTATGTCCAGAGTAGTTGTTTTTACCAACACTGTATCAACCACACGAAGTTCTGTGGACACAGGAATGAGCCAAGGTCAACTGGGTCACTTCGAGCAGGTCAAAGGTCACCACTTAACAGGTGCAAGCTGGAGTACCTTTCCTCATGGTGATGACAGTAGAGCTAACAATGAAATATAAGCCTAGGACTTCCCTATGGCCACCTACAGAAATTTATGGAGCCTTGATGTGTGGTGTAGTTGCCTGAGAAACAGCCCTTGCTCGGAAACAAGCAGACAGGGAAGCAAACAAATTTATCAAACAAACTTATGCTTTGAAATCCTGGGGGAAATCCTGATGAAGTGCACGTGTAAAAAAAAAAATGTGTCCTTGTGTGAATTAATTGCATTTTAATGCAAAATTTGATATAGATGGAATTTGTTGTGTAATTAACAGAACTGAGACCTGCCAAGAAAATACGCCTGATGCCAAAGACAGTCAGTGACTCGGCTTTGAGCTCAATCTGAATGCAACACGAAAAGGACAAAAATGTTGCCATATGTACTTTGCCGTGGCATCTGTGTACACATTTTTATCTAAAGCATTTTTTTCCCCATGAATATGTAACTTAATTTTTTATCTAGGGAGCATTTATTAATTGCTATGCAGAACTCTTCAAAGCCTTAAAACACCCACCGGGTCAGCCATCTCAAGCATGCTTCGACAAATTTCATTCATGTCACAGTCCAGGTAATATCCCTAATGGAGAATTATATTTTTTGTCCTGCCATTTCATAGACATGGACATGTAGCTTAAAACTAAAACACTTGTGTGATGAAGGAAAAAGTTTTATGATGTCTACTCAACTTGCATTACCAATAGATCAATAACCATAATTGTCTCACAATTTGTCAGTAGGAATGAGGAAAAAATGGGGGACAATTTCCATTATTATCGATGAAACATGTTCTGTGTTTCATCAGTCGGAGGCTGCTTAAATTAGAAGCAGGAAATTACGTATGCATGGATATGATCAAAAGTGATTTAAAGTTCAAGCACTGCTTCTTGATATGTCTGGAAATTGTAAAGTTTCAAACTTCCTGCTGTGGTTACCTGCTAAACAGACCCAGTTTCTGCATTTTCTTCCATTCCAATAAGACGCAGCTTGGTCTGCCTTGGAGGCAATGTTTTTTTCAGGAAAATGGCTGCAGCTTTTGTTGCGTTTCAGATAAAGTGCACCATAAAGTCTGCATATTTAGAATGCTGAACAGCGAAGCGTGTTTCTCTCTAAATGTGGTGACAGGTCACCTGTTGTATGTGGCCATTCTGTGTTAGCGCAAAGATCGGTCATATGCAGCAGGTACCACAGAGAGATTAGCCGCGAAAATCCACCTCTAGGGAGAACCAAATTGTGGTCTCTCAACACAGGTGGTCTCTCATTGGAGTGTGTCACCATGCCCATCTATCATGTCATAAAACCTTATGTTGATAGCTCGAAGCTTTTGCCATTTGCTGCCCCAGTCAGATTCACCTCTTTGACATGGGGCAGACATGTAGATCACAGCTCCACCTGGTGTACAAAGATAAAAGTTTTAACTCAGACTGTTGGTCCCACCGAGGGTATACAGAGGTCCGTGCAGGGAGAACTGGCTGCTTTTCTTCCTGTGTTTTTACACCCATTGACAGCTTTTCCACTTAATGTAAACCACAGCTGATGTATTTTGTCTCGTGTCTAATCACTAGGGTCAACATCATTGTGACCATGTATGCTGAAATAGCAGAACTGATTGAAAAGGGCTAATTGATTGTTCCCGCGAAAAACCAGAAAAGTGACATGAAAACAAAGAAGTGGAGAGGAGAGCTGTACTGGCTACTAAACAAACAGAGAAGGGACAAAGTCAACCCAGATGAGTGGGGTGAATGTGGTTAACTTATTATCCCTTTTAAGGGCTCCTTAAGATTTAAGTGCCCCCTGAACTTTTCATGCCTGTGAGATGTTGATCAAATATACAAATTTTCCATATTTTAGCATTGTTTCAGGTATTTTTACATGTTACAGATTCAATATACAGGCACACTTAATTCAGTCAAAATTACCTAAGTGCCCCTTGTGGTTAAACAGGAATAACATGGAAAGCAGAAATAGGTGAATATACAGGTGGGCAAGTGAGATTTAGAAAATGCCGTCAGCACCACACAGAGACAAAGCCCTTGGGGGGTGTATAGTGGCACAAATAATACCTTTATAATCAGTGTTTTCTCGTAAAACAAACATACACAATCAACCCATTTCAACACAAGATGCCGCTACTGCAGAGTGAATAGAATAAATGGGAGATTTTAATTTTGATGTGACGTACAGTCCATGCAAACAAGTCCTAGCCTTCCTTGCCCTAACTTCTTTTAATTACGTCTATTAGTGCCAGCCCATGGAGGTGGCCCAGTTTGGTAATATTACTGATTGTGATGCTATATGGCTAGATTATTCACTAGTGTGTGCCTGATTTTTAGAAGCTGTGTAATTTGCAGAGATTAAACAGTGTGGAATGCCGTTGGAGGCCAGCACGGGTTGAAAGGGTATGTTCATATCAATAACTTGAGTCATTTGACGCTAATAACCAATTTTCCACATACTTTATACCAGAGGTGCATGTTTATAGGGTAGGTTCATGTCAATAACTCGGCACAATCCATGCTAAAAACCACTTTTAATATGTTCTTTATACCAGTAATGAAGTAATTATTCCATATTTAATTTTGTCATAAAAACAGCCTATATTAACATACCTACTGACTTGCCAGGTCAGAAGTGCAGGGTTTGTGGCCATTGCTTGGGAAGTCCCAACCATTGAGAAAACTGCTCCAGACTCTACAGACTGTACCTCGGTGTACCTCGATGTACCTCGGTGGCATAGGGTTAAAGATTTTTCATTTCTGGCCAGTGTCTGTAATCTGTAGGGGATTCACCATAAATTTATCAGCAGTTTTTTTTTTTTTTTTTTTTTGTGATTGACCAATTGGTGTGAGTTGTTGACCATTTATTTTTAACCCTTTTCCCCCCTTGAATTGACGCTTGAGTCAACAACTTTCCTTGGCATGAGTTGGGCACTAAGTGCCCAACTCATGCCAAGGAAAGTTGTTGACCAGGGGCATGTGATCTTGATAGGGCTTATCTACAATTGTCAGTCAAAATTGTTTTTCATTACTCTTGAAACTAGTTGAAAACACTGAAGCAGACAACATTTGACCACCAGCCGGTTTTGGGCAGTTTAAAGGGGAAAAGTTTAACTCTCTCCTGGTTAGAGAAGCATCCCGTCAGGAAATGTGTCCATGCATAATTCTAAACATTTTTTTTTTTATTTATGATAAAATATAAGCAAAACATTGAGGCAAACAGCAATTTACATCCAGGCACTTTTTTGTTGTGATTTGATGTTTGAGAGGTTGAACGCTGCCTGCCTGTAAGCTGCCTGTGTAATTTCAGATTCTGTAGGTTTGTGTGCACATTTTGTATGCATGAAAGAAGACTGGGGACATCTTAGGCATATTTTGTCAGAATAGTCACCAGAATATGTGTATCCTGTTTGGAAAATCACATTCCCTGTAGCATTTTGAAAAGTAGGCAACGTTACAAAATGACTGCTCCCTTCAGCACAAAGGAAGAAAATTAATTTGAATCTTGCAGCCACACCCAACCCATGTCTAGTATGGTTCATGGCTAAGTGACACCTCAAACCTGATAACTACTCATGCAAACATGTTTTGCAGTGCAAAACAACTAGCATTTTATTATTAGACAGCTATGATCTGTTTGCTTGAAGACTAAGGTGCGAGGATCATAATTATTACACCAGTTTGGTTGCTGGCAGGAAAAGCCGGGATCACATAACAACAGGTACAGTGTGGGATCACATGACAGGTAGACACTTGCTGATATTTTTATGTTGTACTTCAGGTGCCCAATTGAGTAGCCGCAAACATGTTAGTTATTTACAATATGCTAACTATTGGCTACAGTCAGCATTTATTCTTGGGTTCCTGGAATTGTACGAGAGGCAAAAAAAAAAAAGCCTTTTAGGAATGTTAAGTTCAGTGGTTGCCATCTGCCAACTTTATTGGTGAATACCTTTCCTGATGGAGATCTGGGCTCTCTTGCACGAAGCATCCAATCAAGGCCAAAAAAAAAAAATTGCTATCCTTGGACATTGTGTTGTGATAGTTGTCATGTACAGATATTGTGCAAAATATTTTTCACAGGGCCAGAATTTCGGCGAGAATCCGAGAATCCATTCTCATAAAGATTCCCCCAAGCTTGTCTTTCTTTAAAAAGAAAACTAATTGACAAAAATCATAATAGATTGTCGCAAAATTTTGCGAAATTTTAGCCCTGTTTCATAACTGCTAAAATTAAGCGACAAGACTGAAGTGGATGACTTGTGATCGCCAGTCTCGTAATGCGACCAGTGTGGGCAGACAAAAGGTTAACAATTGATTTTGTATCCAGCTAAGAAGATGAGGAATGATTTGCCTCTCTGTCTATGCCGCATCATGTATGATAAAAGTCCCCGTACAACAGCATGGGTCCCTCAGTACATCAATTATATTTTGTTTGTCCTAGCATACTCTCGCCAATTTCTTTAGATGTATATACCACCAAATTACCCAGCTTCTTTCCTCCCAAAGAAACTCTCCCATCTAATTGACAGCGACCATATTAGCACGCAACCCCCAGTTTACAAAGCAGCTGAAAGAAGCAGCCACTTTTCTGCCCGATTACCTGTTGATACAAGGTCTGTCTAACTCAAGCAAAGATCTGTCTGTAACCTTCAAGACGGCAGCTAATTTTCGTGTTCCCTTTTACTCTGGTGTGCACACGCTCAGCCTGTGTTTTGCCGAACTATGTTTTAATTTTCCTAATAAGTTTGTAGGCCATGGTGGAGTTAATCATATGCTCAATGTAGCGGGCATCTGTAGTTCTAGGTCTGTGGTCCAGAGTGGGGGCTCAGTGTGCAATGAGGATCCGAGACTCGGGTCTGCCCAGCAAATATTCGCTGTGCGCTTTGTTGTTTTAACTTGTTCTGCCCCATCCAAGTTGGCGTCATGTATCGTATTTGGTGATACCACTGTCAACACTTGTATCATGGTGATGTCATTGGCACCCAGGGGTGTCATAATGTCATTGCTTTCTTGGTCAACCTGTGAGTTGGTGATAAGAATCTGGTCTTGGGTGTAGCAGATGGGTGTAAAAAGGTTCAGTAATCAAAGTGTTAAACCATTCATCACATGAATAAATGGAAGTACAGTTATCGTATGGCAGCATAATCATTGGAAATTAAGGCTTTATTGTATATACTTATTGAGGGCAGGGAAAATTACAATAGTCCTTAAAAAGCAGGTGGTCTCTCAGTGGAGTGGTCTTTCAAAACAGGAACAACTGTAGCTGGCCAGTCATGCAGCCACTGCAGTGGCTTACCAGACAATTGATATCCACCGATCAGTTCCTTTATGCAATTAAACATGACCCATTGAGAACTGTTCATGGCCAGGTAACCCTACAGATACTCATTGCCAATCATTGTTCAAGTTTCCCATTCAATGTGACGATTGATTCCAGTTTTACTGTTTGTATTGATTTTCCATAAAAAAGGATAAAAATCTGCCTTAAAATGGAAACAAAAATATGGCATAATACAACATTTGGAACAAATATTTGCCACTGAATCATATCTTTACTGTGTCAGCATTTCTTGTGACAACATTTGATTATTGATCAAAGTGATGGTTAAATAAGAAAGCTGATTGATTCCATCCCAAACAGTGCTGCAATGAATAGACATAACTTTAACTCTTTCAGTGCCACAGCTTGGGCTGAGTCAACAGCTCTCCTCGGCATACTTTGGCTACATGCACACCGAGGAAAACTGTTGACCTGGACCATTATATTCTGTGTAACTTCAGGCATGCTGGTATTTGAATGAAAGGCCTTTTTGCAAGGAACAATATTCTGGAAGCCTTATTATGATTCAGGGCAGTTTACGTGAAGGAATTTGACGTAAGTCGAAGTTGGCAATAAAAGATTTAATGTACCAGGGAAGCTGCCTTGTCATCTGACTGCGTCCTGTCATGGTACGGAACATTTTGCATTGTCTCCCATTCAAAATTTCGGAAAGAGTGTCTGTGGAATGGAAACATTACTAGCCTAACACTGAACATGGCACCACTGAGGGAGAGGGTCTTATTTTGGATGAACTTGAATATGGAATAACTATGCCAATTTCAGGTAAATATCATTAAGAGATATGGGGACAGAAATACAGTTACCTTCATGTAAAAACACTGTCGAGCCTAACACTGAGATCTGGGTGCAATTTCCCCCTTTCAGATTCCTCCTCAGATATTATTTGTCATATGGAAGCTAGCTGTTCCAATATGGAGCTGGACACAAGCTCCAAACTCATTACATTGCCCTCTGAAATATTATGCCGATGTCTCAAGACTAGGACATTTTTTGAAGAGTTAGTAGAGGAGTTATTTGTTTCATTTTGAGACAGAGAAGTCATTTGTACGTCTTTGTATATAGAACCTGCCAGCATTTTATTTATAGTGACAGGGGGCCACCGTCCTCCCAACTCAATCATCTTCAAATTGGTCCCTCGTGCTGGCAGAGTACAGCCAAGAAAGGTCAACAGCAATTTTTTCTCGGAAAATCCTCTCTTTGTGTCTCCAAAGAGACCGAAATAAAAAAATTGCCAGGGGGCGTTGGAGTGGCCCCTGCACGGCCCCCACAATGCAGCGGACAGGAATATGAAACCAATTTGAGTGTGGCTTCATTTGAGCTATACCTTTGTGGATAATGTGAGATAAAGGAAGTTGAGGCAGACTCGTACCTGTGGAGTCTTGTTGCGAGCACGCAAGCTCTGTATGACACTCGTGCTGATGGGTACCCTCTGCAGGGAAACAAGGCAGAGAATTATTGTATTCTTCTGGACTTTGGAAATTGATAAATTGCAGATGGGTTGGGATGTGACATTTATGACCACTTTTGTGAGAAAAGAAAAATGTACGATTGCAAGTGACAGGTGTTTAGAGCAGTAAGTGGTGTACAGTGTTGACTGGGAGATATATTCTACAATGCATTGTTATTGTGTAAAATGTGTATGATCTCATGACAGGTAAACAATCAATGTTGACTTTTATTTGGATGCAGTTAAATAAAGATATCGTTTTCTCGCCAATACGTATGCGCTCTCCCTATTTCTGATAGACTGAGCAAACCGGACAACGTGGACCCATTCTTATGGTAGACGAGATGAAGCATATGAAAATTAAAGGTGATAATTTTAAACATATGATAAACTGATAAAATCTAGCACAGAAAATGATCAAATTCTTCCATTATTTCACAGTATCGATACCCAGTTCCTTTGCTACCCCAGACACAATGACAGCAGGATCACACTTTGAAACCTTCTTGTATTTCCGATAGCCCTCTTTTGAGAGGCAGTAAAAAGTAAAAGTTCTCTTAAAATGAAGTTAGAAATATTTTCCTAAGTTGTACACCATTCCTCTCATGTATTTTAGAATACCTGATGTATGAAATTTTGTGTTTGTCGGGAATTTTCACAAAATAAGGAGAAATCAGTGCAAAACTTTGTAAGTGAAGGTAAAAAACAAAAATGTAGGTATTTTATTGATTAATATCCTTAAATATTACAAATCAGGAAAAAAAAAAGGTATTGTGATGATCAGGCATTTAGCATTCTGTAAATTTGTGACGAAAAGGAATTTAGTAAACCTCCGATTAATTATTGGATATAACATACCAGAAATAGGTGAGGCAACTGTACCAGGGCACACACAAGCTTTGTTTTATGTTTATTCCATACTCCTATATTGCTGTTCTGTTGATGGAATTGTAAAGTAAGATTAAAAAGACATACCAGGGTCGGTAAAAAAAGAGACCTATTTGATTTGCGACTAGCTACGCAGGCGTATGTGACCTGTTACGTTGGACTATATTATGCCTGTCAGAGCTTGGATTCACCTAGGCAAGAGCAGCTCACCACATTGAATGGGGGAAAACAACCTGTTTTAGTCCCTGTAGATTAAATGAGTGTGGAATAAATGTTAAAACTAGCCAAATTAGCAGTGTGGTCTGTGGGCCACCTGTAACAGACTCCTTGCCAGTGCAGAGTGACCGTCACCGGGCCATAGCACTACAGTAAAACCGCTCTAACTGAACACCTCTGTATACCAAACACCTCTCTATACTGAACACCACTTCTTGGTCCCAAATATATACTTCCAATGTAAGCAAACCTCCCTATACCAAACACCTCACTATACCGAACACTTTTTCCGGTCCCAAGGGTGTTCGGTATAGGGAGGTTTTACTCTTATTTATCTGACGCATAAACTCCAGACTATTGGAACAGGTGATTTTGTTATTCTGATAGTAAAGAGATCGAAGGACTTTTTTTATTTAGATTTAGAAACTTGAAATGGATATTCAGTCACCCAGTAGGACAGTAAATTGAACATCTTACATTTAGAAATGTTGGTGTAACTACATGGTACAGTGATCCCTGTCACGAGAGACTGCCATTTGGTCATCACTAGGGAGGATCTTTCAAGAGAAGTTTCACTCTTTCAGTGGCAGTTGTGACTGAAGTCCTACTACTTGAAACGGACTGCTCTGAACTATTATAGGGGTGCTAGATTCATGTACCTTGTTCATTTGTCCAAAATGTAGCACTAGAAGAGTTCACATGAGTGTAGCAGCTTTATTATAATTCAGAGCAGTTTGTGAGTCAACGACTTACCTCAGCATGCTTTGGGTGAGGTAAGCCGTTGACTCGGTCCCAAATTTGGTACAGAAAGAGTTAACTGCAAGTAGGACAGAACAAGGTAACACCCCCATCTCCCCGAGAAAAAAAACAAAAAAACAAAAAACCCAGCCACTGCAAAAACAGGAAGGATAGCAAACTCCCCAAGTCCCTTAGTTATGCCATCTATCTCTTTATTTATCATGGCATAGTATTTAATAGCACAGAATGTGGTACTGGTCACAAGATTTGTGTGGATCTGAATGGTAGAAGCATGAGTATGTAAAGTAGAACGGACAATTACGCCAAGGAATGGAGCATGTGCTGTAGATGGCCCCACTGGTAGGCTTAATATCTGGCTTCTCGCTTGTAGAGCTGCCTGGTGGGTAACCAAATCCAGCCTCACTGATTGGCTAATGCTTGGCCACTGGAAGTGATGTCACGTGTATTGAAGTTTAATAGGAAGTAGTGTCACATACAATTTACCTCCCTGGGTATCCTCTGCTGGGGCACACAGGCCCATGTTGACTTCATATCTTCAGTTGCTGTACTCTGTCCCTGTCTTCACAGACCACTGTACTAAGAGACAACCTCTGTTGGCAGACCACCTTCTCAGCACACTGAGCTGGTAAATTCTTGTGTTATTTATACCTTTTATAAGAGGCATACAGTGGAACCGGCTATATCTGCCCACCTCTCCTGCCGAGAAAAAGTGGTCACATACCACATGTGGTCTCTGACCACAGGTAAATTTATACAGAAAAATGACTCTAGTTGCCCAAGAAATGAGGCCACAAACAGCAGGTGGTCTCTCATGCCAGTGGTCACATACAGCAGGTATCACTGTACCACCTGTCTTGAGAGGCTGCAATTTGGCAATTCCTAGGAGTCGTCTTTAAAGACAGGTTTCACTTGGCATGTACTGCAGTTACAGAAAAAAATGACAGATTATAAAAGCCATCTTGTGTTTTATGACGGGTACATCATGAAAGACAAATTTATACTTAATGATCAACAATAAATTATTTTGCAGCAGATAAGTAACTTTATATCGATTAGTTTCTGTAGACTCCGTGCCATATAACAAAATGACTGACTTCTGTGCCACACATAATGGTCTTCGTAAATGCAGGTATGCATATCCTTGTTTCCCAGTTGGAAGCATGAGAACATCAAGATAAATACAAATTTGTATTTATGGCGTCCTATCTATTTGTGCGCTGGGGCCTCTGGATCAGATACTGCAGAACGCTGAATTGGCTAAAGCTGCTTTTGGGGTCCATTTACAAATTACTGTAAATGGACCTATTTTCAGTTGTGCACATTTTCATGGTTTAGCACTGCAGGCTTTTAACTCGAGTTTCAGTTTCACTATTTTGAAGTTTGCTCCCAAGTCGACCTCTGTCTAAATGTTGTTTCATCGTGTTTTCATTTTCACAGTTTGGTGCTGTCAGCTGAATTAGCAAAAATGAAAGTACAGCAAAGCTGAATGAATTTAGAGAACAGTGAAACCTTGCATAAGGGACCACCTCTAATGATATCCAAAATGCGGTCTTTCGAGACAGGTGGTCAGTCATTCACAGAAGGTAGCTATAACATGAAAACTGCTAAGCACTGTGTCATGAAAAGTAGCCTTCTAAGGAGTGGTCTCTCAAGAGAGGACCCACTGTATTGTAAAATCTGTCTTGTAAGATCACCCCTATTATTGACCAAATTGTAGGTGGTCCTACTAGACAGATGGTATCTCTTGTCAGTCACTCATAAAAGGGAACATAGTACAGTGAAACCTCCCTTACCCAACAACTTCATACACTAAACACTTCCTACACTGAACACTTTTTCTCAGTCCCAATTGTACATTTTCATTATAACCCCCCCCCCAATACTGAACACCTCTCTATAATGAACATCGTCTGGTCCCAAGGGTGTTCTGTAGAGGGAGGTTCCACTGTACCACTGTCCCATACATAGCACATATAGATGGGCAACTAATAACTGAATCTGATGCAGTGTGTTCTGGGATTGGCAGAGGACACTATACATATACAGTTGAACCTGTCTCTAAAGGCTGCCCCTGGGGAGGACTCAAGTTAAGGTCTCTGGAGACAGGTGGTGTTCCAAGGAAGGTATCGATAACAAGAAAAGCATTGAGTAAGGGATCCTGTCAGTGTGCACTGGGACTGAAGTCAAACTGGTTAAAAACAGCTGCTCTGAATCATGATAATGTTGCCAGATTCATGTTTCTTGTGAAAGATGATCTTTCATTCAAGTACCAGGAAGCCTCTAGTTGCAGGAAATGTAATAGTCCAGGTCAACAGCTTGCTTCGACACGCTTTAGGCGCAATTGCGTGCATTGTGCCCAAAGCGTGCCGAGCAAAGCTGTTGACTCAGTCCAAAGTGTGGGACTGAAAGAGTCAAGGCAGGTGGTCTGTCATCAGGGTGGTCTCTTAAGACAGGGAACATTGTACTGTGCTCTCGTCAGCCCAACGTTTAGAGACCTGAGGGTTGGTACAAAGAGACCATTGTCTTTCTGATACGATTGATGCGTCATAGACTCACCTGCTCATGTACTCTGTCTACAGGTAACTGGAGCTTTGCTCCTCTGTGAGCATGGAGACAAAGACCGGTATCCAAACGCACAATTTAACACACCTGCATTCTTGTGTTGGTGTCAAAGGTCAAGGTCATTGCTGACAGCAGAATGCTGCATGGAATCTATAGCTGCAGAGAATTGCGCTGGAAAAGTCGGCCATGTTGGTGTGCGAATGTCCCATGCCTACAATGCTGATATTGTGACTTTATGCAGGGAAAATTAAAGTCACACATGACACACTTCTTTGATACATAAATACCAGATGTACTTCGTGAGAGGGACCTGCCCTTTAGAACATCTCTCATGAGAGACCACATCTTCTCAGTTCCATAGGTCACCAGCTTATGTTATAACTCATGTCTATCCATCCTTGGTCCATCCGTAAACTTGGTCTTTTGAGCATGATACAGTCCACAGTTTTCAAGACAGCCCGATATAACTTTTAGGACTTATCAAGTGTATGAAAATCTGGGTCAAGTTTAATATTGGTGGCACCACCTGCAGTATTATGTAATATATGAGTCACAATGTGAAATCTTCTGACCAGTCTCTGAGGTTCAATAGATGTTTAGTGGGATTGTGGAGGTCAAAATCTCAGTTGCTTATGATACTAGTAGCGCCACCTACAACTTGATGAACAATGATGAGCCAAAATGCAGTGAAAGATGTAAAATTCCATATCTGAAAAAATGATTGAACTAGACATGCCTAATTTATTGGATATATGAATTATGTCTAGTGCTGCAATGTTATGTAATAGCAGTGAGCTGGGCCTATTTTTGCTGAGGTCAGAGTCTTGCCTCAGTGCATTGTATGTAAAACTCTAATTGGGGACAGGTCTACTTTTTGTGTCCCTGTGACGCGATTATTACAGAGTTTGGTGCTTATCCAAGTTTATTATTTTTGTTCAATAACTTGAAAAGTTATTACCAGATTTGACCAAACAGAACATGTACAGTGTGGATGACTGGACGCAGGGCACATATTTTGGACAGAAACAATTTTTAATTCAAGTCGAAGGTCAAGGGCAAATGGCCAGTTGAAATATAGGGGTCACAATGTGAAAATCTTATGAATCCACTGCACCCCACCGTTTGAGAGTTAGGCCCATATAACTTTTGAGACTTATAAAGTGTGTAAAAATGTAGGCCTACTTCAATGTTGGTGGTGCCACCTACACTATAATATACTGGGTCAAAATTTTAAAATCTTGGGATCACTCTAGCATGCTGATTTTTTTTATAGATCTTCATGAAATGTAGTGAGATTGTTGAAGATGTCAACATCTCAGTTGCATGCTAGTGGCACCACCTGTACTTTGACGGAAATTAAGAGTTGAAATGTCTTGAAAGATATGAAATTCCATATCTCAACAAATAATTGAATTAGAGATGCCAAATTTATTGGATATATCTAGATCGTGTCCAATGCTAATATGTAATATAATATCAGTGGCCTGACCTATTTTTGCTAGGTCACCAGGCCGCTAAAGTTGGAAGAGGTGATCTTGTAATGGCAGGGTGTGGCTTGGACATCAATTGCAAAGAGAATTGAGCTTCCAGATCTACATTGCACTTGAATTCATTGTACATTAAGCTCTACTGGGTGACCTACTTTTGGGTCATATGACCCAATGATTGTGGGACTTTCACCTATTTTTCAAGGTCATAGAGCATTTTAAAAAGGACTTTAATTCAATATCTTGATGAAGAACAAGGTTAAAAAAATGTACCACAAATGTGTATCATGTGGATGTTTGATATTGCATTATGGATGACCTTGATTAATTTCTCAAGGACATTAAAGGAAATGAAATTTTTGAAGGTCATCAAATTATATGTCAGCAGAGCATTAGGCTCATAAGCCTTTTTTTTAGGATAGGAGCCCTTTCATGACACTAAAGTCCCTTTCTCTAATAAATATACCTGTACTTTAAGACCATCTGCAATATGAGACCACTATTTGCTGTCAATAGGGATGGTCTCAATGAGCAGGTTCTACTGTTGTAGACATAGTCAGCTACCCTGGACGGCCATTTGCCTCCCATCCAGGTTTCTTGCATAAATTTTTATGTAGCATGGTGTTTCCCCCCAAAGTGAGACCTTGGTCTCACTGTGGCTATATGTTATCATGACAGGATACGTCTGAACACATTTTTATGTACATTGTATTCCTAAAGTGGAAACAGGTTGCTGAATTGACCAATGGACATTAGCTTGATATTTCGGTATCACTCATCTGAGTTTGCCTGCTTGTGATGTGATTCAGCTGCATCCATAAATACCGTACGTGGTTTTTGTTTTATGATGCCACAGTTGTTCCATTGTGGAAAACACATTTTGGTATTTATTTCATGAATTAGACTATATTTGCTCTGTTGGATTCTGATCTTAACAGCACAGAGCCACTCATTTTTCAGCCCATACTTTCCATCTTTCTAAGGTTATTTTTCTTTGGTACGTGTACATAGCTTGGGACTGTGCATTGACGTGGTTTAAAACAGTAAACAAAGAGGTCCTGTCGATGTCTCATTGTGTGATTACTTTCTTAATTTTTTTTGTTGCATTTCACTTTGAATTGTTAAAAGAACTCCATATGGTCACTGCATGCAATTAAATTGGTCAGAAAACCACGTTTTTCACCAAGAGTCTGACCCAAGAGATGCCAACTTCCAATCCACTTTCTTTGTGAATTTGCAGAGTGGGAGACATTTGAGGAGTGATCTGAAATTCAAATGGGTTTTAATGCCATATTACTACAGTAGGGTTTACATGTACTTGTAATTGGAAAGCTTTCTTTTGGTGTCTCATTTTTCATCATGCAAGTCTTGCTTTTCCAACGACATCAAGTCTAGAGCACCTAGGTCAAGCCAAGATACCAGCATCATGACTATATGCAAAAGAAAGAAAATTTTACAGTCGTACATGTATCAGTTATTGTTTCTATGATTTTGAGAGAGAGTAAACAAGATAAGTGGGCTATCACTAGTCTTTATGACATAATCACACTGGATTATTAGCATGATGAGTCACTGGCTCTCAACGTCCACTCACTTTTGCCCTCCAAAGATTTCAAATTTTTTTTTTGTTAGTCAGATTTCCGCTGCTGTCTAATTTCCAATAAATCTGGCGATTTTTCACCCATTTTCACATGCCAATATTTATACATAGGATCAAGCGAAAGCCAAACCCTGGTGACTATTTCCACCGACAGATTTCCACAGTCTCACAATGTTTATTCACATCTCATTTCAGCGGGTATAACACTTGGATCAGGGTTGCTCGGCATTTTTTCACTTCCGATTTTGGAGCCAACAAGCGGCAATTTTAACATCAATGATCCCTGAGCCGCAATATGCTCAGATGATGTGTTAACATATGAATATTTAAATGAAATGTAGAGCAGCTGGCGAGGACTAAGAGAGCCACTTCTGCATTTTTGCTGTCCTCGTCAAATCACCCAAAAGTGCCTAAATGTTATTTAATTTAGGGACTTTAATTGAACTCTGTGCAAATGGACAACAGTTTTTGCTGAAGAATATACTAAAGACCAATCATGATGCATTTCATCATGTTGAGGTCAACAGCTTTCCTTGGTGTGGGTTGGCCACATAGCCCCTAACTCGTGCTAGGGAAAGCTGTTAAGTCAGTGGTATCCTCAGTAGTAAAGGGTTAACTCCTACCCCTGTCAGTACCCTCAGTGTGTAGCTGAGTATTAGACTCTTAAAAATAAGTCCCAGATTTTCTTAAACGTTGACACAGCTTAACCTTCTCGGGACAGAGATTCTGACTAGGAAAGGGTTTACTCATGTCCTTGTCAGTATCGTAAGTGTATAATATTAAATTCTTAATGTAAGTCTCTAATTTTCTCATACATTGACACAGTTTAACCCTCTCAGGACCGAGTCAGCAGCTATCTGTGACAGACACTAAACTGTCAACAAATCACCTAAAAAGGAGAAAGGAAGGAGGCAGGAAAGAAAAGAACAAAGGAAAGAAAGAAATAGAGAGAGAGAGGGAGAAGGGGGGAGAGAGAGAGAGAGAGAGAGAGAGAGAGAGAGAGAGAGAGAGAGAGAGAGAGAGAGAGGAGAGAGGAGAGAGAGAGAGAGAGAGAGAGAGAGAGAGAGAGAGAGAGAGAGAGAGAGAGAGAGAGAGAGAGAGAGAGAGAGAGAGAGAGAGAGAGAGAGAGAGAGAGAGCTTTTGCAGGTTAAACAAAGTTTGCTTTATTTGTTGGTTAAAAATATCATGTGACACAGCAAGCAGGTGCTGCCACCATGCAGAATAGGTATATGACATCTACTGAGTTGTTGACTGGATGTGGCCAATAGATGGGAGGAAAGTCTTTCAAATTGGCTCAAGGGCACAGAGCGACTTGTGCCAGTTTTAAAGTGAGGTGTGACACTTGTCATGTTTAGTTATCAAAGAGTTCAACATTATTGCATCGTTCTTATAGATTTGGCTCAAGTCCCCGGACATACCGGAGAGAGAGAGATGTTGTAATAGGACTTATTACAATGCACGTATTACACAAAAGCTGAGATGACCCCTCAAAACACTTCAAATACAACATTTTGCAAGATGATCTGAATGTTGCACCCACAGTAAAATTGGTATCAGTCATTTTGGGCTATCTTTTTTTAAAGTGTCAAGGTCAAAGGAGTTCAGTTGTTGACAACAAGTGAACACAATACATGTGTAGAAATTGCCCTGTCCATGTACAGTTATGTTGAGTGACGTAACCGCCATGCATGGAGATGAGTGTAATTAGCATGATCAATAAGGCATTAGATTTAGACCACACTCCAGGGAGCATCCATTAACTGGAAACCCACTCCGCTGATGCACCCCCACACACTTGCCACTGAAGATTTAATTTTATTTCAGCTGCAAAACGAATTTAAGGTACCAAGAGAGAAGTTTGTTTGCTGATGACGCAATTCAGCAATTTTGCTGAGCGGACAATGTGCAGCCCATTAGCACAGTGGTGTCCAATTAATTTTGGAGTATCCACCTCGTCTTAAGTGGGCAGCTGTTGTATTGTTCTGCAGAACTTTCTAATTGCGTATTTCTTTTTCTGCTCACTTGTCGGAAATTGTCATTTCTTATGCTTTTTGAGCAGCTGCGTTAAGGAGGTATGTGTTGCGCTTGTGGTCCACATCATGTTGGGCAAGGATGGAACATGCCCTGTAGGTTATGGACTTTGAAAAGTCATTCTGATTACACCGTCTTTTGCCCTGAAAAGGGGTCAGATACTGTAAAGTGCTTTAATTTCGCTTTGCTCTTATTTTTTGCTTATTTTCCTGATGGCACAGAACCGTGACAATAAAAACACAGTGAAATGGTACTAAGTATGGTTTGAATAGGAATTATGTCCAAAACAGTGAAATTAAAAGTAGAGTGAAATGTGAAAAATGCAAAAAACCTTGAAAATTTATACACATGAAAATAAAGCAATTTACATCATTCTGTGTCAGATAAATGAATCAAACAAGGAAAATTCACTTTTTGTTCCCATAACTTGTCGTCACATGCATGTGTCAGATATTTGGAGTGTCATTATAATGTGGTTTCACTACACTTGGGCTACCTATGGGTAAAATGCACAGTTAAGTTTCATCTCTATTTCATTATATAGCATCAAAATTAAGTAAAAATACAGTGGTAGGCATTTTGACAAAAAGTCATCTCAGATTGGCTGTCCCAGATGTATCCCCGATTTTAAGAGAAAATTTACCCCCTCTGTCCTGCAAGTTTTGCTGCTGTTGATGATTGCAACACCCAGGGAGAGACAGCTGGAGTGACAGTTAATGAATAACGTCAAATCAGAAAATTTCAGGTTGGAAGCTATTGGCTTTCAGTAGTAGTTATTTTGTCGATGTATTTTGTTTCAAAATATATGAAAATCCACAATTTTCTTGCTAAAGTGATTTTACAGATGCCTCAGATTCCCTGTTTTGGACATGATTGCTATGAGAATTACGTTGAAAAATCTGTCCATTTTCATTGTGTTTTGTGAATAGTTGTATATCATCAGTGAAATAAAATGATTCAACTGTAAGATGCTTTTCTTAAGGGGGCAAAAGCTTACAAATCTTTGTTTCCGTTGCAATGAAGCCAACTCGGGCTTAAATGAATGTTTTTTTTTTTTCTTTTTAACCTTGCAGGGGCACATTATAACTAAGGTCAGAGAGTGCAATCTATTAATCAATTATGTATTGGCATGAAGAAATGGACTTAACAAGGCAGGCAGAGAAAACATTGAAATGAAATACTAAGTGGCAAAAAAACAAGCAGGCATGCTGTGTTTTGATGTCGCTGCAATCATTCTTTGACAAAATGGTAACAAAGTGCATTTCAAAAGAACAGTCATTCCCACATCAAACATACATCAACCTAGGTGCAAATTGTTGCGGTTTTAATACATTAGTAGCAGAAAGTGACGTAATATTTGCTGTTTGAAGTAACCGTAGCCCAATGTTATGTTGTCAAGTGAATCGCTTTATTGAATTGACTGACCAGATTACAAAATCAACCTCATAAAGTATTTTGCTTGTATGTGATCTGGTAAACTTATTGCCTGTAGTTTAAAAGTGCAAATTTATTGAAATGTTCGCAATTGAACACTGAATAGTGGGGGAGTCGTGCAGTTAAATGCCATAATTGAGGTCTTGATGACTTCCACAGGTAATTACTTGTTGCAAATCAGCTCAGAACTACCTTTGATGCCGTCTCATGGGACACCTGACTGTTATTTGTGTCGGTGCCTTTGATTGGCTGATGGGCTGTAATGAGTTTCAGGATTGGCTCATTGTTATTCTAGGAGGTGGAAGTGCCTAATTGTCCATCCATAGTGTTGCCCCAGAGAAATAATCTGTAATGTTATGCATTAAATTGGATGAAGAAAGTCAGACACAATTCAAGCTTGTCCATCATTGTGTGGCCAAGGAGGTCAATAGGAGAGGACCTCACCCCCAGTCCGTGGGCTACCATCATCTATTCTGCAAGAGATAAACAGTTATTTGACCTTATTGAAGTCTTCTCAGTTGAAAGATGCGTTTTACAGTGATGGAAATTTATTCCAGCCCTCATTGAATGATCACCATTTGATTAAATGCTTGGATAATTGAGCTATTTAGGGTTGACTGTTTGGAGCTGTGTTGTAAGAAGACCTTGCGATTGGTCAGCTAGTCATGATAAAAAGGCCTGAAGAATGCACGGGGAGGGAACAATAGCCTCACATGCCCCACAAGTACATGGGGCTACATATTCATGGTTACTGGATCTGCTCCATGCCACACTGTAGGCCCAGTGGAAGGGGAACTCTTGGGGTTTCATGCATGCTTATGTTCTGTGTAGAATAGGGTTTTCTCTTTCCAATTTCCATAAAGATAATTGTCTCATTTGCAACCAAATAAAAATAAGGATAATGGGGAAAAGAACTCTTCTTCCCTTCAAAGAAGCAGCTTACCTTCCTCTCTGTTTTCAAAGAAGCTGCCAGATATATCCTGCCTTATGTTTTTACTCTGGTACAATAGGAACGTCTGCCCAATTATCCATGGGCCTATGTTGCCAGGTAGGACACTACTTAGTACTGCATGACCTTATCACCATAGAGGACACATATCAGGAGAGTACTGCTATATGTTGGTGAAAGAAATAAATCCCCCCCCCCCCAAAAAAAAAAAAAGTTCCGTTTAGTGGCCAGTACATAAAATAAGAGAGCTTTGAGTACGCTGGTACAAAAAATAAAATGCCCATCCAGCTAGTATGGAAATACCATTTACCCTTTTCCATCTGCCCACCCCACCCCCACCCCTCCCATCCTGTCCGGTAATGTGGGGCCTGCATATAATTCAAGCAGCTCCACTTTCTGAAATTTCTGATCATGCCTGTGGTCTACACTGGTCCAGTTCTAGAATTTATATGGCAGGGAAAATTAACATGTGGATGATTTAGGATGAAGTGTCTCGGAGTTAACTCATTCCATACTATGGTCCCAGGCCTTGGTCAGTGCTTCTGGCACTACCTGGCAAGTCATGCTGCAGCTGCCCTTGCAGCAGCTGCAGCATGACTTGCCAGGCAGTGCCAGAACCACCGACTTGAGACTCTAGGCAGGTTGGTACTTGAATGAAAGCTCTTTTCATGAAGAATTTAAATATGCAATTGTCATCTTAAATCTATGTAAATATACGTAAATGTCAGGGACTGGTATGGAATGAGTTAAGGTGCAGAGCCATACATAGCTAACAGACAGCAAGGCGGGGTCTTATAGAAGGCAGCTGTCTGCCGACTTACCTGCCTATGTTCACCTGCATACTCACCACTTTTGTTGATATGATCAAGCCCTCCCACGGTGAGGCTTTGTTCCTAAACAATTCTGATTTGTACCTTTATTATGCATGTTAACCCTGTAATCCCAGTGCTGTGGAATACCATATGTGTTAAAGCCCCATGCTGCAACTTGTATAAGCTTAGACCCTCTCCCATTTAACCCAGCCAAAACTGGCAATTGGGCAAATTCCATCTGCTTCAGCCATCAATGTGTGTGATTTTATACCCCCCCACCCCCACCCACCCCACCCCCATGAACTTTGTTGGGGTACACTGTGTTCATTTTGTCTGACTGTTTATCCATAAGAGTAGAATGCTTGAACGCAAAATATTAATGTGTATTTACAGCCACATCAAGCTCACCTGTATTTAACATGATTTCTTGACCTGATTATATTTTGGTAACCTTGACTTTATTTTCAAGGTCACCAGACCCGTACGTATGTGCAAAATCGGGGTGGAGGTGGGGGTGGGGGTGGAATGTTCAGTCTGTTGATGATGCTTTTATTCGGTATCTCGGGTACGTGCCTCAGGAATATTAATAATGCGAGATTGAATTTCAGCACTGTGCAGATCTAGATCTGTTATAGCATTATTTATATATAAAAATTGAAGATAATTTAGATAATTTATCTATTTCTCAGTTAGAAAAATTGGAGGATTGGTTCGAGGCAACTGGGACCCTGAGAGAGATAATCCTGGACTTCCTTATAGATGTGAAATACATCATTGCAGATTTTATCCTGTCTGTGTACCACATGCTTCAGAATCACGATGATATTTTGCAGAATTCATATGTAGCATACATTACTTGTATATGTATCATGAGGTATCAATTGGGTTCAGGTTTATTATATATTTTTTTGTTCCCGTGTTTTGTCGCAGGATTACTGTAGGCAGTGTCTGGTTGAAGTGCACCTTGTGTATCAGTGAATAGACTCGTAGAATAAAAGTAGATTAAAAGCCGAGCGACAGGGAAAATTCAGTTGACCACCTGCCGCACTTTATCTCTCATTGATATACGCTTCCTGTGAAAACATTGCCTTTTGACTTCTCCAAAATACAGTGATTTAGCTAGAGATCTGCATAATGTGGTGTATTTATTGAGGTGTTGTGTGATTGAGTTTGATGGTTCACTGTAGAAAACAGAAATAAAAGTGTTGATGGAAAGAAAGGAGAGCTTAGAGTCGGTGCACTCACACCTGCTGCATGCATTCTGGATGCTCCATCTTCTTGTTTTATGTTTTCACTTTATTTTAGTCAATACTACTTTAATGTGGCCCCAGACTCCCTGATTGTGGTAAAAAAATTGGCTTTCCCAATGGGTTGTCCAATACTGTAGCAATAAGTGTTTCATGTTTGGAACAGACTGAAAGAAGATAAGTCAGTACAGATTTTACTGCTCCATTACAGTTTCAATTTAGTTTGTCATTTTTGGCACCCTGGCTTGGTAGTCCATCTTTCAAGGGACAACATTGTAGCACAAAGTCCCCTCTGTCTGTGGCACAGGTAAGAGTCGGGATGGAATTTTTGTCCAGCGTCTGGCCGAGTATTTGGTTCCAAAGCAGACCAAGGCCCATTTTATCTGTTCTGGGGAAAAATATGGAGATTGGTGTGTTTACAAGGCAAGCAAGTGACATGTTTCAAGAAAGAAAACGGAACCATGGAATAGAAAACAGCTTAAGAAAAGTTAAGTGCATTGTCTTGTACTGCCACTTGACTTGACTTGTAGGGAAAGTTGCATCTTTCTCCCGTTTTGTGAGACAAAACATCCAATGCCACACACGAATGAGAAACTTCCCAAACAAAGACAGACCAGGACATTGCGCCTCCGTTAACAATGACTTACTGCAATTTATACACATTCTCTCATGGTAAGTGTTTTATATGAGAAAGCTTACATAACGACCAGCGTTTTCTCTAGCATAACAGGAGAACACCTGCCGGCATCATAAAAGACAGACCGCGGGTGGCCGGACATCTTCCGTCTGCTTGGTTCCCTGAGAAGCACAATAAACGGACTCCGCTCATTTGCATAAACTCATCTGTTGGTGGTGCATTTGTGCAAGAGGGTGCACCTTTGTGTTGAATGGATCACTCTCGCTGCATTTGTTTAAAAGTGGACAGTGCCATGAGTGGACTAATTAATCAGGTGTACATGTTGGTTCACACTGGCCCTCTCAGGGTCTGATTGTTACTGTGAAGTAGTGGACCATTGTTTTGGTCAATCAGATGCTCAGTTGTCCTGCTGCAGGCTCGTGTAATGTCCACCCTGCAAGAAGCATCACGAACATTTTACACGCAATCCGCTCTGTTGCCTGGGAAACAAGTTCTACATGACACCAAGAACAAAAGGATCCATTTTTGGTGGAATATTCCATCTGATAACCAGGCTAGAAAACTGGCAGATACCTGTGAGTGGTACTAATGTGAGGATGCTTCACCTGTGGCTATCAACTTTGTGCGTGTCTTTATAGTACAACTTGGAAAGGTACGCGGAGTTCTCTGTCTGTGCAATGAAAAAAAAAAAACCTGTGTGGAGTACATCACCCTTGTGAATGCTGCACTGTACTGATTAAGTATTATGATAAGTGTGTAACATGTTGAAAGTTTAAGGTTTAGCATACCTACAGGATTTATGGACCTGTTGATGTTTCAACAGTCTCCATAGCCAGTCTGTGCATGTATATGGGGGCGAAGTCCTGGGTCAGTCATAAGCATTACTTGTTTCATAGATGTATCACAGCAGTCTGCAACGGAAATACCTGTCATTGTTAATATAAAAAAAAATATGCCAGCCATACGCGTTTTGTCTCAAACCACATCAGGACTGACGATAAATGAGCCCAGTTGCCCATGAAGAGGCAGGAGCATGACTTGATTGGACTGTGACAAAGTAGAGTCTTCACATGTGTTGATATTTAAAGAGTGACGGGGCCTTTATCTATGTAGAATTCACAGGGAAAGTTGTCCTGAGAGACCACCCCCTTGGCGGGACTAAATGGTGGTCTCTCAAGACAGGTGGTTTCTCATAGGAGGTGTCAATTCCATGAAAAGTAATGTGTAGAGTATCTTGGAAAAGGTGGTCTCTCAAAGCAGGTAGTCTCTTATCGGAGAGGTCTCTGAAGACAGGGAGCACTGCATACAAATTTCATTAACTCTTTCAATGCCAGCTGGGACTCGCAATTACAATAAGGATGCTGGACTCTCAATTATGATAAGGATACTGGGATTTATATTCTTTATGATAACGCTACAGGATTCATATTCTTCGTAAAAAAAGACCTTTCTTTCAAGTACTGTCAGGCCTGTAGTTCCAGAGAATATCATAGTCTTGGTTAATAGCTGCCCTTGGCACACCAAGGTAAGCTGTTGACTCAGTCGAAAACTTGAACTGAAAGAGTTAACTTGACATACGTGTGTGTGTGTGGGGGGGGGGGTCTTGATACACTAGGAGTTAAAATTCCTGAATTCCTGGTACAAGAAACACTGGTGTTTATGTGTTCAATACTGTTTTGTACTTGACAGGCCTGCAGCATTCCAACACTGATACAATTACCAGGCAGAGGGGACTAACTGTGTCAGGGCTCATAGGTGAGTGTGTTTCGTATTTTGATAGCAGCGTGTGCATGTGTTGTAATTTATGGTAACCGTATCTTTGCCGTCTTGGCTGTCATGAAGGTCCATTGTGTGTTTTGCCAGCACAGTGTGGGGATTGTGTTACTAATGGAATACATAAACAGGTGATGATAGGGCAACATTGATACAGCATGTGGTGAGAAATTACCCGGGAGTTTCGCCGTTGCCTGAGCTGGGACTCAATCACATTGGATACGAGTGGTTCATGAAAATAATAAGGGTATAGTGAAACCTGCCTTAGCTGAATGCCATGCGAACAAAAAAAAAGTGCCTATAGCTTAGGTTCAAACAATATTGGGGGGGGGGGGGGGGAGGAGGAGGTAAGGGGGGGTTTCAGTACGCTGGTACATGTAATTATTTCTCTAGAGTAAGCAGTACAGAAAATAAAAATCTTTCAAAATTTTGGATAGTATGAAGTACGTAAAATAAGAGGGCTTCCAGGACGCCAGTATGGTAAATAAAAAGCCCCAGCACGCCAGTATGGGAAACCCCTTGCCCCCCCCCCCTTAGTATTGATAGTGGGGCCAAGAAGTGTTCACCTAAGGGAGGTGTTCAGCTTGAGAAATTTTGCTGTACAGTGAAACCTCCCTATAACAAATACTCTTGGGACAGAAAAAAAAATTCAGTATAATGAGGTGTTCGGTATAGGGAGGTTTGATAACATTAAAAGTATATATTTGGGACCGAGAAATGGTGTTTAGTGGTAGAGAGGTGTTTGGTATACGGAGGTGTTCGGTTAGAGGTTTTACTGTACATGTGTTACGAGACCTGGCAAGGAGGACCTCAGTAGGTGTCACTGGACTGTGGTCTCAAAAACAATCAGCAAATGCACTGTAGGTGCATGGTACCTAATTGAATACTTGTTTGACGGATTTCCAGTGTGAAAATCTCATGCAGATGGGGAAAACGAAAATAAAAATAAAATCTCCTTCAATGATGAAAATAAATGATCATTTGTTTGATGTTCAAAATCTTCATGCCCAATAACCAAGGGCAAGAACAGAAGGTTCAAGAACTGTATAAAAGAGGGCACTGCAGTCACTGAAGGGCTAGGGTCGTGTATTCCCATTACTTTACATTTTAATTTGCAACTTAATAACTTGAAAACTACTGCACATAGAAACACCAAATTTTAGACAGTAAATTTAAATGCAAAACTAAATATGTCACAAAAATCATATAACCACAGCTACAAAAGTGACTGGTTTATTCAAGGTTGCTTTAACAAACAAACTAATGGGAATACACAGCTCTAGCCCTGCAAGTGTTTGTGTATTCAGTTGTGTATTGGGGCAAATACATACCTCAGAGCTAATTCTGATTTGCAGTCTGTGTGCTACAAAAGCCATAACCCCTTGTTAAGTAACCAAATAAACCGGAGAGTTGTTTTAGTTTGACAAATATTTTGTGACTAAAAACAATCATCTAAAATTGTATGAAGGAAATCAGATATCTTGGGAATAACAAGTGAGAAAATGATTCTTTTTTACATTTTATTTTTCATTTGTTGATGGAAAATACATGGGTGCAAGAAATCAAATAGAATAAAAAAATTCATATTCATACTTTTTTTATTTTTTTTTATTTTAATATGGAAAAATTGCCGCAGATTTGTGAAACAAGTGTTTAATTTGGTGTCCTCTTATGCCTAGACACTTACAGCAGCTGCATAAAATCATAGTGGAATTTGAACTAACTTTTAGCCAAGTCTGGATTTGAGAAAGCCTGTGCACTGACATATGTCGTAGAAGACCCTTCCCCCCACCCCCCACCCCCCAAGTTGTGGCTTTCATTTTAGGTATAAACAAAGCGTAAGGAGAAGGTAGCAAAATTTTCTAAAAAGATGGTCCTTGATGAAAGGAGGTTTTGGGTCAGTCTCAAAACCAGGACTACTGTACTCTCCAGAAAATTCAAGAGGCGTTGAACCATCCCAAACAGGTGCACCCACAGTGATCCCCCTCTTATAAGGCCCCTCTCACCAGAGGCTGCCCATTCTTGAAAGGCCAGCATTTGTATGCAGAAGGTATGGTATTTCCATTGTTTTCTCCCCAAGATAGGCCACCCCTCTTGTAAGGCTACTTTTTGGCTGCATTTGGGGTGGCCTTATTAGAGGGGGACCACTGTAATTGAAACTATGCTAAAGGTCAGTCAGTCAGAAAAACATTTATTTCACAAAATAGAGATACAAGTAATAGATACAGTATGTGGCAAAGCTGTTTGCCAACAGCGATAATATTATAATTTAAATGCAAAATATATGTACCTATGGATGACCCCAATTGAGAACAAAAGTCCACTATCATTGGGGCCACAAAAAGAAGTGGGTTACTTACATGCAGACAGATTATTTATCTAATTTCAAAATATTCACTCTTTAAGTGCCAACTTTTGGACTGAGTCAACAGCTTTTCTCGGCACGCATTAGGTGCAATGCGCTCAGTGGGCACCGATAAAAGCTGTTGACCTGGGATATTTACTCTAGAACCAGAGGCATGCTGGTACTTGAATGAAAGGTCTTTTTGCGAGAAATACAAATCTGAGATCCTAATGATAATTCAGACTAGTTTGCCATTAGTAGATCGACTTTAGACGTGATTGGCACTGAAAGAGTTAAGATCTTACAAGAGTGGGAATAGAAAGGTCAGAATTAGCTCTGAAGTGTGTATTCGCCCCAATACAAAACCGAATACACAAAAATTTGGAGGGCTAAAGCTGTGTATTCCCATTGGTTTGCATGTTAAAGTAACCTCAAATAAACTGGTCACTTTAGTAGCTGTGGTTATATGATTTTTGTGAGGTATTGGGCTATGCATCTAGATTTAGTGTGCGAAATTTGGTGTCTCTATGTGCACTTGTTTTCAAGTTATTAAGTTGCAAATTACAATGTAAAGTAATGGGAATAGACAACCCTAGCCCTCCAGTGACTGCAGTGCCCTTGTCTAGGCAGGGCCAGAACCTTTTGTTCTTGACCTAGCCTATTGTTGGTGGGTCTTAACAGCTTCTCACGCACCCAGTCAATGGCTTTCCGCAATGTGGACTTAACACCAAAAGAAGTTAGCTCAGTCTTACTGTAGTCAAGAAGTGTTAAGGAGATCGTTTGGTAAGACGGATCAAAAAGGATGCCTGAGGGTAGTACATGTACCACAGGCGTCAAAACAATAGAATAGGGAGACAATAGGACTTACAGATAATAGTCAGTCATGATAGGCTTGGTCTTACATGGGGGTGGTCTGACGCAAGATATTACTGTACATTTATCCCTTTTCTGAAGGCCTCTTTGTCTGGAAACCAGACTGTGAAGGACATTGCCTTGTTTGCTGTCTATTTTATTTTACTCTACCTTCTCCACCTCCCACCCCCACCCCGAAAAAGTGGTTGAGGGATATATAAAGTTTTCAGCTTGTCTGACTCTAGACAATAGAATCTTTGCGAGCAAAGTAGCTTATGTTTTACAGGCCCCATTAAACTCGAATGTATCTCAGACTTTGCCTCAAAGGCAGACCAAAGCTCCCTATTGTGTCTATTGCCAAAGGGTAGTATAAATATATATGTATATTTTTATATGTGTGCATGTATATATATATATATATATATATATATATATATATATATATATATATATATACATACATACATACATACATACATACATACTTACATACATACATACACACATACAGTAGTCCCTCCTTTGAAAGACTGCCCCTAGTGCCACCCAAAAGGTGGACACATAAAGCAGGTGGTCCCTCAAAGGAGGTATAAATAAGATGAAAAGTACTACAGAAAAACCTGATAACTGTGGTCTCTCAAAGGAGGGACTACTGTACTAATGCGAGTATTCATGAGTCAAGATGATCACAGTTAAGGATTCATTTTACTCTTAAGTAAGGGAATTTTGATTATTCAATGAAATAGGGCTGTATGTATATGCAAATAACAGGGAAGACTGTTTATTTGTTATACTCATAGCCATTTGGTACAGTAGATACATCTTGGTCATTGCTTTTAAAGAATGGCTTTGCATAATTGAAAAAAAACCTGGACAGGAATGTGTGAATATTTTATCTGTGATACAAAGGGGAAAAGACTGTGACATAATGAAGGGATATATACACCACCTTGGGATGACCAAACTGGGATATTTAGAGACAGGTGGACTTTCATAGATATTAATAACAAGAAATGGACTCAGCGAAGTAACCTGTAAATTAGGTGGGCTTTTGAGACAGGTGGTCTTGGATTGGAGTGATCTTTCAAGACAGGGACCACTGTAGCACCTGCTGTATGTGACCACCACTATGGGAGGTTACCTGCTCTGTGGGGCCACATTTTTTCTGACCGAAATAGTCAATTTCTTCGTTAATTTACCTGTGGTTACACGTCACCTGTTGCATGTGGCATACAGGTGCATACATACAGCCGGTACCACTGTATATTGCACAGAAAGTACGTCAAATTACAGCTGTGTACCAAATTTTCCTGAAAATGGAGGTACAGGATTCTGTAGTGTGGTGTTGGTCAGATTTGAGCCCCATCAGTGTTTTCTGGGATGGTCTTTTGAATGTTGGACCCAGGTCACCTTGGCTCAGGGCTGATGGACAAACAGCTATTTAGGGATTATAAACAGCTCATATGGTTATATAGTGGTTCACTCATTGTCTTTCTTGCCAGACAATATAATCTACAAATGTTGTCCACATGATTCCAAAAATACTTGCCATTTCTTTTGATGTGAGGAAGGAATTTGGAGCAGACAATGCAAGCATGTAAACCAGTGGACCCCCGTCTTTTGTAACTCCATGGGTTTAAAACTGACGTAAAATCCCGATTTTATGTCACACCCATCAAATGAAAGAATTGACGTGGCGTAATATGATGTTGAGAAAGTCAACTTGCATTAAGTTCAACCATATTATAGACGATTGACTGGGAGTTTCAGCATTGTTAAGGCACATAATAGAGGCTAGTACAAATATATGTGGGATAGATTGACTTGGTTTACGGGGCGTAAAAAATGATACAAGAGCAGTCTGGTCTGGCGTAAGTCACAATGTGTTAGCAGTTGAGCATGTGCAACTTACCTTCACTTCATTTGGCTTAATCTGGTTTTTTTGAAGAGCAGAACGTCATGTGAGGATATGGGATAGCCATTTCTCTGTGCTCCTCCACTCATGCAAGTAAAACTTTTACTTTTGGATTTTGACATAATCATGTCGTTTGTTGTGTGTGTTTGTGTGTTGTTCAACTGCCAACCAAACCTCATGAAGTCTTTGGTCCCACTATAAAGCTTTCATCCAAATGTAAAACCAAATTCATTGGTGTTTTCATGTAGATTGTTCTGTAAAATATATTATTGTCAGCAGACGACATTTTGAATTCTGATAGTCCGGTTCCCAGATGGCAAGGACATGTACAATATATTATCAGTGGGACTCACAGGATCATGTGGATTGTATACATCTACAGAAGAGGATGTCTTTAGAGCCCATTCCTGCTGCCTGGACAGGTGATGTCTTAGCACAAGGTGTATTTTGGGGGCAGGGAAAATAATACACTGTATTCATTCTAAAAGTAGCACATACGGCATGCCAGTGGACAAAATTACTGGTCACCAATGAATTTTTTGTAAATTATGTTCTCAATTTCAAATAATTACAGGCTTTCCAGGGCATTTTAAGCCTTGGAGGATACCATATACAATCAGTGTTTGCCCGCCTTTTAAACAGAGATCAGTATTTTTTTTTTTCAATGTGAAAATCAATGATGTATGTGGAGTCCATAAAGTGAAAAGTCAAGGATGTGCTTCTATTAGGGCATGCTCTACAACTAGGATGAATACAGTACATAGAAAGACCATGCATGGTCTGTATTTCTTATTCATTGTTGGACTGAAAATTTGTACCATTAATTTATTGGAGAGCATTTCATTGTCGCAGACCGCTTTTTTTTTTTCTTTTTAAGGGTGTATCTTTTCAGTAACCTTTCAAGCGTGTGGGTGACAGGAAAAGAAATGCCATGTTGAACCAAGTCCAGATTTAAGATTTACTTGCGTTCAGTGCATTTTTAGCAGGACATGTATGTGAGTTGGATAAATTTCATATAAACAAAACTAAAACCTTGTGAAAAAGAAAAAGTAAATTTACGTCTGCAGAGATACCATATGCAAACCAAGTGCGATTATGTCCCAAAATAATTTTTTAAAAAAGAAGCTCTACTATATATATGCTGACTGAAGTGGGTTCAACACATTAACTCAATCGAGGGGGTGGGGAATGGTGAAGGGTTGTATGCAAGATGTGTATCTTTGTCACGCAACAGACATACATGACCCTAGTTGCCAGCTGATATTGGTGCAATAGCTGGGTGTGGTCAGCTGTTCCCTCTGCCAGGGTCGCGTTTCGCTCCCTTAAGCTGGTGTCCTCTTACAATTGATCAGGTGTGACAGGAACAAGCATTGCTCAGCGCCAGAGGGCTTCAGTAGAATTATGAATAAAAAACTGGGCAAAGAAGACCCCTGCAACAGGTGGGGTCTTGAGCGGTACATTGAAAATGTCTTTGAACATTCTGCGGGTGTTCTTGCACATCCGTGCATCATTCAATTAAGAAAAACAGGTCGGCACTTCAGTATAGATGTCAGTTCTTTATAGTGAAATCGTTTGACAATGTACACCTGAAGCAACAAAAATAGGATGTGACATTATGATGGCTCTGTCACTGAGAAGATGTTCATTGAATTTCTTTCTGGATTGGGAGCAGCAATTTATCACATCTGTGGCAGATACAAAAACCAATCCAGGGGAGAGTCCATTGTATCCAGACCTGGAAATGAGGCAGGCTGGTATTTGAACAAAAAAGCTCCTTTTAAGATGAAATTAAATATAGCAGTCCCTCTTTTGAGAGACCACCCCTGGGTCAGGTCATAAAGTGGTCACATAAAGCAGGTGGTCTCTGACTGGAAAAGATGCAAATCTGCAGAATGCAATGTCAAGAGGCAGGTGATCTGATAATGGAGGGGTGTCTCAACAGAGGACTACTGAATGCAGCTCCTGTTATGGTTCCTGTTGACTATAACACTGTGGTAGCCTTATTACAAGGCCCCCCTCCCTCTGACAAGAGACCACCCTACACAGAGACCAATTGGCCGTGTAGCAGGTCTGGTATTTACCAGGGAAAATGGGCTTGCCTCCAAAACAGACCCAAGCTGCGTATTTCGTCTCATCTTGCTGGCAAGTGTACTAACACAGAATTTGGTCTGCTTTGCAGGCAAAGAATGGACACATTCTGCTCAAAATTTGAATAAAGCAGGAATTGGCCCAACTTACAAGAACATGTTTCTTGTGAACTTGGGCGGCTTTGTACGATGGGGACCACTGCATATGTTAAAAACACTTCTTGTGTACTTTCTTCTCCGTGCGTTTGGCACAGTAGATAGGAAAGTTGTTGACCTGGATGCTTCTTATGCTCTGCAACTATAGGCATGCTGGTATTTGAATGAAAGCTCAGTTTACGAGGAGTATGAATCCAGTATTGCTGTGTCAATTCAGAGCAGGTATATCAGACTTTTTGTCAAAATTGTCAGTGAAAGAGTTGCGTGAAGTCAAGGTGGACAAGTAGGAAGCAGCAGAGAGGTACAGGTGACTTTGATTTCCCTTGCAGGCGCAGGGGGCCTTCCCTGACCAGACCCTCAAATAGCAAGCTAATTGCCTCCCTATATTTGCCCTTCACTTACCCTGTTATGGGGAGTCCACTTGTATCATCTGGGGTCCCCTGTTGTCACGACAACCAGCTTTCATGGCGCTTTGATTTTTAAGCTAATTGGTGTGGCAGGACAGTTGTGGAGATCTCCCAGCATGATGGGATATGTTAGCTGTGGCTCCAGCTGACCACAGTGGATGCTTGATTGGTCATCTTGGGAGATGTCTCCATCTGGCTGGCGGGGACTAGTTTCACCAGATTCACATCTCCTTACTGTTTTGTCTACCTATAGTACTGTAAATTGCTTTAATTTCACTGTACTCTCATTTTCGCTTATTTCGCTGATAGAACAAAACCCTGAAAATATAAATAATTAAAACACAGCAAAATAGTATTCTAACATTCTTTTGAATAAGAATCATGTTCAAAACAGTGAATTAAAACTACAGTCAAATGTCAAAATTTGTACAAAAAAAGTGAAAATTTAAAGACGTGAAAATAAAGCAATTTCCAGTGCTTTAGAGACTAGCCCTAACAGTACTGCAAATTGCTTTATTTTTGCCTGTAAAAATTTTCAGTTTTTGTATTTTTGACATTTCTCTGTAGTTTTAATTTCACTGTTTTGGACATAATTCCAATTGAAACAATGTTAAAAATACTATATATCTATCTTTTTATTTTCATGAATCACGATTTTGTGCCATCAGGGAAATTAGCGAAAATAAGAATACAGTGAAATTAAAGCAATTTACTGTACATTAAAAAATGGTCTCTATTTAGAGGTGTGTAAGATGGAGCTGTATGAAGAGCATAAGAAAAGGTCCATCAAGTGCTGACTGGTCCTTGGAAGGTGACCCAAGTGGAGAGCCATTGTACAGTGAAACCTGTTTTGAAAAACTGTCATAAAAGACCACCTGCCTTTCAAGGCCATATTTCCAAGGTCCATTTTGCCATCTCTCCCATGTCATTGCACCTCCATTGAGAGACCACTTGCCTTATGTGACCTCTTTTAGCCGGCCCTAGGGGTGGTCTCTCAACACAGGTTTCACGACAGAAACCTGTCTTCAAAGACCACTTCAGGGGTGACCAGATTGTGGTGTCTCAGGACTGGAGATCCGTCGCTAGTCATATGAATAAGATAGAAATTATCGAACAAATTACCCAGTAATGGTGGTATAATAGTCCCTGTCACCAAAGACCACCCTGATGAGAGACCGCTTGCCTTTTGAAACCACTTTTCAACGTACTTTAATCCTGCTTGTTATTTGTACCTTCCATGAGGGACCAGCTGTCTCCTAATTTGGTCCTCCCTAGGGGTGGTCTCTGGTGACAGGGACCCTGGATCTCAAAACAGATAGTCTCTCAGTAAAGTGGTCTCTTTAGACAGGGATCCTGTACTGTCATCTGTATCTGTCCACAAATGGTGGACTCTTAGCTCCTTTCATACCAGTCCCTGATTTTTCTGTATATTTTCCTAGATTTAAGAGGACAATTGCATATTTAAATTCTTCATGAAAAGAGCTTTCATCCAAGTACCAATATGCCTGTAGTCTTAAGTCAGTGATTCTGGCATTGCCTGGTAAGTCAGGCAGTGCCAGAACCACTGACCAAGGCCTGTCACCATGGTATGGAATGAGTTAAATGAGAGGGTAACATAGAAAGGAGCTTGGCAAGACATGTTCAATGCAGATTGTGTTTTTTCATGGTGGGGGTGTGGTAGAGTTTTCTCAAGACAGGTCACGTTGCATGGTAACCTGTTCATCAACAGCATCGGGGATATTGATCCAGTGGAGCTGAGATGTGGACGTTGCTGAAGTTGCAAAAGTCTCCTTGTCTATATGTAAGCAGGCAGTTTGTCTTGTAAAGGGAGCAAGTGCTCTGTTCCCAATTCCGTTGTTTGTGCTCTGTAAGCAGCGCTGACGGCTATGGAAAGGATAATACGTTCCAAATACAGTAGTACCTGCTGTGTGCAACCACTGCCATGAGCAGCCGCATTGCATTCTGTGGTTAGTAGGCTTGGACGTAGAAGTCAATTCCTTTGTAAAATTGACCTGTGGTGACAGGTCACCTGCTGTATGTGGCCACTTTTTCTTGGCAGAAGGGGTGGCCACATACAGCAGGTACCACTGTAAAGTGTTCAGGAGGCAAAATTCTTAGCACAGGTATAACTTGGTTTGTCAAGCAGGCAAGTCTAACTCTTATCACTTTTCCAGCAGTGCTTTAAGTAAAACATAGTGCATGATATGGGTATAATTCTTAAAATGTCACATAGCTTTATCAGGTGTTTAAATATCTTGAGATGTATGATATCTGACTGGGATATTGTGTGTGATATGTGACTGGGATATTGTGTATCATATCTGACTGGGATATTGTGTATCATATCTGACTGGGATATTGGGTATATGTGAATGGGATATCGTGTATGATATCTGGCTGGGATATTGTGTATGATATCTGACTGGGATATTGTGTATGATGTCTGACCAGCATATTGTGTGTTATACCTCAGGCTGTTAACTCCACATTCATATGATATATCACTTACTCCAGGGGCAACCAAAATTTTGCTTTTATAAACAGGATTTGGACGGATAAATGAATCCGAATAGGGGACAAGTAAAATATCGAAGCAACTTGCCGAGTAGACTAGTACAGAAAAACATAGAATAGTGATGAGCCCTGTAAATATTATCATTGTGTCAAGATAAATTGTCTCTCTTGTCGAAGACCTGGAACATAAAACAAACCTAGCAATAATATCAAGTGCTGTCTCCTGGACAGGCAGTGACAAATGTAATGCGACAATGTACGTGGATAGAGAGGCACCAATTTGTTTGCATTCACCTGGATGAGAAGGGATGAGCACACATTTACTTGTCCATTCTGACAGCGACAAATTATATATATATAACGTGGAAATATATGTGGAATTAATTTGCAAAGTTTTCGTATCATTCAGATGATTGTATTTCATCAAGAATGGAAATGTATTCATCTTATTTTCCAATGTACCAAAAAAAAAACAAAAAAAAAAAAAAACATAAAAAAGGGAAAAAATCAAACCCATTGTTAACCCATTCCTGGTCAGAGTAGGACTGAGTCAATAGCTTTCCTTGGGTTTGGCACAATGCACCCAACCCGCACCAAAGAAAACTATTGACCTCAGGCATGTAATCATGATTGGTCTTACAGTCATATCTGCTGTACATTCAAATTTCTGCAGAAATGGTTTCTAGTAATTTGAAATTTAAGTAGAAACATTAAGGCAGATGACAATTTACATCCAAGCACTTGTGGGCAATTTGAGGGGGAAACGGTTAAAAACCTCCGATCTTTGCCTTCCACCCCTCAATGATATTAAAGATTCCATGGTCCAGGCAGCAGGAGGTGAGGTAAGCAACATTGGCTTCACTTGTTGTGCACAGCAAAATTTTTATTCGGAAAAATAAAAAAAGGACTTCATTTCTAGGCTTCTAGACCTTTCTATGTGTTCCTTTACAAAGCCGAGAGTCCGTTGCGCTTAACTCTCTGTGTGCTGTGTTGCTGTAGTCCGTGTTTTTTTTTTTTCACTGCCTGGCATGTCTTGCTGTAGGAGCCGTGGGAACGACTTGTAAAATGTTGGCAGGCAGTGCAAAAACCACCGACGGTAGACCAGACATTTGGTACTTGAACAAAAAGTCTGTTCGTGACGAATTAGAAACTGCAACTGATTTTTAAAATCTGGTTGCATATAATAGAAAAATGAAAGCATGGCAAGGATGAGTCAAGGTATCCCATGGTCTTAATGCCGGTCCAATCCCTACCGGATCTGTAATTTGTGTGCCAAGCTGAGCTCTAATAGCAATTGATTTTTTGTGCTTTGTTTGTCTGTATTTGAAGCTGGTTTAGCGTTGTGTTCTATTACTTAGGTTTTAGCAGGTCCCTATACTTTTACATTGTCTCCTGATGTATATTGCTGGCAGATACCGCGAGGCTTCATCTTTTACTCAGGTGGTAAGCTGCAGAAGCTGGATACTCATCTGATCCCCTGGTCAAAAGCACAGACTTTCAACAGGCACACTTTGTGTAAGGTGGAGCTGCATAACAGTGGAGATCAGCGTGTGTTTAGGAAACTGTTGGTGATTTATTCTTAATCAACATTACCTTTAGCTCAAAAATAGTGACAGAGATAGAAGATATATACAGTAAAACCTCTCTAACCTAACACCTCTGTATACCAAACACCTCTCTATACTGAACACCATTTCTGGGTCCCAAATATATACATGTATCTCCAATGTAAGTAAACCTCCCTGTTACGAACACCTCACTATACTGACCACTTTTTTCCAGTCCCAAGGGTGTTCGGTATCAGGCGGTTTCACTGTATTATAAAGGAGGAAGCTTATGTATAGATCCACTTTCAGTTGGGTAGACCGGATAGTTATATTATTGTACCGCAGTGACTGAAGGTTAACCCATTAATCTCTGATGAAAAGACCCATACACAGTGGCCTGTGAAGTTTAGAGATCAGAAGATTGTTGTCGACAAAAAAGAAAAACTAAATAGCAGTGTTACTCAGAGCATTCAAATTCAGTCCAAGATTTTCTATTACATTACTATACATTTGAATATGTACCACTCTGAGAAGTAAAAAAAAAAAAAAAAAAAAAAAATTAAAATAGTCTCCTGTGCATGTTTACACAGACACTGGACAGAGACCATTGTACATAGCTGAGATGGTGCTACCTATTTTCTCTCACAGGGAATCGCTGGTGGTGAGGAAATCAGATGTGACCAAAGGTCATGAGGGATTTGCCCCACCAACAGTGATTGAAAGTGAGAGAAAAATGATAACTCACTCTCCAGCCATGTAAGATTTTACTTATGCGATTGTTAATTAGGTATTCATTGCAAAAATGTTCCCTGGGCTTACTTTCAATGTTGAACTGATGTATTTTGTTTCTTTACATTCGTCATAGGTGTTCCACGTTACATGTGACGTATAATTGAACATCCCTCTCACAAATTTGATATTTGCTGTAATATTAATTCACTACATCACTGATGCAGGCACATCACAATTTAGTTGTAACAATGTTTAGGTCATGTGATCTACAGTGAGTTACTACTTTTGAATTTCACTCTAGAAAATTACAATCCGCCTTCTCCCCAACATAGCATAAAATGATGAAATTTGAGTTTTCAGATGTCATGGAAGTGAGTGATTGAATAATGTAAAGTTAAAAAAACATAGGTAATAAATTTACTTTCACAGTCACCTTTGGATATGAGAAACAGAATGGAGAGGCCATGGGGATCTGTGAGCGTTTTGCTTATTCATTCATTAAATGTATTTCTTTCTTTTTACTGTAAATTGCTTTATTTTTGCGTGTATAAATTTTCGTGGTTTTTGTATTATGTCTCCCGGTGGAAACCGGGGGACTTATTGTTTTATTGCCGGTTTCTTCCGCTTCTTCTGCTTGTTGTTCAGGTTCTTCAACACTTGGTTTCCGTGCGATAAGTCTTGAAGGACTTGACAGAATTTGATGAAACTTGGTAGGATTATGTATCTAGGCAAGACCTAGGTTGGGATTCTATTTGGATGACCTTGAGCGAATTCTCAAGGTCACAGGGTCACTGATGTGAAATTGGTGTCCGTTCGATAAGTCATGAAGAACAGGATGGAATTTGATGAAACTTGGTAGGATTATGAATCTTGGCAAGACCTAGGTTTGGATTGTATTTGGCTGACCTTGACTTCATTTTCAAGGTCACAGAGTCACTTATATGAAATCGGTTTCCTTGAAATAAGTCTTGAAGAACTTGATGGAATTTGATGAAACTTGGTAGGAATATATATCTAGGCAACACCTAGGTTGGGATCATATTTGGGTGACCTTGACTAAATTCTCAAGGTCACAGGGTCAGTTTTATGAAATAGGTTTCTGTGCTATAAGTCATGAAGAACAGGATGGAATTTGATGAAACTTGGAAGGATAATGCATCAAGGTGAGATCCACAATTGGATCATAGTTGGGTGACCTTGACCTAATTTTCAAGGTCACAGGGTTATTTATGTGAAATTGGTTTCTCTGCAATAAGTCTTGAAGAACTTGATGAAAATTGCTAGAGTAATGTATCTAGGTGAGAGCTAAAATAGGATTGTAATTTTCTAGCAAACTTGGTCATTTGTAATTTGTTATCACCTGTAGCTTATTCAGAGACGTAAGTGTTCCACCGGGAGACATTTGATTTTCTGTTGGAAAATCAGTCTGTTCTAGTTTTAGATATATCAATGTGGTTTTGATTTCACTGATTTGGACATAATTCCTATTCAAATAATGATCAAGTTTTATTTCACCATTTTTATTTTATTTTCACGGTTTTGTGCCCTCAGTGAAATAAGCAAAAATAAGAATACAGTGAAATTAAAGCAATTTACAGTTGTAAAAATGAGATGCACCATTCTTAATTCACACTAAAATCAACCTTCAAAATTATACATTGTAACAATAAAAAGAGAACTTGTTACACATGTGGGCTATGGAAACACCCGTCTTCATCCTCATGGAACTGTGTTGCAGATTCTCATTACAGGTAATTTTGATAGTGTCTATGACAGAACTGTACTGATGGTATCAAAATAAGGTTTGCATGTTAATTGGCTAGTCTTTCAGCTACCTACTAATTGCTCGTTGATCAATACTCTCTCTCTTTGGCAATAGCAATATCGGAAGAAGTTTAATTAATACTTCTGTTTTGTATGGGAGCTTCTGTCCTTGGCAAATCCCGTCAAAAGCATTAGAACTGTCTGTCCTGATACAAAGCAGTATGCCCAAATTAATTTCGTGTTTGCAAGATCTGATAAAGATAGAAATCAATAGGGAGACCGGATTATCTTCGTCCAGTTAACAGTAACAGCGAAGCCCTAGTGCCATTCTATGGAAACACCAATTGAATCAAAGCACCTAGATTTGGACACGCACACCATGTTTATGATCATGACAGAAATACGGGATTAACCATTTGTTTCTCAAAAAATTTGCTTGTCGAAAATGCACCTGCGCTGAGGACTACCGTAGCAGTAAAAGAGAGAATACGCAAAGCATGGGCTGTTTAGAAGGCAAACATTTAGTAGAAGCACAGGGAAAACTGTCTTGAAAATCCACCCAACGATAGACCACCTGTCACGAAAGACCACACCTCCTATGAGAGACCCCCTGTCTTCAGTGACTATGATCTGGTCATCCTGGAGTGGTCTTTCTAGACAGGCTTGAGTGTACTGTGAATCAGGCATTGGTTCCTGTAGGGAGATATTGACTGAGCATGTCATACTGAGGTTTGATTGGACATTGCGGGATTGTTCATTTTTGCTTCATACTAGCTCCTGTAATGTTGGCAGAAATATATAACCTGCAAGAAAACATATATCTTCAAAGTTACTACATCTATGTATCATATTGTGGATAACCAGAGCATCTTTTGGAATGTTTATGTCAGGGTTTCAATGGGCCAGAGCTGCATAGTATCAAAACGCCATAGCTCACTATCAAAACCCCATTATGAGGTTGGAAAACATATAATGACCAATCTGGTCCTGTCATGTTAGCATAGTGACCAGGGTTAACCAATCAGAGAGCATGATGACCAAGATAAAACCACTGAATCCTCACTGCCCCTCCCCATCCAGTTAACAATATATAAGGTAAAGTGTACCAATGACTTCTTGCATTTATCACTCTTTTCAGAGGTATTGAGTACGTAACAGCCATCAAACTTAGCCAAGCTGATGCCTTGATCCAGATGGTAAAAGTCTCTGAGACAGAAAAATCTGGTAGAACTGACATCCTTCATGACAGAAAATGTGCTCCCGTCATGATAGAAAACATGGCCTTGGCCCTGCTTCAGGCATAATAGAAAATGTGGCCTTGGCCCTGCTTCCAGCATAATAGAAAACGTGGCCTTGGCCCTGCTTCCGGCATAATAGAAAATGTGGCCTTGGCCCTGCTTCCGGCATAATAGAAAAAGTGTCCTTGGCCCTGCTTCTGGCATAATAGAAGTGTCCTTGGCCCTGCTTCTGTTATAATAGAAAACATGGCCTGGGCCCTGCTTCCGGCATAATAGAAAATGTGGTCGTCTCATAGTAAGCAAACTTTGAGATAGATACCACCCTGTGGTCGATGGTCTTATTTAGTTGTGACCTTAGCCTGATAGTGTTAAGGTAGATCACTTGTGGTATTGGTGAGAGGCTTGCTTACTGCAGAGTCCTATCCACAATAGATAGAATTTAACCCTCTGCCCTTCAATTAAGTTAAAGACTGGGTTGCCGGCTTGGCAGCAGAATTTGATTTAAGGGGAAACGGGTTAACCCTCCAACTTTAAAAGTATGACAATGAGCGTGCATCCCTGGCCTATCCCCGCATGAGGGAGAGCAATCGTGTGCCTCCTGACCACGGCTACAATGTGTACACGGAGACCTAGCACTTGGGCCGTTTATGCACAAACATCCCCCTATTGATCTGCACACCATTTAATGGTCGAATCATGTATCAATCTGCGGTAACAATGTTTGGCTATTGATTGGCCCAGAACTACAGCAGGTTTTTTTGGAAATGGGTGAGCGTGTCTTTGCCAGCCACCTCCCACAATATAAATACTGGGTGCCTATCATTTTGGAGCGTGTAGATTTTTTAAAAATAAATATTTAACAAATCAGATGTGGTAAGTCACAATTCATGCTCCCTTGTGTTGAACCACCTAACCCTTTGGTGGTCTGAGTACTTAGGACTTAGACATTGTCAGCGTTTCTGGAAGCACAGGCATGCTGGTATTTGAAGGGGAGGTGCTTTTATGAGGAACATGAATCTGAATTCATCAGAATTCAGGTGAGTGCATGTTTGTTGTCTTCACCTCTGCTGGACTAAGATCTTCAATGGTCCTTAAAGGCAAGCGGTCTCATTGCAGTGGTCTTTCCATGCAGGTACTATGCAACGGTAAAGTCACTGATAAAGGACTGGACCGTAAAGGCACCATTTTGTGATAATGGTACCATAGAAACTTATCGAATGACCTCATTTAGTTCACGGAGGAACAGAAAACCCATTCCCACATAAACCTGTGCCACAGGAATGTCCTGAGTATGTTCATGTTCTTTGTGCTTCGTACAAGACCACGTGTGTTGAGAAGCCTCAATTTGGTTGTCTATAGGGCTGGTCTTTAACGCTTTCATTGTGACATTTTGGAGCGGGTCAACAGCTTTCCTCAGCAAGCCAGGGAAAGTTGTTGACCTGGATTGTTATATTCCATGGGACTACAGGCTTGCCGGTATTTGAATGAAAGGTCTTTTAACAAGGAGCATGAATCTAGCACCCTCATTATAATTCAGAGGACGTCGTTTTCCCTATTTCAGCTTTAGTCCCACTTGGCACTGAAAGAGTTAACACAGGTTTCCCTCCGCCTGGCACATCATGCTCCAGCTGCTGTTGGGGTGGAAAGAGTCGCACATGCCAGGAAGAACAAAAGAAGGACTCCAGAACAGGCTTAGTGGGACATGGATGAAAGTTCTCGGAGTCATTCCATACTATGGTCACAGGACTTGGTCAGTGCCAGAACCACTGACTAAGACTATATATAGGCATGTTGGTACTTGAACAAAAGCTCTTTTCATGAAGAATTTAAATATGCAATTGTCATCTTAAATTTAGGTAAATATGTGGAAAAAAATCAGGGACTGGCATGGAATGAGTTAATGTGGATGATCAGCATCCAGTAACTTTCTAGTCACATCAGACAGGAGACCGGCAACCTCATCAAATCAGCTCAATCAGGGATGTAATTTGCTGGTAACCTAAAGCATATATCCACGTCAGGCAAACGTGACATGGCAGCGTAAGGTCTGTGGTCACCTGTATCTGCCAGAGTCAATATGGCACTAAATCTGACGCCCTCTGACTGTCACAGTCAATGCAAAAGTGATACAGAAGTGTACAGTCTCTGGTCACCTGTACCTGTCAGAGTCAATATGGCAGTAAACCTGACTGCCTCTGACGGTCACAGTCAATACGAAAAAAAATTTTATGGCGGCATATGGTCGTTGTACCGACTGGAGTCAAAAATTGTCACAATGAAAAAGATAACCAAATTGTGGTCTCTCAAGACACAGACAGACTCTGAATTGGACACTGATGAGAGAAGTTGAACGCAAAGTAAATATGGCCATGAGGGAGTGCCGTGCAGGCAAGGCAGTACTTAGACACATAAAGACCACAGTGAATCGTCTTATTTAACTCTTTCAATGGCAACTGTGATTAAAGTCGAACTACTCAAAACGGAACTGCTGTTAGTTAAAACAGGGATGTGCTATAGATTGACTGCTGATGGCCGGGCCCCCTTTGTACCATCTATGTTGCCGCTGCTCAAGTGATCAGGTGTTTAAGGGAGCACCTTCACTGCTGAACAAACGCAGCTCTACTGGCAATCCCATGGGGCCAGATCATGTCATGAAAGGGGAGAATAATTGCGTCACTGACTGAAGTGTGCAAAAATGATCACCGTTTTTCACATTTAAAAGTCAAAATTTAGCGTTATGCGGGACTCAGCTGAAATGAAGCCACCATCATGATCCTACTGGCATACACTATCCATCTGAAACTACGTTTTTTATTGCTGAACATGGCATAAGGAGTTATTATGCATGCAAATTGTCTAACTTTGCAACATTTTAGGCAGAAAAATTGCAAAAACTTGCCTTTTTATTGTCAGATTTCAATTAAAAACAAATCGATGAATTCATACGGTTCTGGTTCAAACAATGAGACTAGTTGCGCATGCATAAAACTCCCTGTTTTTGAACTTGGTTCAATAAGACACCCGGTGTAAGTAAGCCTATACAACCAAAAGTGGAAACATAGATGGAACAACAAAGGGACTGAGCAGGGCGGATTAACTTGAGCGGCGCTACTGAACATGCTTTGTAGTCGTTGTGTCACCCAATTGGCCGCTAAACAGATTAGCGCTCCCATTGGCAGTGCATCTGCAGTGCATCTGCAGCACATCCCTGATTAAAGTAAGGATACCAAAGTCATATTCCTTGTGAAAAGACCTTTTATTCAAGTGCTACTATGCCTCTGCTGTAGTTTCAGAGAAAATAATGGTCCAGGTCAATAGATGGCCTCAGCAGGCTTTGGGTACAATGTGCTCAAAGGGTGTCAAAGAAAGCTGTTGACCCAGTCCAAAACTTGGCAGTGAAAGGGTCAGTGCATCTGTATACGATCACCCTTTCTGCCAAGGCAGATTGGTCACATACAACAGGTGGTCTTTAACCACATGTGAATTTACCACGAAATTGACTACCCTGGCTCCTGAACTGTGACCACAAACGGCAGGTGGTCTGTCATGGCAGTGGTCACATACAGCAGGTATCACTGTACACACAAGACCGCTCACAGTGGCCTGACAATAAATTTTCCTGGGGGGAACAAAGTGACAATTAAGAAGAGCCTGTCATTTGAAAGCTTTTTTTCTTTTTAAATAAGAAAGAATGAGACCTGTCTAAATGCACTTTGCGTGAAAATTGTGATAAATTGAGTTCTAGGCGATCACAGTTTTAGCAGAATTTTGCAAATTTTCCAAAGTCTTAGGGAGCACTAATAGGGCCGACCTGCTGCCTGAATGTTTCATGATCTGTAATTGGTTTACGATACCCCAGGTGAATATTTTCAACCACTGCACTGGTGAAACAGAATGTGGCTTTCAACGTTATATGGGAGCAGAATTCCTTCTGGTACTTCTCCACTTTGTGACAAGCCGGGTTATTGATGTCCAACGCCACATGCTAAATAGCGGGCCTTTCATCAGAGACGATTTGTCATTTGGATCATGCTAGGCTTTGCCCTTTGCGCGTCACATTTTTCAGTATAAGTTGTTCGCTGCCAACTGTGACTAAACTTGAAGTACTTAAAATGAACTTGTCTGAATTATCAAATGGATACCATATTAATATTGTTTGTAAACAGGCCTGTCATTCTAGTACCAGTATGCCTATAGTCACGTAGAATATCATGGTCCAGGTCAACAGCTTTCTTCATTGGGCTTCGGGTACATTGTGCCCAGAGTGCACTAAGGAAAGTTGTTGACTCAGTCCAAGACATGGCACTGAAAGGGTAAAAGTGTTAAATTCAACATTAGTTCTTATTATATCTGTGTGCAAGCACAGACATAGTTTTCCCAGAAATTCTTCATTTTTTCCGTCTTTACCTGCAAATTTGTTCACCCTTTTTCTTAGAGACTATCATAGATAGAAACTGAAAATTTGGCACAATTATACTTCTATAGATGAAGTCTTGCCTTTTTATAATAAAAGGTCATGATTTTCAAAATTATGCAAATGAGGGCTAATTAAAGTTTTAAATCTTCAATATCTTATATACTATAGTAGATGTGGTCCTGAGTGTATAGGAGCTTGATCATAGCAAGGCAAAGCTCATCTCAAATGTCAAGGTCAAAGGTCAATTTTAGGTCAATATGTCATTTTAAAGGTCAAAGTTCGCTTCAGGTAGAGGTCATCTCAAGGTCAGAGGCCACTTTCAATGATGAGGCTACTTGGACCTTTGAAATTTCATCTAGCCATAACTCGGTCAATTTTCATCCAATTTTGATCATGTTGGGCTCAAATGTAGGTATTGTAACACTACACATTTCTTTAATTTACATATGACCTCTAAAAGTCAAAGGTCAAGGTCATTTGGACCTTTGAGATTTTCATCTAGCCATAACTCTTTCAATTTTTGTCTATTTTTATCATGTTGGGCTCAAATTGTAGCTATTGTAACACTGCACATTTTTGTACTGAATATATAACCTCTAAAGGTCAAAGGTCAATGTCATTTGACCCTTTGAAAGTTTCATCTAGCCATAACTTGGTCAGTTTTCATCTGATTCGGCTCATATTGGGCTTAAATTGTAGGTATTATAACACTGTTCATTTTTGTGTTTTACATGTGATCTCTGAAGGTCAAAGGTCAAGGTCATTTGGACTGAAAGTTTCACTTAGCAAGAAGCTTAATGGGAATGTGAAGTACCAAAGGACAAAAGTTGTAGCATGTAATAGTTACAACGTTGAAGGCACACAGAGCAAATCTTTTTTTCTAGTTTAAACTATTCTTTATGGAGCCAAGATGAATATATATATACGTATATATATATATAGATATAGATATATATGTACATACACACACACACACGGCTGATACAGTAATATATTTGGTGGCATTGGGGTCAATAATAACTATTATTCACCGGCTATTTGACACTGTGTATGACTTCAGGAAGCTCAATGCCTAATGACCATTGTTTAGTTGATACTTAAGACCATATTTGATAGCACTGCAACATATATTAATCAATATTTACCTAATATTTAAGACAGTATCTCATTCCATTGTGGTAAATATTAACCATTTTTAGCAGTCAGGAAAGAACTGTCCAGTTGAGACCAGATAACATCATTAAGGTGAACAAGCTGACAGTCCTGACCAGACTTTGTGTACTGTATAACAGAGACTATGAAGCCATAGTTGCTAGACATTAATAGATGCTCTCATTCTCTCTGTCTCTGTGTCATGTCCCTGTCTTTATTGGCTTCCTCCCTGTAAAAATTTATCAGCATTTGACTTTTGTGTGCGAGTCTGTGGCACCCTTTCATGCCAAAAGTCATTTTTCTTGTTCAAGAGCCCAGACTTCCTTTTACATTTATCGACCTTGGTCTGTCCATATAGTGACCAAAGATAATCATTAGTATGAACAGGACTTATTCCTAGTGCAGTGGCCTGGGACCTTGGTAGGCTGACCTCTGACTCCACACTGTGAGCAACATGACCTTTGACTTCCCACATGCTGGGAGTGACCTTTGATGTTGAGTTTGATACAGCTTATGTGGATATTTGCGGCCATTATTACACCAGTTATGATGTACTAACTGCGTCTCATGTTTGCTACTTTGATGGTTAATATATGTTAATATATGTTGACATGTGACCCATGAGATAGATTTCCCTGATGAGGGTCAAACGGGGAATTTCAGACCAGCTCTCATTCATAACATATAACATGGTACATAAGTCAATATTTTGTAATATATCTATTATGCTATGGGGGGGGGGGGTCTTGATGCATGGTTTCTGTTATGTTTTACATGTTGACCTCGTCTTTAAGCAATAAGTGGGGCATTTGTTGTATATATTTAATACAAAGAGAAACTTAACAAACTTAATTCTGTAAGCCCATGTACCGTTTGAACACTATCAAGATATGTCAGTTATGGTACCACCTGTTTTCCCCGAACTTATATTGATATTCAAAGAGCATGTGCTTGTTTATTTTGCTAGATGATAAAGTAAATAAAACAAAATAACAAAAAAAAATTAGTGAACCAGTATATTGACATCAAACTGACACTTACTTCAGTCATACTCTGTACTTTGACACTATTTCTGGACCCGATTGGATTTTTGGTGACCTGAACCTTAATTTCAAGGTCACGACCTATTGTATGCAAAGCAGGGGAGGGGTAATCTGGCCTGTGGGCACTGACATCAACAGTTTTCCCAGAGTAACCTGCAAGTGTTACATAAATAATGGGGACGATTGCTAGCAGAGGACTTCATAAAGTTCGAGGGGGGGGGGGGGGAGTGAAGCAACCAGGAAGTCTGTGCCTTGATGTACCAGTCATATGCCAGTCCCTGAATTTGACAGGAGCAGATTCATTGGCATGACAGAGGCAGGTGTTTTCCTTCATGAGGTTTCCAGCAGACTGCGGTGAGGGTGGGGGTTGGGATTGGGATGGGGATGGGGTAGGGATGGGGGTGGGAGGTCTGGCTTTACATCCATGTTTCAGGATCAGGTAAGGGTCAGGTGCATGCTGGCTGCTGAGAGACAGAGGATGTCATGATGATGCTATATGATGCTGGAGCTTCCAGCATAAAGCCAAGGTGTCTCTGTCACGTTATCTGGGGGAGAAACTTTACACCCGGCCCAACTCTTTGTCTCAGTCACGGCGATTCCCCATGAGTGACTCACTTACCAGTTGACATTCTCGCTCAAAGGATTGCTGGTTGACACCCCAGGGTTGTGTGACAGTGTTGCATGGCTTTAAAAGGGCATCTACAATGAACAGTCACAAGATCTGAGTCCAAGACAATAGGAACTGCAGAACCACAGAATTTAAATCACCTGTGATCGGTATTTGTTTCCTGCTTGGCAGACCTGCAGGCTCTTGATTCCCCCCCCCCCCCCCCCCCCCGTCACAAATTGCATCATGTGGTGCATAAGAAGTACCTTTTTCATGTTGTAGACTACCAGAAGAAAAAGCTTCAACTATAAAATTGAGTTCAACAGAATAATGAGTCAAAAAGTTACACAAGCTTTGTACGTCCCATGGAGAAGTAGCAAAGAGGCTGCGTGCAAACACCTTCATATAGGAAACAGGAAAATAATGTAAGCATACACATATGTAGGGCCCGCCATTTGAGGTGATCTCCTGCCCAGTTCTCCAATGTCTATCCAGAGAGATATTTTTACGATTTTAATTTTTTTTTTTTTTTTTTTTTTTTTTTTTTTTTTTTTTTGAGGTGGCAAAGCAGTGCAGTTTATTTATCAATTTATTGTGATGGTCATGGTTTGGCTATTGTTTCATGCCTATGTATATTCCAGGACACTCGAGATAATGTATCATGGTGGCTGTTTCCATGTCCAGGATGTTGTGGAAATGAGTTGGGTTATTTTGGTGCAAGTAGTTCCACTAAGCTTTATATAAGGTCAGTGTTCAATACAGTAATGGACATTGGCTCTAAGGAGTTATTCCACCGACGACACAACTGTATAAAAAGTATAAAACATGATCTCAGTGGTAAAACATACATATATTTGAAATGAAGTAAAAGACTTGACAGTTGACTCAAGATAAGGGTAAATATAAATACAAAACTCAGCTTTACCATAGTAGCACCTAATAAATATGTTCCACCTGACCAACGCAGGGACAGAGCTTAGCCTTCAAAAAAAAAAAAAAAATGATAATAATAATAACCTCTGTGGTAAAAATGGACATTTTGTGACAAAACTGTGTTATATTTGCACAGAAATGAGGATGTGTGATGCTGTTTTAATTTCATATGAAAGATAAAAAGTAATGTGTGTGTGTGTGTGTGTTTCTTTCATGTTCAGAACGAGCGGGACTCGAACCTGCAACCTTTGGCACCAGTCGCCTAGCTGAAATGGGAAACGCACATATCCACTCGACCAAATCCCCATCCCTAAAATATGTGTGTGTGTGTGTGTGTGTGTGTGTGTGTGTGTGTGTGTGTGTGTGTGTGTGTGTGTGTGTGTGTGTGTACACAGAGACAGAGTTTATATAAAAAGAAACTTAAAACAACTACAGTAAAACCTGTAAAACCGAACACCTCCGACTACCGAACACCTCTCACTACCGAACACCTTTTTTCGGTCCCAAATGATTCACATGTTATTTAATACGAGACCTGGGTGTTCAAACCTGTCACTACCGAACACCTCTCACTTATGAACACCGAACACCTGATTTGGGTCCCAAACCCCAAAATGAACCTGTCACTACCGAACACTCTCATGATATTTTGTAATACCAGCAGTTAAGTAACATCAGGAAGTCTTTCATACACAAAAATTTAGTAGTTTTGAACATAAATCTGTAAATCTATTTAATTTGTGTGCTCTTTTTGTTTGTTTGTTTGTTTGTTTAAATTGTCATTGTACAAAGTTTGAATTAAAAATATGTTGACCAGAATAAACTCCATAACAGTAGATTCTTCTTCCCCCTGGCTAATTTACTCATTTATCTTACTTAGACTCATGTGGATTGACTTTGACATGTTTATGTTGACTGAGTATTCCTTTTAAGTGAACAAAAACATTTCTGATTCCAGCTATTCTAAGCAGGGACAGGATTAAATACCTATAGGTATCATTCAGGCATTATACTCAGCTCTGTCTCTAATTGAATAGGTCTGACATGTTCCTTGTTCACTGATTATTTCTTCAAAGTGATCAGGGTATGGTGTCCATTGCAGCTTGTTTTAGGTGTTCTAAAACACAAGACAGGATTAACACAAATATCACTCATGTGTTAAACTCAGCTCTGTCTCTGATTGAATGGGTCTGGCATACTCATTGTTATTATTTTAACTTTATCTTGATGTTAAATTATTTGAATGCTTGGCGGTATGAATGAAACTGTATGAAAGCAAATGTATTAAAAGGAAGAGTTGTGTGTGCAAGACCCTTGACTGTTAACAACTAGGCCTGAAAGACATTCCGGGTACATGTATGTAGTCATATTCCCTACCCTAATTACCAACCCTCCGACTACCGAACACCTCTGACTACCGAACACTTTTGCTGGGTCCCCAAAGTGTTCGGTAGTGACAGGTTTTACTGTACTGTACATTATTTTGCATGAGTTATAACAAGATGGCCACCCTTGCCCCCCCCCCCCCCCCCGCCAAGCCTTCCCAGATACGCATCCCATAATAGTCACAGTATACCATAATGCTCCTGGCATGTAGTTTTGCATGCCACAATAACACTTAGGAATGCTTCCTAGTTCTAATTTGGTCAGTCTAGCTCACCCAAAAGCCATCATCCTGACCATAAAACTAATGATTTCACTGTCAGTGTCAGCTAATATTGCTTGCCAACATTAATTTTGCAGCTGTCCATCAGTGAACTTTGGCTCTGCAGACAGACAGGAATTAGCCCATCAGTTGTTGTCCAGGTTAAAAGTCGTATTATTAGTTGCAAGCGTTACCACAGCCTCTGGCTCTGTTGTGTGCCTGTAATTACACAGTCTCTGCCTGTGGGCTAATATCAGCTAAAAAGCAGAACAATAAAAAAATTAAAAAATAATATAAAATAAAAATACATAAGACGAGAAAAAAATGGAAACAATTATAATAATACAATAAAACAAGAGGGCTGTGTGAACAGCCCATGCCCAGCTGACATAGAGATTCATCACACTTGTTGCTCTGTGAACTTGGGATAGGATCAAGGTCACCCATGTACTGAGTAAGTCTGACCTTCATGGAAGAACACTAACATGTACAATATCAAGGTCCCAGTTCAAGTTCTCAAGTTATAGTGAGGAGTAAAAATCATGTATGTACACTGTGATTTCAGAAATGAGGTCAAGGTCAGTCATGTACTGTGTAAACATGACCTTCATAGAGAAACATTAACATGTGCATCATCAAGATCCTAACTCAAAATAGATCTCAAGTTATCAAGTGAACAGTAAATTTCATGTCAGGTGTCCTGTGACCTTTGGGAATGAGGTCAAGGTCACTCATGTATTGTTTGAGTGTGGCCCTCAAAATGAATCATAACCATGCATGTAAAACATGAAAGTCAGGGCTGAATTAGTTCCCAAATTATCATCTGACAAGTTGAATACACCCAAATGACCCTGTAACCTTGAGAATGAGGTCAAGGTCACCCATGTACTGTGTAACTCCACTTATCATGTACTCAAGTGTTCCTATGCAATATCAAATCAATTGGCCAAGTGGTTTTTGAGAAGATGTTTTAAGATTTGGCAAAAAATGAACAAAAAAGTTCATAAAAAATCCAGAAATCACTGAACCATGACCATACTTTGCAGAGACCCCCCCCCCCCCCATGGTACCTCCCCACCAAGTTTGAAGTGACTTTGGATAGCAGTTATGGAGAAGAAGTCAAAATTGTGAGTTACCATTGCAATCCCCGTTCACTTACATTAAGTAATCAACAGGACTGTATGCATTAACGACGAGTAGCTGAATTGAAAAATTTATCAAAAATCGGAGATATGCAGTAATGCCATGTTGTGAACAACTTTGATTGGCCCTTATACAATGGACATTTTCACAAAGTTTCAGCATAATCTGAGTGACAATTTTGGAGAAGAAGTCTGAAACAGCACAAACACACTTTTTTTACATACAAATATTGGAAAAATCACAGGGTCACCTGTTGAACAAATCAAGGTCTCAGGGTCCCCAGAAGTCTCCCGAAGCAATTTCGAAGCAATTGGCTGAGTAGTTTTGCAGAAGATTTTTTTAAGATTTGGCCAAAAAAAGACCCCCCCCCCCCCCAAAAAAAAAAATCATAAAAAATCCAGAAATCACTGGAGCATGACCATTTGAACAAACCTGGTATAGAGACCCTCCCAAGATACATCCCCACAAAGTTGACTGACCACATGAATGAAATGTATAGGGACCCACCCAAGGTACATTCCCACCAAGTTTGAGGTGAATCTAGCCAGTGGTTTGGGAGAATTAAAAAATGTGAATTGTAGACAACGACAGATGGACGATGGATGCCTGACCATCACATAACCTCAGCTGACTGAGAGACAAGTCAGCTTAGCTAAAAATATTACTGTTAGGTGTGGTATATATTTACTTGGGAGCCCCAAAATGTAGGCAATTGCCTCTGTACTGCAACATGGTCACTACGGTGAAATTATCAGCTCAGTATGGAAATACGAGCCTCACACTATAACCATTTACCAGCGTGATAACAGTAACTGTAAGTTACATCTGTATTGTAATGTTAAGTAATGACACTGACTATCATGTGTGCAATTCTTACACAGCCCAGAACTGCCACTTGACCTGCATGCATGTATGTTGACCTCAGTAATGGAGTCAGTGACCCAGGTCAAAGGTCAAAGGTCATTTTTTAGAAAAAAAATCTCAAATTCATCGTCCCAAGATTCCAAACAAGGTGGAAATGTGGCTACACTTTTTTTTTTAAATTCCCTTTATAATTTTCCCATCAAGAAAAATTCTTAAAAATCATGATGCACTTTTTTCTGCTTTACTAAAATATCTTTCAGGGCGTGTTTTCTGGGTGGCATGGTTTTTGTGTGCACTTTTCCTGAGATGTGCCTCTTTATCAAAATTGAGTTTTGAGCAAAACATAAATAAACATGTTTTAAATGTAATTTGGTCTCCTTTATCTTGTACATTGACTCAGATTTTAATCAACTTTTGCATGAACATTTGACCAGTTGCTTGTTTAAATAAGGAGGAAAAATTTAGACCACTGTGTGCCATATTTTAATTTTAACCAAATTAAAATCTATCCCACCCCTCTTATGTGCATTAAAAATCTTTACTGGATACAGTAAGGATATTGCACCATCCTATTGTCCGGTAACTTTTATTTTATGTGCAATACCCGCTGTATGTGGTTGTCTCTTGACCAAATTCCTGAGAGTGTTGCCTCAAAAGTGGGATCACCCATTCAGCCGGGAGAAAGTACAAACCTTGTACAAGTGGCCAGGATTCATACCCACTAACAAGATTGGTCTGACTAAAACTGTGTCTGCAAGCAGTAGGTGGCGTCTATCAGCAGTGGCCACATACGGCAGGTGGCCTGTGACCACAGGCTGAATAAATTCTTAGATGCCGCGACTTTTGTTTCAGGCATTGTGGCCTTTAACAAGTGTGGCCCCTAATTGGCTGTGAGTCCCTGGTTCCAAACGCCAGTGTTGTATGAATTTTTTTTTTTTTTTTCAATGGAAACATCAAAGGGAAGCGCCGAACCACATATGTATTCTTTTTTATGACTGTTTTTTTTTTTTTGGTCTTTCTTTGTTCATTTCGTTTTTGCTATGTTGTGAGTCAACATTATGTAAAGTTATGGGTATTACAAAGATGATGTGAATATACTTCACATAACAGCAACGTAAACATGTATGTATTACATTAGAGCCTTTCAGTTTACAAGTGACCATTTTTGAGGACATACGTGTGTTATGTAAGAGCATGTACATATTGTATGTACTTACGTACTATAATAACAGGTCACCTGTAGCCAGCAGTAAGCTAATTACGCCCAGGTAATTTCCCCCACATGTGTGACTATATATAGAAAGTTCTAAAGCCTGGTATTTGTACATTGACAGGCAAAACACCGCTCTAACTACTGACCTCACAGAACAATGACAAGGTACCTTTCGGAATTAATTAGTTTGCCGATGCGTGGAGAGCGACATGTATTGTTTGACACGACCTCGTTTGCATGTAATAACTCTCTCATCATAATTATGACGGCAGATGCATTTCATGGATGGGAATGGCGATGCAAACAGGTCAATTTTTTGCTGCATTTCTTGCTTCATGTGGCCAATATATAGGAGTTTGTGAAATTGTGAAGAAACATTTGACAACTGTCTGAATTTTTCCCCTTGAAGCAGTGCAGAATTTTGAACTTCTTTGCTGAAAGCGAGTTCTGTTTCACATGATTATGTTGTCTGTTTGAGATATTACTACAACTTATTTCCCTGAACTCATATATTTATTTGTACGGTCGATAAATCAGCGGAAACATATTATTTTTGTAAAGTACCACAAAGATAAATGCTTATTGCATGTGGGTAAATTTAATATTTATTCAATCATTTTATTTTTCTCTAAACAAATACACACCACATACAAAAAAAAAGGAAAAGTATGTAACATGCTTACCTAATCTATATTTAGAAGTTTTTTTTTTCTTATATTGAAAAGTAACATGCAGAAAAATAAGATGTATTGTTTTGTATGAAGCTAAAAGGTATAATTTTTCTTATATTGACAAGTAACATGCAGAAACATAAGATGTATTGTTTTGTATGAAGCTACAATGTATAATTGGCAGCATTTTGTTTAAACAAAAAAAGAAGAAAGAGAGAAAGAGAGAGAGAGAGAAAGAGAAAGAAAGAAAGAAAGAAAGAAAGAAAGAAAGAAAGAAAGAAAGAAAGAAAGAAAGAAAGAAAGAAAAAGGGAAAGAAAGAAAGAAAGAAAGAAAGATTTTCTTGCTGGACAGACAGTGGCATGTTGATATCTCAGACTATTTATTATTTCATTCTTCCATTTCTGCGATCTATTGTAATGGATGTGTTTCAAAATTCGTGTCTACAACTGCCCCAAGTACAAATACGTCTGCTTGTCCCATATGTGTACCTGGAGCGAGAACTCGTAGAAGATTTGTATCACTGTTCCATTGAGTATGACAAGCCAAGCGAAGCAATTGCTGGCAATTTTGACACCCCTGAGCTTGTCTCCATTGTAATGACATAACACCGGGGGACAGCTGCCTGATACACACCCTCAGCAATCAAGTCTTGCCTCTGTCCAATTTTCGGTGGCAGTCTGGAAGAAAATGAATGGAAACGGTTTAGATATTTGAATGCTCGTTGCGGAGCTGACCCAGCGGTAGCCTGATCCGTGGTCAAAAATATGTTGATAAATAAAACAATTTCACGCAGAATTTTGAGCTGAATGTTGCAGTCAAACACAAGAAGAAGATAATTACTTTTGATGTATTTGAAGTAAGTTTGAACTTTTTATTTTTATTTTGTTACTATATGTTTTAAGTGTGCCCGACACGTAATGTATAAAAGTAAATTAAATGTCAGTGTCAAATATGGGGCTGGATATTTGACAGATTATAACTTGATCTACTTCAACAGCAATATATTAAATGTCTAGCTTTGATGAGAAAAATATCAAATTATGAGTGAAACCAAAATGGAAATTTTCTTTTGACAAATTTGAAGCAGTCAGGGAAAACTAGATTGAAAAGTTGATGACTCCAGAATCATCAATCGCTTGCAAAAGCTAATGGTGGTTCAGTAACGGAGATTCACTGTGTCATGAGCCTGTCACCCTGGGCAACTGGCAGAGTCAAGTGAGCATAAAACGGCGCCAACCTCTTTCTCCCCAGGCTATGAGCTTGTTACCTCACTGGGATTTATGCCTCTAGGGGGCAGCACTGGTGGCCAAACATTGTGGGTGGGAGGACTGGAGAGCAGCTGACACCAATTTTGAGACTTTTTATTTGCCCTAGATTATTGTGGTCAGGATCATGAAGTATGTGTGTCTGTTTGGGAGTATTAGTGGCTAGTTACAGCTGTAAGACACTGGCCAAGTTAGAGAAAGTGTCATGAACGCGCTGGACACTGGTCATGGCCAGGGATGAGGGACTTCACCTGGGGCTATAAACTCGTTGCAACATGCTTGTGTGATCAAAGGGCCAGAGTTAAGAGGTGGCTGCATGTACATGGACAGACAGACTTGTGCCTCAACTGTGGGTGCCACTTGGCAATAACAAAAGGATTCTTCTAGAGTGTACATACAGACAAAACTCATCCGTTCCACGCCCGGAAATGATTCATGTTTTGCAGATAACCACTGACGTGTAACAGAGGTAAGCCAATGTTAAGGAACTGTCACTGCAAATACCAACTGCCCCTCATTATCAGGGATAGTCCCTGAAATTAGCTGAAAGTTTGGCCAATTTACTGTGTTTGTCCCTCATTGAAGCTGAGTATTTTCTCAAATATTCTTCGTTAAATATGCTGTGGCTCTGATGTTCTTGAGCACTTAAATGTCCCTGAAGTGGCATTTTGAAAATTGGCATCTGTGGCAATGCAAATGAGAGACCGACTAAAAACACAGCAATGAATGTAATGTTTTACAAAATAGAGTTATGCACAGATTAGTTGTAGTTTGTACGGCAGAGTCCAGGGGTAGTTTGAGGAGGAAGCATTGAGTATGTTAATTGCAGTTTACTGGAAGAAAAACCTGCTGATTAAGAGTTCTGTGCAGGAGGAAGAATTTTGTAGAAGTAGAGTTATCAATCAGAGACAAACATATCTCTAAAACAATAAATATAGGAATAAGTAAGTGATTGAATGAGTCAGTAAATGGATGGACGGACAGATAGATAGATATACAGACAGACAGACAGACAGATGCACATTTCTGATTTGGAATGAAGCCATAGAAATTGCAGTGGAATTGCATCATCAAAATTTGCTACTTATTTGGCCCGTGAAACCTAAAAACCAACAAAGTGACAAGAGACTAGACATAAATAAACCGAGTGGTGGGAATCTTTTCTTACTCTTTGCGGAAACTCCAGCACTTGGTTGAAATTGATACAGGAGCGGGAGCAGTGAGTGGTTATACCTGGCCTTGATGAGTGTCCAGCTTGACTTAGTCCATTGATTGAAGTATTCAGTTGTTTGTGTGGCTCTCCTCTATATTTATACCTGATGGACTGCACTCTAGCAGCACAACATGCCGTTTTCAATCTCAGAACGTCCAATACCAATGCTTATTGTACACAGCAATTTCTCGTGTAAATAGCAGATTAATTCAATGCTTCGCATGTTCACATTTATGGGAAGTTATAACTGTGTGATTAGTTCATGTTTGCTGTCATGTCTCGTTGATGTCTACAGGCCGGCGCTACATGTATGTGTAGTGAGAGTAACCAGTAAACTATTCATGCCCGAGTCCAACACTGCCAAAAGCCTGTGTCACCAGGAGTCCACCGGGGCAAGTGGACAAACATGTAACTGATAATTGCTCGATGAGTTACTGTGGCATGTTTGCACATGTTTAAATGTAAAAAAAGGGAAAACATTAAAGGTTAAAATATCAAAGATGGAAATCTTTCTGTATCATTTCGACAAACTGGATAGTGATAATTTTCCTGCTAGAAGAAAAGTGTGAATTTACAAGGATGCCACGTTTTTGATGAATATATTTTCATTCAAAACAAAAAAAAATGAGTCTGCATCTGGAGGCAAAATAAGGTACTGAAAGCAATCATAACATGAGGTCTGTGTCAGGACCCCTCTGGAGGGCTTACATGTTACTAGTAACCATTATTGTGGCATGTCTTACAGTATACCGTAAATTGCTTTATTTTCAGGTTTATAAATTTTCACGTTTTTTTATTTTTTTGACACATCACTGTAGTTTTAATTTCACTGTTTTGGACAATTTCTGTTCAAACAGTGTTAAAATACTACTTCACTGTGTTTTCGTTTTCAGTCTTGTGCCATCAGCGAAATAAGGGAAAATAAGTGTAGAGTGAAATTAAAGCAATTTAGGGTATTCTTGTGATTTTGATGTCTGGAAGGTGGGAGACAGTTGCTCATTATCTGATCTGGAACAGGATCAGAGAGGTTCAAGGTGGGCATGTGTTATCAGTTGAGAATAATATACCAATTAGAGGTGTTATACTTCAAAACATTAGCATAGATGTAGCTATAAATTACGTGACAAGAAAATGAGTGGACAGGTGGGGCAGGCCTATAATTATGGGATGGTCTCTGGATTGGCAAGTTGCGATCAGAGCCCTCTGGTGGATGCCTAAGGCTATTGGCATGGAACTCACAAGGGCATTGCTTTAAATTGACCGACTTGCTACATTAGTCCATTTTATTTGCACCGCTAGTCACTGTTTGTTTATGTTTTTGTACTAACATTGTTTTTGTGCTAGTTAAGGCACTTTTGGTGTTCAACTGAGGGTGAAAAAAGGGAAGAGTGTAGAGGGGGATAAAGGACACGTCCATTCACAGTGTTGGACCTTGCCAGGCAAGCCGTACATCTGTTTTCTCAGACAGGCAAATTTTGAGGCGATACTAGTGCAGACTTTGATCTTTGTAGAAATCTAACTGGTACTTTCTCGAATTTTACATAGAAATGCTGAGGGACAAGTGAAGACCCTGATTCCAGACATTGCCACAGGGATACACAAATTACCATATCATTTGTATTGATCACTACATGTGCTCAAACATGTTTTTCACATTATGAGACCCAAAGTTAGACCGTTCTTTAAAATATCATAAAACTACATTTGCATAGTTAATGATAGAAGTTTTTGAATATCTACATTATGTTAGCATTTGTATATATTGTTAAAAGAGAAGAGGGTGCCAAGCAGAGATATTAGGGTAGGCAAAAAAAGAACAAAGGGGGTGTCAAACAGATAACATGGTCTGTAAAAAAAAAAAAAAAAAAGAACCAAGGGGGTGTCAAACGGGGATAATAAGGCATGTAAAAGAAAAGCAAAGGGGGTGTCAAACGAATAATATGGTATGTAAAAAAAAAAGAAAGAACAAAGGGGGTGTCAAACGGGGATAATAAGGCATGTAAAAGAAAAGCAAAGGGGGTGTCAAACGAATAATATGGTATGTAAAAAAAAAATGAAAGAACAAAGGGGGTGTCAAAGGGATGATATGGTATGTAAAAAAAAAAAAGAACAAGGGGTGTCAAACGGGGATAATAAGGCATGTTAAAAAAAACAACAAAGGGGGTGTCAAACGAATAATATGGTATGTAAAAAAGAAAAAGAAAGAACAAAGGGGGTGTCAAAGGGATAATATGGTATGTAAAAAAAAAAAAGAACACTAGGGGTGTCAAACGGGGATAATATGGTCTGTAAAAAAAAAAGAACAAAGGGGGGTGTCAAACGGATAATGTGGTCTGTAAAAAAAGAACAAGAGCAACTCAAATGTTTGTTTCAGTAAATCACACTCTTTGCATTGGCAAAAATACATTCTGCTACCCAGTGCCAAAAACCTGTCTGGTTTAAGGGATATATTTACATCGAATCTGTAGAGAGTTAATGACAGCTGCCCCTGGTGCTTGGATGTTTTCCCACCTTGTAATTAAATGGTGACAACATAGTTAATAGGTCTGAGTTTGTGAGAAGGCAATAGACATGGACTGTTCCATGTGGACTGTTCCCTCAGAGAGGACGAGTAATACTGCAGTGTATCTGCTGGCTACATAAAGATTCCTGTCTGGATCTTGAGCGATGAGATGGGGAGATTTATTGCGGTAATGTTGGCCTACTGGTCAATGATAAACAATGTCTGACCCCTAATGCTGAAGAAGAGATAAACTTATTGCTTTTGTCTTGTGTCTTACCCAACTGAAAGTAACATCTTTTAAAGCCTGCACTGTTGATGTACTTTGGGATTCATGCAGTTTGTTTCTCTCTGGTTCCGCCTGCACCAGAAGTCCTGTGTTTGTCAGCAAATTACATCCAAAATGTCTGATGTGCACGTAAATTCAGCCACCCTTACATTCAAAGTTGTGCCAAAACTTTGTTTCTTGCAAGGCTGTTTTATTTGTGTAGTTATGTCGGGGTGGGGGTAAGGGGAATGCTTCATTTTTTTTTTAATCTCTGCCAGTAAACTTTCTAATGAACATTCAAAGTGAATGACACGGGTTTTCAGAGTGACTGGCCCTAGATTTTTTTTACCTCTATGCAGCCAGTCGCTTTGTGCATCTAGAAAGTTTGGCATTTTCATTATTGCGTTCTTCTCAAGGGACCCTACCCTATTGTAAATCAATCTACCGACATTCATTTTCAGTTATGTTCAGAGTAAGCTTGAAAGTGGAAGGGGCTGTGTACCAGTCATGTCAGAGCTATGTACACGATGGCCCCTCGCATGAGAGACTACTGCAATGAGAGACCACCTGTCCTTGAGGACCAGTCTTTCAGCATAATTTACTTAGTGCTTTCCTTGTTAAATGTATACCTCCTGTGAGAGACCACCTGTCTTGAGAGACCACAATTTTTATCGTCTCTTAGGGTGGTCTTTGAAGAGGTGTTTCCCTGTATATGTATATATATATTTCAGATTCCCAAAAGGAACCATCAATCCCCCACCATCAGCCTATTGGCTCCAGTTTGTTATGGTCAGACTGGACAGACCTCGTCCTGGGTATCCCTGGAGAGGCCAAAATCAGAGGCTTAGTATAGAGATGGGCAGGCTACCCAGACCAAGAGAGATAGCAGAGAGACCCTTGGCTCCAGCCACTGATCTGTCTGTCTACAGACCAACTGTTGAGTTATGTAGGTCCAGGAGATATTTATCCTATAGTAGATAAAGACTGAGCCAGTAGCCTCCAGGTGCCAGTCCAAGCTATGCATATATTACTGTGGAATTCTGGGTAATTAACACTGTGGCATTTCCCAATCAGTACATTTCACCCATTCCAGGGCAAGCGATGTTCTAGGATTCCCTAATGTATGGGAATGCCAGTGTCCGCAGGGACCCAGGTTGGAATGAGCTGGCTATCTGTGCATAGTTCTGTACCAGGATCCATTTGTAACTCAGAGGACTTGATCCTAGCTTTGGTTAATTGGGAGACAATTGATTCTACATGGCAGATTGACAGATTGACACCCGCCCGGGCCAAATAAAGCTGGCTGGTGGTGGACATAGTGACGCCCAGGACAAAACAAGATAGGAAAGAGAAGACCTTTTCTGGCAATGTTGTTTTATTAACCAGTTTTATTCATGGTATATTGAGTGGTCTAGCTTCCATGCTCACAGAAGTATCATATCAGTCTTGTCTTGTTCACACGACTATTGGTCTATAGTAGTCCCTGTCTTGACAAACCTCTCCAATGAGAGACCACCGGCCTTGAAGGACCACATTTTCAAATCTTTATTTCGTATTTTTCACGTTATCCACACCTGTTATTAGAGACTACCTGTCCGGAGAGACCCAATTTTTGTCTTCTTTATGGGTGAACTTTGAAGATAAGTTTCATCATAGTTTTATTCAAAAGTCCAGTCTCCCTTCCACGACTTGTTTTCAAGGTCACAGAGCAAATAAAAATGTGTGTGCAAAGGGGGTGGGTGGACAGGGTATCCAACATGTCCGGGTATCAAGTGTGTATGGGTATCAGATGTGTCCGGGTATCCGGTGTGGCCATGGAATCTGGTGTCTCCAGGTATCAGGTATGTCCAGGTACCTGGTGTGTCCAGGTACCTGGTGTGTTCAGGTATAAGGGGTGTCTGGGGTATCCAGTGTGTCTGGGTATCAGATGTGTCCGGGTATCCGGTGTGTCCAGGTATCAGGTGTGTTCAGGTATAAGGTGTGTCTGGGTATCCAGTGTGTGGGTGTTGCGATTAAAAAAAAAAAAAATGGCCGGGACAAGCTTTGACAGACGGAAGGACAGGGTGCAAACCTATAGTTCATGGTGGGGGACCAATAAATTTATAAAGCCTTGTGATAAGGTAGCATACATTAAAGCGAAAAAAATGAACAGAAGCTGCACATTTGACACAGGAAACTGCCTGGTTTATTAGTTGAGATGGTGGTACAGTGGTCCCCCTCTTATAAGGCCACCCCAAATGCAGCCCAAAAGTGGCCTTATAAGAGAGGTGGCCTCTCTTGAGGGGGAAAATATAATGGAAATACCATACTTTCTGCACAAGAATGCTGGCCTTTTAAGAGGGATGGCCTCTGGTGAGAGGGGCCTTATAAGAGGGGGACCACTGTATATATAAAGTTGCCAGTGGCCCTGAATGAATGCGATAAAGGAAAAAAGAAAAAAGAAAAAAAAAGGGTCTTGGGTATCAGTACAGACATAATGAATGCAGCATAGGTACTGCTAAATGAATTGATTGCCATCAGATATGTCCTTCCTCCTGATTTGTTTGTGGTGATGGGAAAAAACACAAAACAATGACAAACTGAACAAATGGCTTTTCATAGCACAATTTGAATTTGTGAAAAGTGACATTATGAATGGCATTTTTTTTTCTTTTTTGACAATTTAGTTTAGTTTCTTTGTTGCCGGTTGGGGGGAGGGTATATGCAGAATATACGTATTGATTTACATATTGTGTGGTGCGTTGTCCTTCCGGTGCGTGGCAATTATAACCAAAAACACACATTTTATACAGAAGTGTGCATGTACATTTCCAATATATTGTCTATGTCAACGTGACAATAAACTCTCCTTGTGCTAAGTCACTTGCGTTTCATATGGTGGATGGTTTAATTTCCAGGAGCGCTCAAAATGTTTCAAGCCAACTTTTCAATAGTGTTTTTTTTTTTCAGTAAAATTCAAAATATTTGTGTTCATATCTGGACAAGACTGGTAATGCACTGCAACCCCCCCCCCCCCCAAAAAAAAATGAAAAGAGAGAAAGAAACAAAGGAAGAAAGAAAGAAAGAGAACAAAGAAAACAGAAAGAAAGAACAAAAGACACGAGAGGTCTAATAAGGGGTCAGCCAAAATTATCAACATTTTCAAAAGTGTATACAGAGTACCCTTGTAACCCTCTCCCTTCCCCCAAAAGAGTACTTTTAAATGTTAATTTTTGGCTGAATATTGATCAACATTTTCAAAATCAGCTAAAAGATTGATCTTGACCCCCCCCCCCCACGTACTCTATATCTAATGTGAAAATATTGATAAAAATGTCTGACCCCTTAAGGAAGTGTACCAATAAGGGAATCAAGTGGTGCCCCTCTTGTAAGGTCACCACAAATGCAGCACCAGAGTGGGCTTTGTAGAAGGGTGGAGAGAGACAATATGATAGAAATGTCATACTTTATGCAGAAGGATGGCGGTCTTTCAAGAGAGGTGGCTTATGATAAGAGGGATCTTAAAAAGACATGGACCACTGTATGCACATTTGCTTATCTATCACCCTGGCCTTCTCCCCCCCCCCCCATCCAACCCCTCGGGGGGGGGGGGGGCAGGGGTGTACTCCTATTAGTGACCACTCTGAAGGCGCATGTTTTCAGTGAAATTTCCCTAACAAAGGTCCAGTGTTTTACCAAAAATTCCCTATAAAAAAACATTCATTTTCCTCTTGTATGGGCCAAAATTAGGAAAAATTCCCCACACTAAGGTCAAAATTTTCTTCCTGGAGCACTTTCGGGACCATATGTTCTACTATGTCAGTTTAAAAATTCCCTAACAAAGGTATCAGTTTTATAAAAAAAAAAAAAAAAAGTGCCTTAACAAAGGGTGGGTTTTTGAAAGGTTGCTTGAGCTGCACCCCCCCCCCCTCCCCACCAAAAATGTGCCCCTCTCATAATGCAATAGGTGTATCATGATGCTGCAGATATTGCTTCCATGGCAATCAAACTGATAAGCAACAAGTTGCATCAGAATATGCCACTGATAAGATCTGCCAGTTTAAATTTGGTGCATGAGTGGCGGTATCGGTTTATCAGTGGAGAATGCCCAGAGTGGTCATATATATATAACTGGTATGTGTACAGATAGCGACCTTACCAAGCCAATTATAACCCTACTTCCAAGTTACACACCATTACTAGCTACCAAACTTTCTGTACAATGATTTTTTTTTAACCAATTAGTGTTCATTTTCTAAGTTAAGTGATCAAAGTTATCTTAAAATGTTCGTTGTCCAACATGCAAAGTATTTTTCTTAGCTTTTTATGCTCAGACTTTCAGGGCTGAGAAAAATTCAAGAATAGCAGAAAAATTAATTAACTGATGTTTAGTTTATTAGGTAACCTGGGTTTTTTTCCCCCTGGTGTATGACTTCCATGTTTTAAAAAAAATAAATTAATTTTTTTTTCTTGGGGCAGTTTCCTGATGATGTCCTTTCCTTGATTTTTCTCGCAATTAAAAGAAAAATGATAACAAATAAATTTGAAGTACCAAAGGTTGTGAGTTTAATTGGCACCTTTTTGCTTCAACGCCTTTTTTCCCAGGAATTCCGAGGATAACTGAGGCATGCACATATTGCAATGGCAATTTGTTTTGAGAACAGTTGCCCATAGGTCTGACCTCATTTGTATTGAAGAAAGTCGGAGGACATGTCAAAAGGGTGTTTTTACCTTCAGGGTTACAAATCCTTTTGTTTTTTCAAGTGCGAAGATGTTAGAAACATATGTAAGAAAACATGTAATTTATTGGAAAATAATTAGCTTTTCTTTGCCAACTTTTTTGGTACCAAAACTCTGTGGTCTCCGCCGCCCAGAGGGGTACAGCCAGATACATTTATTAGGGGCATGAGAGAGTGGCCCTTTATGGAGAGCACCCAATTACCCAGGGGGCATCATTGGGAATTTATGGCCCCCTGGGGGGTGCAAGGCCCAGAACAAATGAGCCATGTCTGAAAATTAGGTGGTCTCCTGAAGAGCCAGATGAGATAGGGTGTTGGTGTCTTTCTGAGCAGTTCTGACCATCCCTGGCCACCCAGGGAGGGCAGGCTTCCCAGATAGGAAGATCCAGGCAGAGCTTGTACCATTGTAACTCTATCTTCTACCTACAGGTTGGCCCCACTGGAGCCCCCCTGGCATCTGTGTGCGCTTCACTCCTCAATTGTTCCTCTTCCAAGTCTGCATCTTTCAATGGTGAGTCAAAATTTTGATTTTTTTTTTCATTTTTAACTGTTTACCTCCCGCAGTATATATATGTCATCGCTTGGAGATACCGTGTAGATCGTTTGTGGATATGTTGCCAGGAAGCATGGTAATTGTGATGCTTTTTGGCACAAATAGACTGCCTGTGGTTGTTGACAAACAACAATTCACATCTTGTACATGTCATAACAGTGTGTTGTGTGTTACCTCAGTTGCAAAAGTCAAATTTGTGGATCAGTCATGTGGGTATATATTTGAAATTTTATTTTGAGGAAGGTGACCAAGGGAACACAAAATATCTAATCCACCCAAGGGCTCTCATAGTAATCCACCCAAGGGTTCTGATGGTAATCTACCCAAGGGCTCTCATGGGGATCCACCCAAGGGCTCTCATAGTAATCCACACAAGGGCTCTCATAGTAATCCACACAAGGGCTCTCATGGTAATCCCAGTGTTGCCAACCCTCCCGGATTCCCCGGGAGACTCCCGGAATTTTATGCTAAAAATATTTGAAAAAGTGTGGATTTTTGACAATTTTGAGTCACCTCCCGGAATTTCATCAATATTTCCCTTCTATATTTCATATTAATTTATCAACCTCCCGTAATTTTACTTTTTATCTCCCGGATTTTAAGTTTAGCAGGTTGGCAACACTGTAATCCACAGAAGGGCAGCTGTAGTGAGCAACTTGCGCAGACATTTAATACAGTGAGTTTGACATGTGATTTGCTGTGAATTTGCCAAAGATGTCAAGAATGACACAATTTTGCCAAAACATGCCAAAAAACCCGGAGTACATCTTAAGTAATTAGATGGTAGACTGGAGATGGTGCAATATATGTTATATATGCAGCGGTACCTGCTAGTTAAAAGAGCACCCCTTCTGCCAGCCAAAAATGGTCACATGTAACAGGTGGCATCAAATTGGAGGTAAATGTACAAAGAATTAAGCCTTGTGTTATCAAAAATGTGGTCACAAAAGCCAGGTGGTCTCTCGTGGCAGTGGTCTTAAATTGCAGGCACTACTGTATGTATATATATATATATATAGGTTTGCACTGAATGACAATACAGACGAGGCATGTTATAGGTGCACACCCTGTGGTCATGGTGGTCGTGTACTGATTTGTTAACAGGAAAGCTGGAGGCATCATGCTGGTCTTTGTACATTATAAATCCTTTGTGTCAAACCAGACAAAACCTGTGTACTCTCCACACACAAACTGATGAACTGCACAGTGCAATTGTGAAAACACATTTATGGATATGCATAAAAAAAATAACGCTTCGAATAAGTTGCATGTAAACATGTTAATGTTCCAATGAAATTGCTGCCTCAGGTCACATGACTTGGCCCAGCACATGTACATCTGTTTATAGGAGCATAAATTAACAGCATTTTGTTGTACCGGATTATATATGTGTCACAAAATGATGTAATGTAGTATATCAAAGGGATTTAGAGATTTACTACATGTAAATGTAACTTTGAAGTTCTGTTTCCATGGCAACATGGAATTATCTTTGCATGCAACATATATGCCCATAGTCCAGGAACTACAATAAATGTTCTTATTACTCACGTGTTCACACTTTCAAATCTCATTGATTTAACTCATGATAATCTCACAACTGTGGACGTAGTTCATATTAAACTTATGTTAAAATATTAGTATGTATAGTGTTTTTATTTCGTGGGGTTATGTAGCAGCAAAATGAGTGACAGAAAATAAAAATACACAGCAAAGACAAGTGATGTTACGGTATGGACAGTTATGAGCATCGAGTACTGCTAATTGCTTTAATTTTGGTGTTTTACTTTCACCTATTTCCCTGATAGCAAAAGACTTAAAAAAAGTAAAAACACAGCAACATTGTGTCTTAACATTGCTTGAAATAGGAATTGTGTCCAAAATAGTGAAATTAAAACTTCTGTGAAAATGTCAAACAAACAAGAAGGGTGGAAATTTAAACATGTCTAAAATAAAAAAAATTGAAGCATACAATTAGCTCCCCCCCCCCCCCCCCAAAAAAAGCAATAGAAATTATGATTGAGGCAACAAGGGTGAGTGATAATAGGTACTTTTCAGTGTGGTATTATTAATTGATACAAACGAGCCAATAAGAGGAGACAAAAGTAGTAGAGCAATGCTAGGCATCATTCACGCCACATTAAGGGTGGACAGAACTTTAGATGTGACAGGTTCATGACTGTTGGATGGCACTTAATGATATATTGCATTGGCATTACTAGGGATCAAAGGACGCTCTCCACCTTAATTGATTCTGGCATAGTCTGCCAGTCCATGAAAAATGAAACTTTGATGCAACTGAAAGTAGCTGTTTTTATCATCATTATATATCTGCTAGCTTTAAGAGAAATTCCTCATTTTTATTTTGTCAAATGTTGAGCTATAATGTGAGTCATTAAGAGATGTGACATTAAATTTGATTGGAATTATGAAGTATGAGATGTAATTTTTAGCTGTTATTTAGAACTAATTGGTGTTGTCAGTTTGACTTCAAAGTTTCTCAAAAAAATGTCTATTATCATTATGTACCCAGAATTGTTTTATTTTGGGGGAATTTTTTTTTTCACTGAATGATATACTTGCCAAAAATAAGCTATACACTGTTTGGCTAATGGATGGGGAGGGAGGAAAAGATTTTGGATATGTTAAGGTGAAACCCTTGATTTTTACTTGATATATTTGCATAATTTTCTTGCTTGCTAAAGTTATGTGCATAAAACACAGATTTGAATTAGTAGGTCTACAATATGCGATTTTTTTGGTTGATGTTCCATGAGAGAATTGAAAATCTGAAGAAGGAAGTTGGATTGTGGCTCAGATCCTTTTGATCTTACAAAAGGCACATGTACTGAGAGCCTGAGAAGTCACCCAGCCAGTAAATCTAAATGTTCCACATGAGTTAATATTGCATAACAGATGGATCCATATTTTATCAGTTGCCACCAGGTGGCCGCTGTATGATAAGGAGTATGATGTTCCTTGTTGTGTATGGAGGGTGACTGTCATTTTGGCATCATATGTGGCCAGAAATAAGGAGGCAAAAAATTGGCTTGTGTTGATTTTGGGAACATATGTTTTAAGGTAGCGATCTAGTGAACAACATAAAAATCAACGATGTTTCACTTTTTACATTTTCTGGTCTGTTAACAAGTTTACTTTAAGTTCCGCATTGTTTCGTTGCTAAATACTTTTTACATTGACATTATAATCGTTGTTTTTCCTGACGCGGTCGTACCAAACTGGAGTGTAAACAAAGCTGCCACTGAACGTACCGGTTTGTTGGGTCACGTGACCTGTGATGCGTCCACACTGATACATATCTAGCGAGGTCAGGGGTCACGGTCTGACTCCAACACAACTTCAAAGCGGTTCCTCCGTACCCATCAAAAGAAAAAGGAAAAAGTGTCGCAAAAGAAAAAAAATATTGTACGAATGGACACGGATATCAGGACAAAACTTGCCGATAGTGACAAGGGCTCATAATACCAAACGTGGCCTGAAGAGCCCAGGCCCCAGCTTTTAGTTTCAGCGGTTGTGCCATCCACATCCACTGGCACCGAATCTGAATCGGACAGTCTCGATGACGACGACGGGAAAACTCATTTATCAACAACGCATAAAAAAAAAAATCAAAGTTAACTGAAAAATGTATGCGTGCACTGGATATTTCCTTGGACAGTGAATCAAGTGTGACCAGAGCCTCTGCCCCTGCTCCGTGCCCGTCCTCTCGGCTGCAGTAGCCTGTTCGGGGTGGCATTTTGGCGAGGTACGGGAAGAAGTTGAGGATGTATACATAAAATGCTATGAGATGGGGCCGTGATCCAATCTTTTTATTTTATGACTACAATTCATTTCACCATTTTCGGGTTTCATTGGGCTATATGCACCGTTCGTCAACGTTGAAGTTCGGTTTATTAGTTTCTTGGTTAGCGTTTCGAGTCTGTGTGATACGAAAACCCGTCCGCCAGCCTGAATGAAGCCTGTTTGGCTGGAACTTCTTGTAAACAAGCAAAACAACCTGTGAAAATCGCAGAACCATGAGACATGTCGGGGTAATTTGAAACAGATTCTTATTCATTGCTTGGTGTTTTCATGAATAGTGCGATTCATTCGACCCTAGTTATACTGTACACTTCATCCCTCGCTGTCGTTGGCCAAGAATCTACGCTAGCGGTAAAACGGACGGAAGTAGTCATCAGATAATCTGTTGACCTTCCAATTTCGCTGGAGTGGCTTTGGGTTGGCACAAACGATTGTCCGACTTTGTGGCTTCATAAAATAAATACTGTTGGATAGATTTTAATAAAGGTGGTATCTTCGTTTGCACTAGACATTCAGCTTTTAGAAAAGGTATACTTTTATATGGTTTACTGTTGCCTATTTTTCACAATCCCGAGAAATGGTGAGCAATGTCCGTTCATATGCGTTCACTAGATCGCCACCTTAAGTATCCTCAAGATTCTCTCTCTCTCTCTCTCTCTCTCTCGGTGGTTCAGTGTATATAAAATTATGCAAATTAGGGGCATTTGAAATTTTACATCTTGAATATTGTCAATGCTATTAGAGCAAGAAATGTGATTCCGGGTATTACTCCTATGTTATTGACCACTTCGCATCATATGAAGACAGTATGAAAGTTGCTGCATTTTAATCTAGGCTAACTGTAGGCATTTCAAATTTAAAATCTTGTATATATATATTTGAATCTAGAATCACACCCGTTTTGAATACTTTATATGTGATATTGTCGGCCAAAATTGCGGCAAAGAAACAAAAAAAAAGAAATGAAGAGTCCTAGCAAAAACAGAATGCCCCTGTTGGCACACAGACATAAATATTCAAACTATTCTAGTTTTGACGGCATACAGATTTGCTGCCCAGCAAATCACCTTATCTAGTTTATCTGTTTTATCCCTCACTGCGCAATTGCAAACGAGAATAAAGTAAAGAATTTAACCTTCTTGTTTTGACACGAGATGACACGGGCCACCTTTAAAAGAGTGCATGAGAACCTTTTGTGCTACATTTTAGAGCTAAGACCGCCATTAAAGACTTCTTTCAGATACAGCCACTAGAGGTCTTAAATTTGTACAGGGAGAAATTGGTCATTCATGGGACTAAGTCCATTGAGCGTTACTATCCAGGCAAGGGAAATTCATGGACAAATATAAGCGCACGCCATGCAGGCGACATTTTGAACTTGCAGGAAAGTGTGCAATAAATTGTATGGTCAACAATGTATAGTATTATGCTCTGATAGACTTCACTAATGGGGACTGGCATTTTACTGAGGATCTTAACAATAGGAAGTACGAAATTCAGTTCTATTATGCAGAAGTAGTCATGTTGAACCACTGGATGGCAAGCTGGTACAGATATAAATGCTTATTGCAATGATTTAGATCAATTTAGCCCCTCGTTCTGTGACATCAAATCCTGAGACACATTCTCACATGGGTAATGACAGTGCTGGAATTGTAAACATCGCATACAATTCTACAAATTCATTCTCGATCGCCCTCCCCCCCCCCCCCCCCTTAAATTTGCAGTAAACAGCAGTCACTGATTGAGGCCTATCATTCAGGCAATTATTATTTTGTTGTTGTCTGTAATGATGACTTTGAATATTTCGAAGAGAGCAATGTAGGGTCCAAGATGCAGAATATAGGCAGCCTATGTTAAGATTAAAAGACAACGTGAATTGGAATGAAAATTGATACAGAATGAGGGATCTCATGAATAGAGATGAAAATTAATATTGAGCAAAGTGCACCAAATTGCTCCCAAATGAAATTTTTTTAGCTTGTTAACTCTTTGTCGTTCCAACTCCCCCCCCCCCCTTATTTTAATGAGATCTTATTTGATTTAGGCTTTGAAGTAATGTTGGTGATTTAAAGGGGGTTTATAGAAAGTACTGGTACATGTGTTTTTATTCATTTGACCAGTATATTTTAGGGGTTCTTAGGGCCTATTGTGTGTTTATTATAGTTGTCATTGTCATTGTAATACGGCAATGAGAGGGTTAATAGTCACATGGCGATGGAGGCTGCCAATTTATGCTGACAAAACAAGAAAAAAAAAAAGAAAAATACAAAATCAATTCTCAGTTTTAATGGAAATTTTTCAAGAACTGGTAATCTAAAGAGAACACAGCGAATATCTGATGACAGGAACAAAAGTCTTGAATCTGGTCAGCAAAGAGACATAGAAGTTCAAAATGATATAGAATAGAAAATAATATGTATGTGATGAGGTAGTTTTACTGTGTAATTATCAACATGAGTAGCTTCCATTTGTACAAAGAAAATGTTGGCCACGGAATGTTCGATATCAAAGAAAGGGCAATTCAATTATGGGTCGGTGAACTGTGGATCAGTTATACACATTATGTCTCAAAGGCTGCACAACAGTCAACAGACATAAAGACACTTTATTCTACTTTTTACCGGGCACCTAGGTTGAGGTACGTTCAAAGCATAAATCAGATCTCGTTGAACACCTTCATTGCCAATTTTGACGAAAATCGATGTGCTTTGAAATAAAATCTCAAGACTGGATTGATATTCTGTGTAAACCATCCCTTCACAGCAGTACCTGCATACCAACAGTCACAGAGACCATAAGAATGGAGCAGACTGCAGTTTTCCTGCTCACTCTGGGGGTGCGGTGGCACCAGGACTGTCACGGTCCTCTTGTTATTTTGATGTGACTTTGAGAAAGCAAATTTTGGGACCCTTGTATCAACTTAGCTCGTGGCCGTCTGGAGAGATACAGAATTAGTTGCCTGCTCAACTGGGGCTGGCAGCTTGATCAGGGCGCTAGTCAGAAAGTCTAGAAGGTTAGCTGACCAGGAAACTAAGTCATCATATAAGAAAAATGTTTGATTACATTATCAAGGGTATGACCAATATCCCTTTTTCAGTCATGAGGGATGGTGCAACATATTCATCATTTTTGAATTGGTACTTACAGTATGCAAGGGGGAGGGGGTTATATGGGTCTGTACCCTTTTGTAGAATATGCACAAAAATGGCCAATTTTTATCCTATTTTGTCCAATTATGGTATTAATTTTTAGGAGAATTATCATTGTAAAAGCACTAAACTTGGGTGAGCTGGCTGCAATGCAGGTCGGGTGTAGTGTGCTAAGGAAAGCTATTGACCTAGGGTATCTCATTATGAATGGTCTTTTGTACAAATCTAAGGGATAACATCAAGGCAGATGACAATTTACATCCAGGCACTTTTGGGTGATTTGAGAGGGGGAAGGGTTAAATGAAAGGTCTTTTTATGAGGAACTTGAATCCGAAATTGTGCAAATAATCGGATCAGATTGACTTTTGTCACGAGTTTGTTAGCACTGCATGCGTGAACCGCCCGGCATAAAAATACTTGGCAAATAAACACCGTCATGTGGATGTGTCTTCTCAGATATATGAGATACATGATCGTTCGGCTATCTCACGACTCTGGGTTTAATGTGGCTCTTCCTATTGCTGTCTCCAGGAAAAATCAATCAACTTTCTGCTGTAATAATTTTGGGCCAAACACAGAAAAGAGCCCAACAGGAATGTTATTGACCTAGCAATTGTCGTATCCATGAGGCTTCCTGTACAACTTTCATCCAAATATTGAAAGTGATAGTCATGTATTTCCCATGCAGGAATCAGAGTAAAATTGTTAACAGATGAAAACATAAGCACCGATATTGTGACCAGGGTAGGACAAGGGTTAAGCCAGATTTCCTGCCTGGCTGATATTGATTCCTGTCCTTCTACTGTATATTGTCTGAAGTTTGGAGGCCAGGTACGAAGCGGTCGATAATATGTGGGTTTGCTAATGCCACAGAGATGTTGCTTTGAGTGTTCTTCCCATATTTTATTCCATCCTCGGCCTCTTGGGATCAGGGATTTATATTTTGAACTGTGGTGTTGAATTATAATTGAAAGCAGCAAACAAAGTGGTTTCAGCTGAAAGTGAAAGAGTATCAGATCTAAGGGCATTAATATTCTTGGACAAAGGTCTTCCATCCATATTTCCCAATGACCCATTCCTTCATCCAACTGTGTATATATCCATCCAAACATCCATCCATCCATCCAAACATCCGCCCATCTATCCTTTCATTCAGGTTCAATTTTGTGTGTATTTCGCACTGTTTTGAGTACAGTAGTCCCTCTTGTGAAAGACCCATCTCTTGGGAGATCACCTGTCTTTTGCAACCATTGTCACTGTGCAAAAGCACTTTCTAATAATAATTTACCTCTGTTGGGAGACCACCTGCAGAACCTGACCAGCGACCACCCGAAGTGATCCCAAAGGACCACTATCCCTCTAGAAATTCCCCTTTCCAAATAAGTAAAGTTCATCTATGTTGTACAAGATTGGTCAAATAATTTGTCAGAACCAGTTTTAACCCTTTGAGTGCCAGTCACGGCTTAAGCTGTGCTGATGAAGCTGGATCACTGTAATGATTCCAGATTCATATTCTCATTAAAAGACCTTTCATTCAAGTACCAGCATGCCTATGTTCCCAGTGAAAAATTTGGTCCAGGTCAACAGCTTTCCTTGGGGCACTTTCCGCGCGACATGTGCCCATGGTAGGCATCGGGCACATGTCACCCAACCCAGGCCGAAGAAAGCTGTTTGACTCAGACTCATTCTGACCGTGATAGGGTTAATTGTGTCTCTGAGAAAAACTATATGTGTGTGTGTGTGTGGGGGGGGGGATACATGCAGGCACTGCAACCTAGATGTACTCTTAATGGACACGTCATTGATATGTTCACCAAGCTGTTAAAAAAGATTTTTTAAAAAATATGTTCACCAAACTATAAAACAACGAAAGAACAACAACAAAAAATGTGATTCAAGGAAACATGTAAAATTCCCACAAGGAAATCGAAGGCAGGACAAAAGCTCTAAGAAAGGAGTTTTGTCATTTAGTGTTGCTTGAGTTTCTTCCTATGTAACAAGACCCACTGTCTTTTAGGTGGAAGTGGGTGTAAGAATGGATCTGTATGTAATGGTGGTAAACACTTCTAAAGGTAGGGGAAGCTGCAGCGATACATCCTTATTTCTCAGAAAATTGTTGTGGGAACACTTATAAATAAGTTAGAAGGTAATAAAAGGAAACCATCTTAGCATGAGACCATCTGTTTCCTGCAAAATGTGTCAGAAGAACAGGTCAAATGACAGATCAGCATTAACGTCATGTATGTCCTGCAAAACTTGTTTAAAGTGGGTTTTACTTTACCTGCATTCATAGGTATTTTTAGAAGTCGACCAAATAGTGGACATTCTCTCTGTTATAGCCTTCAGGTCCACGGTGTTACAGGGGTCCCCCTCTTACAAGACCACCACAAATACAGCTTAAAAGGTGGCCTTACAAGAGGAGACAGATGTGTTGCTCAGTCTGTACTGCCTGGCAAGTCATGCTGCAGCTGCCCTTCGAAATCTGAGCTTCACTTGCCAGGCACTGCAAAAAGCACTCACTTACTGGGCTGGTTACTGGGAATTTTAGAAGTGTAGCCAGTTTGGCTAAAGTAATGTAAACCTTTTTAGCCAAATGCTGATTCTATTTGCCAAAATTATGAGCACAGTTTATATATTTTGAAAATATGCTTGATAAATGTATATGATTAAGCCCCATATCCTGAATGCATACATAAAAAGTGGAACAAAATTGATTACAAAATATTCTTGGCCAATTTGGGTCAAGTTTATGCAATTTTTGTAGGTTCTTTTATTCATACGTTAATTAGCTTAGGAGCCTCAATGTTGTCGGCTATTGAACCAAGGCAATTTTGTTAGCTAGAATCACACCTTTTTGTCCACAGGTTATATGGCTGGTGTATGATGCCCCACTAGAATGTCAGACAGGGGATGTTGTTGCTTAGACGAAAGCTGTTTCTGTGAAGAATTTTAAAACAAAGCTCCAATAATAGGTGATGCAAAGTGTATGATGTGCAAAAGTTATGCAAGCGTGATATAAGTTAAATGTAACTTTGAGAGATGTAGTCCAGATTCTCAAAAATAATGTCACAAAATGCATGTTTGCCTTACAATGCACACTTATTGGTATCATTAAAGACCACTGGTAATTACTTGAGCATGATATTGTGTTTTGGCCAAACAGGAAGTCAAAGATGCAATATATTTATATCTTTATTTCATACTCTATTGGTACACATTAAAATAATAATAAAAGGAGATAGAGAGAGAGAGAGGGAGGGCGGGAGGGAGAGGGAGAGAGAGGGAGGGAGGGAGAGAGAGAGAGAGAGAGAGAGAGAGAGAGAGAGAGAGAGAGAGAGAGAGAGAGAGAGAGAGAGAGAGAGAGAGAGAGAGAGAGAGAGAGAGAGAGAGAGAGAGAGAGAGAGAGAGAGAGAGAGAGAGAGAGAGAGAGAGAGAGAGAGAGAGAGAGAGAGAGAGAGAGAGAGAGAGATGCCTGTTGACCCAATACATTCCACAGTTGATGCCGGTGACACCTGGCTTCATCAAGTGGGCACAATAAACACAGACAGGCCGGAAACTTCACATTTGCCAGAAAATCCACCAGGTTAGAGTGCCCACTAGTCCTTCATCACAGGATGTGACTGATGTCAATTCTTATATTACACACTGTGTTTTGCCCAGGTCTAGAAAAGAAGCAGCCGGCTTGGATATTGTGCCTATTTGACAGCTAGGCTCTGTGGGTAGTGGCTCCTTGTTCAGTCCTGAGAGTTACATGTAAATGAGGTGAATGGTTCCTTTATTTGGTGTGAGGTTTGTAGATTGGAAAGAGATTCTTTCCCCACAGCTTTGACATGCAGACATTTAACCCTTTACCCCTTACACCGGCCAAAACCGGCTGGTGGTCAAATGTCGTCTGCTTCAATGTTTTCAACTACATGTAATTTCAACAGTTATGAAAAACAATTTGACTGAGAAATGTACATGATCCTTATCAAGATCACATGCCCCAGGTCAACAGCTTTCCTTATCATGGTTGGGCACTTAAACACAGACAGGCTGCCCAACCCATGCCAAGGAAAGCTGTTGACTCAGTCTTAATTCAAGGGAGAAAGGGTTAAATACTTCATATTCATATTCGCTGCAAAATTACAGGGATAATTTGGTCAATTCATTACTGCTATCACCAGCTTGGCTGCAAGAGAGCATCGTCATCTGCAGCTGTTGTATGCTAGAATCCATATCATGGTGTAAGCTGTGTGACCTGTTAATCTTGACCTTTCAAGGTCAACATTGGCTTGACACCTCGAGGTCAAATGTTACTATAAAACTCTTCAAGTTCAACTTTGACTTAAATTGGTACCTCAAGGTCAAATGTGACTTCACTCTTCAAGGTCAACTTTAACTCTTGGCTCTCTCAGTTTGTTGTTCAGCTGACCTTAAGTTGTCCCCTGATTGAGATGTTTTTCAGCCACCTAATGGTAAAAATAAACATTGTCCAAATTAAATTTCTTTGTAATACAGTGGAACCTGGTTAATCCGAACACCTTTATACCCCAGTGAACTGTTCAGATTAATGAAGCAAGTGGATTACTGAATCACTGTTACTTGAAATGAACAATTCTGTTCCTGGAGAAGTGTTCAGATTAATGAGACATACGGATTAATGAGGTCCGTATTAATGAGGTTCCACTGTATTCAGCAGAATCTGTAGATCAAGCCTGTGTGAAAAGTTTTCCGTTACAATATTTCCAGTGCGTGGAAACTCTTTGGGACTTCTTGTTTTGAGAGAGCATGAAAGTTTGTTTTGGATTCTCACAGCTTGGAACACATAGTTTCAGTAACAGACTACTCCGATGCCAACTTATATCAGGAATCACTGCCAGAGGATACATCCACAGTAAATAAACCTTGGACCACGAATGTAACTATAAAAACATCACAGATATGAGCCCAAATAATTATACCTTTAGGTGATAGAATATTATATGCTTTGAAAAAATATGTTTGTAACATCGTCCATGATTGCTGACATACTGGGGGCATATTTTCTTCATTAGTTGGAATCGGATAAGAGATGGATATTTGCTCCAAAGAAGTTGACTGTGCGGTTGTTGGAAGATCACTACCACAAAGACACGTGAATCCCAAAATTTTTTATTGGGGGGAAAATGTTGCATTGCAGTGCAGCCTAAAGTATTTTCACATGCAAGCCGGGAAATAGTGGGTTGGGTCGTATCGTATTGTATCATGTGTGGATGTAGGGTGATCTGAGGCTTCAACAGATAACCGTGCAGGTACCCATGTTGAGGGGCTATGTCCAGATCTATTTGTAGTCGACTCATCAGGAATTCCATCTCTGTGAGATACGGTTTATCAGCCGTCAAAACCCCCAGGCAAGTAAGGAAGATAGCGAGGCAAAGCCAGAATGAGGCGTCAGTTGCAGAGGTTTGTCGCATTCTGGTAATGCCTTCATTTTCAAGGGAAAAGGGGAGAGGAAACAGAAGGAACCTCCGAGTTGCCAGTCTTGATCAAAGACCAATTTCGCTTGGCTGTGCTGTGGCAAAACAATTTTGAGATGATTCACGATGAATTACGAGAAGTAGGCAAAGCACAATGGCCACTTTTTGCACGAAGGTAGCTTTGATGACTGAAAATTGAGCAGCGTAAGTGATACGGGTGTCCAGAGATGAACATGTGGAGAACTGGGGACCCAACCCCCAAGCCTTATTTACCTCACTGAAATTAAACGTGGATTTATGAGTTGCCCTGCCCAGTGAGGTCAGCAAGTGTCATATTTAGTCAACCTACGATTTAAGAGCTGACAGGACTAGAGTATTATGAAGAAGAATTGTGGGGGAAAAAAACATGCTTTGTTTTTTTTTATTTCAGGAAAATTATATTGAACACAAGGCTTTTGTAATTCAATATGAAAGAAGCATAATGCAAAAGATTCCTGGCATTTCAGAAATAAATCTCACCTGGTTTCAGTAAACTAATGAATCGACTGTCTACATATACACTTCCTTAATCCATTAGAGAGCGTTCATAGGATATATAAACTGATACACAACATGTTTGCCTTGGTAATAAATACTGTTGAACTAATGCCCATCCAGACAGATGTTTTCAAATGACAGCGTCCCTAAAACGGAACAACAGTGGCCGGATCTTTATGTGGAAAAAATATACATGTGGATTCACATGCGTCTCTCACCACTGATTTTAATATGAATGATAAACACGGAAGGTCTTGTTTGGAGCTAAGTCCGTGCCACAGATATTGTATTCGTTGATGGATGAGCCACGATATTGAAGGGCCATATTTCAAGCCCCACATGCAGTGATCATAATGACCAGACAGCAATGAATGATGGGAAGGGCAGCCTCGTTTTGCCACCAAAGACAGCATTGTCACAACTTTATAAACACTCTTGCTCACAATATTTTTAAAAGTTTCTTAAGAGCATTCAGAAAAGTTAAGTTTTAAATTTAAGGCAGGGGGGGGGGGGGGACTGCAGACTTGCACCTGATAGTACACTGCATAGGCACAAGGTGGCACTTCAAGCATTTTGCATTCATATTTTCACGAAGTATGTATCATGACAGGTGCATGCTGGTCAAAGTTGCACGAAGTACTTGCTTGAAGCTTAATTGTCCAGGGCCTTATTCACAAAGAATTTGATCTGACCATAACTTTAATCCCAAAATTAAAATCAACGTGGTTTGAGCCTTAAACTACTTAATCCTTGGCTCAATGTTTGATCAAAACTTGGAGGATTAGCCAATTTATGCTCTTGGCTACAATATGAATTTAAGGATTTACAGGTTCATTTAAATTTTATTAAATCAATCTGAGTTTCATCCAGTATTTAATCTTTTGACCCAGGATTAAAATTTGGATTAAATCAGGATTGATGTAATAACATGTAAACTTTAATTCCAAAGTTCATATTACAGTGGAGACCATAGATTAATTAATCCTGCAAGTTTAGATCAAACATTAGGCCAAAGATTCAGTAGTTCAGGGCCGAAAGGCACAATGACTTTCATTTTAGGATTAAATTCAGGATCAGATTAAACTTTTTGTGAATACGGCCCCAGAATTGTAATGCTGTAACCACTGAAAAATGACCAGCAATGGGCCAGTGTGGTTAGTGACATGGCCCGCCTTTTACGCACCCAGAATGATGTCTGTAATTGGTCAACAGGTTTCCCTGGCACCCTCTGAGTGCCTTGTGTGCAGCGCACCCAGACAAACTGTTCACTCAGTTTCTGGAGGGTTAAAGCCTTCAGACACAGTATAATGGATAGCAATTAATTGCTACCAATTTTTTCCATACTATTTTTTTCTTCAGAGTTTTCTTCTTTTTTTTTTTTTCAGTATCCGTACCTAAGTGGCACCAAAAAATGTCGGATAAATATAATCTTCAGGAAATGTGCATTTTATCTGACAGACGAAGAAAGTATGCATGTGTGACTTGGGGAAAATTTTCCCTGCACACACACAAAAAAAAAAAAGAAAAAAAAATATGCAGGGCATTTTGACAGGAGGAGAATTGTGTAGATATTTGCCCACCACCTGTCTGACAAGTCTGTCTTCCCTCTGTCGGTAAGGTGCGTCTTTCCCATCATTCACCGACATTTTTCGAAGATGATGACAGTGATGTTTTGAAGGATCGTATCTTGATCCATCACAGAATAGAATGTATGGTAGCCATATGAGACCACAGACTCCTAATACATAGATCATGGCGGAAGTTCTCTCAAACTGGCGCGTATCATCTGACTTGCATGAGTAGTTCCCACCAGGTGAAGCAAACTGAAGGTCACTTGTTGGTGTCGGGGCAATGTTATGTGAACACATTCATGGTCTAGTCACTGCTTTTTGCTGGGAGATTTCTGTCTGTCTGTAGGAAATGTTAAAATAATTACTATATCCATTACCCCACTATCAGGGGCTGTCCTCACAGTCATAAGTTTGCGGCTGCTCTCAAAGAAAAATCTGCAGCATGTGCCAAACTATTTCTTGGGGGGAAAAAAACTGTGACTTGTAGACTGACTCCACCTAAGTGGCACCTACTAAATGGCTTTATGGGAAATGAGATCTAAACACTTTATTTATTTTTGCCCGTGTTGTGAAACCAGATAAGTTGCGTTAAGTCTCCGGTGAACACGTGTGTCTGATACCTGTAACTACAGGTAAACTGAATGAAAGTCGTAAATATAAACTGACCACTGGTGGCCACTTCCCAGCTCCTGGCCTGACAGATTTTTCATGTGGGAGAGTCCCGGGCGAAGGGTTAGGATAACTTACAGACACAGCTGTTGAAGAGACACACAAGAACACCTGCACTGAAATAAACATCACTACAATCTACAGCTGTCTCACACCTCAGCGTTAACTCAACAACCATCAACTGTTGTACTGCTAGAAAATTTTCACCACACTTTACAGGAAGACTGTGTAAACATTTGTTTAGTATTTGGATGAAAGCTGTGTAGGGAATCCTCATCTACTGGAAGTTCAGGACCCTACTTTGCACATCTTGAATTTTTGTAGTACAATATGAATTGAAAGATAACACGAAATCTTATTGTGACAGGATAGGGGTCACAAGTGGCGGGTCACCGTTACCTTGTATATATGGGCTCTTCCAAAAACACACCTGACCCCTGCTAAAACAGGCCACTTAAAACAGTTTATTCTGAAACTGAGGGTTTGCTGCTGAAACGTTTTCCTACACCCCCTTCCCTTTATTTTTTTTCTTTTTCTTTGTCTTTCTCTCTTTTTTTTTTTTCTTGCTACCATTTTTTTTTATCAGAATGTGACATAATCTTTGTAGCTTGTCTGTAATTTGTTCAGGTTCATTTGGTGGTGGGCTTGCAGCCTCCAAAGGGGACCCAGCTTCATATTATTTTTTGCACTACCCTTGGTGTAACCCTGGGCCACAGTTTTTATTTATAGTCAGACTTATTAAGAGTGCACTGTCACCCTTCAGGATAATAAGAGTGCACCGTCACCCTTCAAGGTAATAAGAGTGCACCGTCACCCTTCAGGGTAATAAGAGTGCACTGTCACCCTTCAGGGTAATAAGAGTGCACCGTCACCCTTCAGGGTAATAAGAGTGCACTGTCACCCTTCAGGGTAATAAGAGTGCACTGTCACCCTTCAGGGTAATAAGAGTGCACTGTCACCCTTCAGGGTAATAAGAGTGCACTGTCACCCTTCAGGGTAATAAGAGTGCACTGTCACCCTTCAGGGTAATAAGAGTGCACTGTCACCCTTCAGGGTAATAAGAGTGCATTGTTACCCTTCGCATTGGCTAATGAACCATATCAAGAAATAAATCATTTTACCCGTTGCTTTTGGTAGGATATATGTGTCCTGATGCAGGGTAGTCTGTTACCATGGTAACCAAAGTAGGCCATTTGAAAAGTGAGTCACATTTTCAGTGCTAAAACAGTGATCGTGTGGGTGAAGGGCAGACCTAGCAGAGTGGAGAACAGACCAAGATGGCTGTGTCAGGCAGGCAATTCCTCGGACCTTTGCCAACTGACATCGCCCAAGGAATGGCATTGCTTTAATGTTCCTGAGACCTGTCTAGGGTTAATCCATACAAAAAGCTATGCATCTAATTCCATTTACAACTGTAATCACAGCACAGCAACAGATTGTCATATATCATCTTTTGACATTTCCGGACTTCCTCATGCAGAAATAATGGCCAACATCAAAGGCAATGTAATATATGGCAGACATGCAAATGCATTGATAGAATTGGTTTTGTAAAAAAAATGTTTTTATACAGGGTGAGCACATATTATAGAACAGCCCAAACTTCATTCTTAAGATACTTTGGTCTATCAGTGAGAGACACTTAAACTGACACACAGCAGTTTTTTTCAAGCTGTTAGGTGAAGATTTGTTATTTACATTGAGGATAAATCTGTATATGTCAGTATTTATGCAAATAAAAAGACCCTTACTGCCTGCAAATTAACTTTGATCTTGATTATTACGCCTTATTTACCGACTCCCCCTAGTACAGGGAGGACACCAGATAGGACTCAAGCTCATGGATTAGGAGTTCTGTAAGCTTTTAACTCATTCAGTTCTTGTGAGAAATATTTCTGTTTTGGCTGCCAGGAATTCAGTAAGAATTTCAACGTAGGATTCTTCATGAAAAGCAACGTTCATGTAACTCATTCCATACTATGGTGACAGACCTTGGTCAGTGCCAGAACCACTGACTTAAGATGATAGGCACGTTGGTACTTGAATGAAAGCTCTTTTCATGAAGAATTTAAATGTGCAATTGTTGTCTTAAATCTTGGTAAATATACTTAAGTATCAGGGACTGGTGTGGAATGAGTTAAGTGGCAACATGCCTTGTTAAGCCCATTCCATGATTCCTGGTGAGAGTACAACCAAGTCAATGGCTTTCTGTGGCATGTGTTTGATGCATTCCGCAAAACCTGTGCCAGGGAAACCTATTGACTTCGGGCAGGCCATCTTCAGTGGTCTTACATACAAATCTTTTTCCTTTGGACTCCTCTGCAATACCCCTGCATCCTCCGAGATCCAGAACTTTCATCGGCAGTGACGAGCCATGAGAGTATCTGTTGCCAAGTCTTTCTTTTTTGCCTGCTATACAGATCTCTTAAAAAAAAAAAATCTAGGAACTAGAAATTTAAGCAAAGACATGAAGGTAGATATCAGTTTACATCCAGGCACTTTTGGCTGATTTTGAGTGGAAAAGGGTTAGGGTCAGTTCTCTGTCTTAGTGGGCTGGTTATGCAGAGACAATGGATCATGACTTGTCTGGCAATGCAAAAACCACTGCCATTTAGATCTTTTTCAGGAACCGCTCTGACCATTAGCCAGTTAGTCAAATGCTAATATGTCTTGAATTTTGCTAAGGAAGCGAGTAAATGGCTGGAAGTTCTAAGGTGAATTATTAAAGGGTCATGACAGATATGGGTTAATCTGCGTGTATTTCGAATTTTGGCCACAGATTTTTTTTTTTGTGAAGTCAAGATCAGTCCTGCTTTTCTTCCCCAGGATGGGACATCGGGGGAGGTTAACAACAAAGCCACATTGCAGCTATTTTTGAACTCTGTGAGATGGTCACAACAGGAACGTGCTTGTCTGAATGTCGATCTTTATGACTTCAGATTCAAATTCCTCATAAAAGCACCTTGCATTCCGATACCACAAAGCTGTACGTGTATCGCCAAAGAAAACAGAACTGATGCAGGGTCAGCAGGTTTGCTCAGCACACTTTGGGTGCATGGAACACAAAGGGAGAAAAGCTCTACGACTCATTGTGCACTTTAGCACTAAAAGGGTTAAAATTCCATTAAATCAACTCTCTGTCATTGCCACATGTTGACAGAGTCAACAACTTTCGTAGCCACTGTTGACCTGGGCTATTACGATTTGTGCAGGTGTGGGCGTGCTGGTACTTGAACGAAAGGTTGGTTTACGGAGGATATGAAAAGATAGAATGACTGTGTCAATTGAGAGCACATTGACAATTGTCAAGGAAGCAATTCAAGTTCAGAAAAATCAACAACAGACCAGATACATGTTAACATTTTTTTTTTTAATTCTTTCATTTTGCCTTATGTTGGTGTTCATCTGATACATTTTGTGTTTGACTGTCTTCGGCGGTATGCACACGACAAATACCTCCACTGTCCATAATGAAAACCAGATTGAAGATACATAATCTTACATTGCTGCAGTGATTTGTCTGGAACTGTCCCCCCGTCACTTTTGTAACGGGAGACCACACCAGCGGTCCTGGTGCAATGTGCTTCGTGGAATAGCAAAACTTGTGGCTTAAATTTACGGAGAGTTGACTGGATGTGGATATGAGTTTGGTGTCATCTTTCGGTCTGGACATGATGAGAGAGGGAGCTCCCTGTCATTGTGCTTTAGATCGTGTTTCTGTCAGCAGCTGCCCCGGTCAGCTGCAAGTCAAATCAAAGCTCTGCCATGATTTATCCTTCGGTCAGACTTTCTGCTGGTCTGTAATAACAGTGGGAACCTGGCTGGACTGTAGCTGAGGGGCATATGTACATAATGTATAAACAGCAAAAATGTACATATTATATATGCAGACACAAAAGAGTCACTGTCTGGCATTAAAAAAAAAAAAAAAACTGCTCTAAAAGAGTGCAAAGCCATGTGAGATCTGAAAACTTATATGATGCTAATCTGCAAAATTTGGACAGTCAATATTGCTTCTTTTTGTATCAAGATCAAAATTTCAAGGGGTCCCAGAACGCTGCCACAGGAAATAATTTTGCTTGAGTATAGCATACTGAAAAGAAAAATGTTCCAAATCACGTCTAGTACAAAGTACACAAATTACTAGGGCTTCCAGTGTGCCAGTATGGAAATACTTAATACCCTGTCTTCATATATTACTGTAAATTGCTTAAATTTTGCTGTATTCTTGCTTTTGCTGATGACACAAAACAGCAAAAATAAAAACACAATGAAATAGTGCCTTAACATAATTGTTTGAAAGGGAATTATGTCCAAAACAGTGCAATTAAAACTACAGTGGAATGTCAAAAATACAAAAACTGTCAAAATTTATACACGTGAAAATAAAGCAATTTACAGGAAACAGACATTGACCTGCAGTTTCAGATTTATTGTATGCACATTGATAACCATTGCACTGATTGGCTAGACTTGATTTAAGAACTCTATGAAATTATGTGCTGGAGTCTTCGGGAGAGTGTTTGTGCTTAAATGTGTCACACCGTGCACTGAATTTTCAGGTGAAATCATTTTACTTTTGCTCGACAGCTAATAAACTGATGTGGTGATTGGTATGAAATTTATAAGTTTGAATTCAAATAGTTCGAACATATGTCAGGCATTAGCTAGTGCAGAGTGAGTAAACTTGTTTTGAAACTTCTTGTCTGTAGGACAAGTGACACAAATTTTCACTTGCCCTCCCTCATAATATCACTTGTGCTAATGAAGTGTACTTAAGTTTTGGTTTTAAAAAGTACGTTTTAATGGTAATCAATGTCATACGGTGAGTTTATGTGTATGTTATTCCAACAAAATTTGAAATTTTAACTGATTATGAATTTTGCCAGTGAAAAATTACTTGTCAATGGGACAAGAGGAATTTGAAACTCACTTGTCCGCAAAAGGACTTCCCTTGTCCCGGACAATAGGATCATAGGAATTTTCACACCCTGATGGTGTCACCACTTTATTCTTGAAGGTGTCCACTCAACCCTGCTATGGACAAACTGGGCCGTCTGGTTGTTCATACAATAAGTGCTTTTCATACACAGTCCAGATTCATTATAATGGCACACTCTGTTTCAATTATACAGCCAGGACTCATTATAATGACATCTAATGTTCTGTACATACAACCAGTTCTCGTTTGACACCTTGTATTTTATACAGCCAAGACTGGTTGTAAAGTCCGGGTTTGTCTCATTCTGGTGACAGCTTGGGTTTCCCTAACACCCTGCCTCGGGCTCATTCTAGCGACACCTTTTATACCCTCTGATTAACAGAAATTGATTATAACAACACATGTTGTGCCATTTATATAACTAGGATTCTGTATAGTGACACATTCCGTTCCCTTTATACAGCGAGGATTCCATAATGACTCATTTTTTCCCCTTTATGTAAGGGATTTATGTAAGGGATCATTCAACATTTTCATCATTATTTAATTAGTACTTACAGTATTCAAGGGGGAGAGGGTTCAATGGGTCTGTACACTTTCACAGAATATGAAAAATGGCGGCCAATTTTTGGCCTATTTTGTGCGATTTTGGTATTATTTGTTTGGAAAATAATCATTCTTAAAGTACTAATTTGGGGGAGGGAGTGGGGGTCATGAAACGTAGTACCCTAAGTACTAATTCAAAAATGATGATAATTTTGAACCATCCCTAACTGGGATTCATTATAATGCCACATTTTCTTCCAATTATATTGCCAAGACTCATTATAATGACACATGCAGTTCCAATAATACAGGCTGTATTCATTATAATGACACCTTCTGGGCCCTTTGTACCATTGGGAATCCTTAATGAGACATATATCCCTGGTAAATGGGTGTGGCATTTGATCTCATCAAGTGGGCCTCTGCAACAAGCTGTCAGGGCTTTCCTATTCCTATGCTTTACAGTGTTTCATCATGATAAAAATAAAGCATGAACAAACCCAGTGATAACCACTAACAAGTTGGCTTCCTTGAAAAAAAGAAGTCCAAAGCGTGGGGGAGCAGTTAAAAATCCTGAAGTATTGGTTTTTCTATATATGTATAGATTTGACTTGCAGACCTAAGAGGAGAGCCTCACTGGCGTGGTTTCTTTCTGAAGCAGCTTATAACAGGAACTGAATCACAGTCTTCACATCAAAGGACGCAGTTTTAATTACGGATAGGGGTATGCCAAAGGAGGGGACACCACTTTCACCCCTCTCTTTAATAAAACGCCCCACCTGTGAAAGTGTCATAGAGAGACAAACATGAAAACTTTGCAAAAACACGAGCACCACAGAGCTGATTGGAAAGGCATGTTTAGGAATGCATAAAACTGTACAAGAATTATCTTGAGTTTCTTTTGAGGTGGTGAACACAGAACATAACAGATCTATTTGAAGCACGCTGATCTGGTCACATTGTAATACCTATGCCTGTAATTGTGTAACGCATCAATCCAGAATTAGAGGAATAATGAGAAGCAAGGAGCTGCCTTAGACCGATCGCTTCAGCATTAAATTTGGATCAATTTGCCAGCCATTTCTTTGATCAGAAGAGTAAAGGCATTAATTGTAGATGCTCCTGACTGGTAAATCGTGCCTGATTGGTCAGTCCAGGTAGCAAGATACAACATTCCTTTGAACTCTGTGCCCAGCACAGACAAATATTGGTTTAGTTTTCATGCGCGTGATATGTCCTAGAAACTGAGTGACTGATGTGGATTTTCTAATATGGCTTTGGCTCAGTAAATGCCACAGACACACAGACATTTCTGTATTAGATTTGAGCTGTGCCTTGGATAATTAACCCCTCGCATACGAAAACAAAACACAAAAGAAACACGTCTGAAGGTCCTTCATAAAGTTTTTCACCACACTACATGTGCCCTTGAATTGAAGACTGAGTCAACAGCTTGCCATGGTATGGGATGGGTACTAAGGGCCTGCCTTCATACCAGGAAGGCTGTTGACCTAGGTATGTCATGGTGACTAGTCTTGTCTATTCCCACTCATTTTTTATACCTGTTCAGATTGGAGAAAAACGTTGAATCAGATGACATTTGAATACCTGAGACAGTGTGAGGTAGAAGGTACTGATATTTTTGTCAGACAAAAACCATTCACTCTTAGTTTTAGAAGAAAATTGAAAATATCTGTTGGATCGCAGAACTGAGATATCAGAGCAGCTGATATCAAAGGGGGGTATGGAGGTGCTCAGTACGCTGGTACAGGTAATAAATTTGCCACAGTACAAGGTACAGAAAATGATAAAATGTAGAAGTAATTTAACGGCTGGTATTAAGTTAAGGAAATCAAAGGGCTTCCTGTACACAGGTACAGTAAATAAAAATACCCATTATGCTGGTAGAGAAAACCCCATTACCCCCCTCATTGTCCTATGACTGACCCTCTTGGTTTTGTTGTCCAGGTTAGGTAAATGATCATTTTATCTGTTTTCCCATGGAGCTACTTGCTTTTCATTAAGAATGGATTTGATTTGAGACCTGGTTGCAAAAGGATGAGATCATATGGTTCAGACCATCTGGTTTGGTCCTAAAGCAAAGTTTCTGAAGTTTCGTTCTCACCAAATCCTGACAGAGTGACCTTTGAAATTGTCAAAGTTCCTCCCTCCCACCCCCACCGTTCGTACAAAAACAAGAAGAGAGTATTATATAGTTTTAACAGGAACTGTCTCCAAAACAGTGAAATTAAAATTTCAGTTTAAATGCTCGAAATATTACAAAAACAAATGAATTCACGTGAAAACAGGATGTTTTACCTCTATCTGTGCCGCTTTTTTGATTGAGTCAATAGCTTTCCTGAGTGTGCTTTGGGTGCAACCCAAAGTATGCCTAGGAAAGTTATGAACCTGTGGCCATGCTCACAAAGAATTTGGTTTAATCCTGAATTTAATCCTAAAATTGATATTTTGATGTGATTTGGGTCCAAATCACTTCAACATATTGGCCTAACATTTGATTAAAACTTGCAGGATTAACCAATCCATGTACTTGACTGTAATATGCACTTTCAGATTCACATTTCCATTTTATAAAATTGATCTTACTTTGACTTGGTACTTTATCTTTAAATCTGGATCAAAGTAGGATTAAGCAATAATCCTGAAATATTAGGCATGCATTTTGCACAACAGCCATGAAAACAGATTGGTTAATATAATAATTAATAATATGCTATTAGACCTAGGATTAAATAATTCACAAACAAGCAAGTTGATTTTAATTTTGTTCATAAACTTGGTATCAGAACAAAATTCTGTGGAAATATGGCTACTGATCAGTTAGCTGCAGTTGGTACTAAAGAGTTAAATTGCAGTAAAACCTGTCTTAAAAGACAGTTAACAGGGTCCACAAATTGTCTCCAAACTCTTTTAGTGCCAACTGCAATAAAGTCAAACCACTTAAAATGATTGTTTCTGAATTATGATAAAGGTGTTAGATTCATGTTCCTGGTAAAAAGACCTTTGATTCAAGTTCCAGCATGCCTGTAGTTCCATAGAATAAATGTACCGTATTCATCTTAATAAATGCACACTCCCTAATAAGTGCACCCCCCCCCTCATTTTTTATAAAGAAAGAACACCAAATATATTTCAAACGAGTGATAGAATCTATTATTACACTTAGGATCTACAGTTTTTCAGCTTGTGTGGATGAATTTTTTTATAGCACACTGTGTGCTTATTAAGACGAATACGGTATAGTCATCCAGGTCAACAGCTTCCTTAACATGCTTTGGGTGCAACGTGCAAAGGAAAGCTATTGACTCAGTCCAAAATGTGGCACAGAGAGGGTTAAAAAGGTGGCCTGTCTTTGGAGACAGAGAAAACATGAAAAGTAAAGGAGATGACACGTATAAGACCACCCCTACTGCCAGACAGAAATGGCAGTGATTTCATTAACCCCTAAATGGGAATGCATGTATATTACCCTTTGAAAACCTGGAATACCCTCTGAAAAAAAAGGTCACAAGTCTTGTTTATCTACATGTAAAACTGGTGTAAATTTCATCTTCTCCACTGAATTTCCGGTTCTCGGTTCTCGTAAAGCCCCTGAAAAAATTCCCAACAGAAAGAGTGAATAGTGATATGTGACAGGTGGTCTTAGGTCTTAACATGTAAACTTCATGGGTGTGGGGGGGGGGGGATGATCAAAGAAATAAGGAAATTAGGGCCCAGTGGCACAAAGGACAGCATCAAAAATGACTATGGCCTTTCCTGAGAGGTGGTCTTTAGAGCAGGTACCATTGGTAGTGTGTAAAGTGTCAGAAAAATGTGGTCTTTGAAAAAGACATGGTCTCTCACAAAGGCGGTCTTTTCAAGAGAGGGATGACTATACATGTACTCGTATACTTGGGTGTTGGGTTAGAGAGGTTTTACTTTACTGAGAAAGGATGTGATGACAGTGGCACAAGGGTTAACATAAAGCTATCACACCCTGAAGGTGACCTCTGACCTCTATAGCACACAGTCATGATCCTTGTGACCAGACCCATCTGGGTCTGTTCAACTGACTTGATGTATACTGGATCCTTCTCTAAACCCTGCAGAGAGTAATTCTGAAAGGAGGATGTAGAATCGCTCAGTCATTAGTATGGAAGACTGTGTCATTAAGTATTCTGATAGTTAAACTCTGTAGACAGTTTGTTTTGTTACAGGTATGTATTTCACTGAGGGCAGCCAGGGTCGCCATTCTGTGTGTTAAAACATGGAAACCTTCAAGTGTGCCAATATCGGCTGACCAGAGCTTGTCCCGGGAGACTGTTGATTGGATCTGGGATTGAAATGATCATAGAATAGGTCAACTTAGCACATTGTTCACTGATGTAGTCAACTCTGTTCTTAGTGTTGTTTTTTACGTTGGCTGTTACATTTTGCTTCACCTGAATTGCCAGGCAAGACAAGCAGTAAGGGGACATTCAAAACCAAAATTGATTGATGTTTTGTTAAATTTAGTGAAAACATACACTGGTCCTGACCCCCTAAACCCCACTTCCATATGCATACTGTGTCTACCAATATGAAAATGTAGATAAAGTGGAATGCCCGGCTTGAAAGTGAAAACTCTTATTTGATGAAGAATTTCAACATACGACATTTATTTTATTCCAGCTAAATTTTGAGGTCGTGTTTCATCAGGATGGATAGCCCATCCTTCTTAAGTGTGCTAGGAAGGGGGGGAGGAGGGGGGAAGGGCATTTGGCCATAAAATTCCCAGGTTCACAGAGTTCACAGTTACCTTTTGTAGCACAAATGACTATACCAAATGCCCCCCCATTTTTCCAGCACCAAAGTTCTGAACTACTGGAAAATTGTATCTATTTTATGATAATATACCTGTTGTTACAGCTAAATGTTCAAAATTTATGTCTACAATGTCAGCTGACATGGGATGAGCACAAAGTGCCAAACCTGTGCCATGGACAGCTGTCTGTCTGTCCGGCACTTGCTGTCTGACGCTTGTTACAATTTTGTGTCAGAAGATTTTCTAATAATGAAAAATTTAAGCAGCAAAAGTCTTCATGACTTGGTTTTGTTTTTTTTTTTCTTCTTCTGTGATTTGAGTGGGTAAGAGTTAATATCTTATGAAGGAGTCCATTGATTCTAAGTAACATCCATTTTCGCTTCATCTGGGACTGCAGTATTGATGGTGCTCAGGTAGATTTGGGAATGTGAAAATGGACTTTCACATCGGGGAAGTTACCTTATTGACCAGTAATCCTGGATGGCGACTTAGCAGGGGCAATCGAGACCCAGTTTGGTCAACCAGAGGCCATCAGAGTGCATCCTGGGGCACAGACCAGGCAGCTCCTGTTAGGTTGAAAGAACTAGGGAATACTTCTGGAAGTCTGGTCTGTATAAGCGAGGTGCAGATCAGTGGTTGAAAAAAAAAAGAAAAAAAAATCTCAGGGGCCCTGTTATTGTATTCATTTGCACCAGAAAGGATAAGTGAGGACTCCCATAGCTCAGGAGAATGAAAGTGGTGAAAATAGCCTGATTCATCTGTGGCGGGAGGCCAACATAACGTTCACATCTTATAGATTATACTCTGGGAACGGGCATACTGCAAATACACTTGATTTTGTCCAATTTTTATATGTGCTTCTTACTTTGCGGACGGCACAGAACCGCAAACAACTGAATACAATGAAACACATGTATTATTTTAACATCTGTTTGCCAGGAATTTTGTGCAAGATAGTGAAATTGAAACTTGCCGTTAAATGCCTAAAATGCAAGAGAGTGAAACTTAATACATGTGAAAATAAATACATTGAGAACAGTTATTCAATGACAGATCATAATATGCACACTTGGTTACAGTGATTTATGGGATATTGTAGAGCCCTGGCTCTGGCTCTGTGGCTGTCTAGAATGGACAGCTGAAAGGAAGGTCAGCACCTTAGGGACATTTGTTTTTGTTGTGTTTTTCCTCAGTGGTGTGTGTGTGTATTGCCTTGTAAGTGATGCCCCAGCTGTCATTTAACCCCTTCCTGGTCACAGTACAACTGAGTCAGTAGCTTTCCTTAGCGTGGGTTGGGCACATTGTACCCAATAAACAGGGGCAAGAACAGAAGGTTCAAGAACTGCCTAAAAGAGGGCACTGCAGTCAGTGGAGGGCTAGGGTTGTGTATTGCCATTGCTTTACATTGTAATTTGCAACTTAATAACTTTAAAACTGCGGCTGCACATAGAAACACCTAATTTCAGACAGCAAATCTAAATGCATAATTAAAAATCTCACAAAAATCATATAATTACAGCTACAAAAGTGACTAGTTTATTTAAGGTCGCTTTAGCATAAAAGCTAATGGGAACACACAGTTCTATCTCTCCAAATGTTTGTGTATTCAGGAGTGTATTGGGGCGAATGCACACCTTAAAGCTAATTCTGACCTTTCCTTTTACCCACGCCAAGGAAAATTGTTGACCAAGGGCATACCATCATGAATGGTCTTGCGTACAAATCTCAGCCAAAAATGTTTTCTAGTAACAACTAGTTTTTAAGGCAGATGGCAATTGACATCTGGGTGCTGTTGGGTAGTTTGGTGTGGAAAAAGGTTAAAAAAAGGTAAGTAAAGCATGATGTGTTCTTGAAAAGCCACTGATTCTACATACACTGCCCCCTGTGTATAACACTGGTGTTGGGGTCCCCAGGGTATACCATGTTACAGCAGAACTGCCATATAACAGAGGGACTTTTAACATAGAAGTAATGGGAAAACTATTTCAGTGAAAGCCATGGTGCCCATTGTGTTATACAGTGGTCCCCTCTTATAATGCCCCTCTCACCAGGCACCCCTCTTATAATGCCCCTCTCACCAGACACCCCTCTTATAATGCCCCTCTCGCCAGGCACCCCTCTTATAAGGCTACTTTTTGGCTGCTTTTGGAGTGGTCTTGTAAGATGGGAATCACTGTATCAGCAACTGCCTTGTCATGAGGGATGTTTTAAGAGGGAGCACTGTACAATACATGATAGTACAGGGAAACCTGCAATAAAAGACCAGATTATGGCCTCTCTGTACAGACGGTCTCTCATAAAAGTAAAAGGGAAAGTATCAAGTAAAATATCTCTTCAAAAGATGATCTTTTATGGTTAAATTAATGATCTTTTGTAGTTTCATTATTTAAGCTTCACAGTGCAGAGTTTGGACTGAGTCAACAGCTTTCCTCAATGTGGCAAGGAAAACTCTTGACCTGGACCATTCCTGTTTTCTGCAACTATAGCATACTGGTACTTGAATGAAAGATTGGTTTGCAAGGAACAGGAACCCAGTACTGTATCACTATGTTAATTCAAAACACATTGACTTGTATCAGAATTGACGAGAAAAGTGTTTACGGGGCTATCAAGGTCTCTTAATCCTACACAAAATATGATGAAAATGTGTAATTTGTTGCGCATAAAATGCAAGATGGGGACAAGAAGGCTTACTATACCGCTATGTTTTGAGACACTTGTCTACATACGACAAACATGTGGTGTTTAATTGTATGACTAAGATAGGCATACAGGTAGAGAGGTGTACATGTGGATAGGCACATATGTAGATAGATGTACATGTGGATAGGCACATATGTAGAGAGGTGTACATGTAGATGCTGGAGCGGTAAGTGTGAGTATTTTGCAATTTGGAAGGATTGTCTTGCAGGCAATCCCATAGCCTCATACCAAACCAACTCCCTGTCGCACTTTGCCCCCTACGATAACAACCCACAGGGGAGCTGTGGTAGGTCAGCCATGCAGGCAATTTGTTGCTATCAGCAGGGCCTAATACAGTGCAAATGTTATACATGTCCTTACAGCTGTCCTCTCACTCACAACAACTGCTGGGAGCCATCTTGCCTTGTCAATGCGATAATGTGCAGTCAGCCTCCGTGCAAGTCTTGCATGCTAATGGTTAACTATTTCACAGCTTGCGTGTGAAACATGTAATGCTGAAGTTGCCACAAAGAAAACTATTTCATGAGTCAGGGCTCAGAACCTTGAAATCTTGCATAATCATCAGAACTGTATTAAAGCTGCCTCAGAAGAAAAGCTCTCATCAGCTGCACCACTGGAATTTAGGATTTTATGTCAAAAATTGTCGAGAAAATTGGGAATGAGTGCTGATATAAGAGAATGAAAAGAGATCAGCGCCTTTTCTCTTAAAGTATTACTGATTTTTGTTTTATTTGAAAGGAGAGGGGGCATGGTGGACCAAATGGTTAAAATAGGACTGACATATGCCCCAGAGCAGTACAGGGGTGGGTGGGCTTACCGGAGGGGCACCTGTCAACAGGCATCCTGTTGGGGCTTCCTGAGGTGTTCCAGGCATGCACCCATACCTGGCCGCCAGTATGACCCTCTGCCACTCGAACTCATAGCCAAAATAGCAGTCCACATTTGTGGGGGACTCTGTACTCCATCAGACATAACTCTCCCTGACTTTGGAGGAAAAAATTCACCCCTACAGAAACATCACACCTGCTGATGCTGTCAAACCTCCTGCTTCAAGCTCCAGGGAAAATTTCTGGATGAGGTCAACCTTTGGTTTTTGTCTGGTCAAAAAGTGGTTGACGTGAGGGTTTGGTACATTGTTGACAAGTCTGGGGTCTCTCTGGGGAAATGGGGGGGGGGGGGGGGGGGAGAGAACAAAAGTGTTCCAGTCAAGGTTAGGATTTTGTCTTTATTGCGATTGGTGTTGGATTCATTGAGAGTGATGTGTGACAAATGGTCCTGGCAATGTACTAAGGGATGGTTCAACATTTTCATCATTTTTGAATTAGTACTTACGGTACACAAGGGGGGAGGGGGTTCAATGGGTCTGTGCACTTTCACGGGATATGGAAAATGATGGTCAATTTTTGGCCTGTTTTGTGCAATTTTTCTATGATTTGGGGGGAAAATCATCATTTTTAAAGTACTAATTTGGGGGGAGGGAGGGGAGTCATGAAATTTAGTACCCTAAGTACTAATTAAAAAATGATGATAATGTTGAACTATCCCTAATGAGAATGTGTGAAAAAAGTGGTGTTAATATTCACCCGTCTGTCATTCCCTACTTATGTTGATTCTCAACTAAATTGATGATGATGATGATGATGATGATGATGATGATGATGATGATGATGATGATGATGATGATGATGATGATGATGATGATGATGATGATGATGATGATGATGTATACCTAGTCTACAATCATGAGTATTTCATATCATTACTTCTATTAATCTATAGAAGTATTTATGCATGTACAAGCCAAACTTGCATATATATGTTTTTTTTTTGCAAGTACAAATTCACAAGTGAACAATGCCTTAATATGTTTCATGGATGCATACAATATATTAATTTTTTTTTTATTTTGCTACAGGCTTAGATTTAACATGAAATTAATTATTCGTGTAAAGGTTTAACCCAGGTCATTATGAAAATGGTTAATGAATTGTTAGATGGGAACAAAACAGCTCGGAACATTTTGAGAAAGAAAACACTGAGAGATGGCCAGAATGTTTTGGCTTGGCCTTGAAGAAATACATTTTGCATAAATAGCTGACATGTCAGAAAGTTAGGTTTGTTTCTATTGATCAAAATAAAAAATAAAAAAAATGAAGTAAAACTAACACACATTTCTGTTGTTGACTGTATGTCAAAAATGCTAGGCACATTCTATCGACTTTTCAAATAAAAGAATGTCATGCACATACCCATCTCTGTGTGCAAGCAAAAAAAGGAAGATATAGGTAGACCCTTTGTATAGCCTATATAGAATTGCCGTCTGCCCTTTGTGTCGAAGCAGGACCACAAATGTAAATAAATCAATAGAGGAAATGTGAGTATTGCTTTATGAGAGTTTCCTATGAAGCCGCAGTCCATTATAAATACATGTCTGTAGGGATACAGAACATACACAGTAAATGAACAATGCAAGTTTTCTGATAAGGCCTATAAAAAACATGTGTTGTTTATCATCACTCTTTTAAAAAAAGGGGGGGTGGGAGGGATGATTTTATTTAAATTTTTTATCGATGATTTATTCAAATATTCAATGCATGAACCATGAAAATTATTGCTTGTTTTCAGGTTGTGCGTTTGCTATACTAAACTAATGGTAGTGGAGCAGCCATAAAATATAAATTTGCTTGAACTGGAACCAGTTGAACATCCACCCCGTTCCTCAAAGTTTGAAACTTGTGTGATTTTAAGGAAAATCAAATGTAAAACAAAAAGTAAGGGCGGCAGAAAATAAAGGGGTGGGCAGGCGGTGATGATGAACAAGTAATTTTTAATGGGGCCTAAACATGATGGAGATTTTGAAGATTTTTTGGAACATATTTGGATGTTTATGGGAGAAGTACATGCGTATGGGCTAAGAGTTTTCAAGCATGTAGCAGAGCAGTTCATTCAATCTGTTGGGAGTTACAGGATAATTTTCAGGCCTTTAATGCCACTAAGGTTATTACTTAAGACTTTGATCCATTTCAGGCTGGTAGTGTTTGATATTTCAGAAGGCTTTGGGAATGAAAATATGATAGAAACGTCTCTTTTTTTTTTATGATTAAGAAAGATTTGTAAGCAGGTGGTGTCCGTACATATCATAGCAATGCGTTTCTGAACTCGGGTCTTTGTTTTTATCACAATACATTCAGTCAGGCAAAGTATGCATTTCTAGCAATCAAGATGATGACCATCAGTTAATCCTTTCCCACTCAAATCACCCCAAAGCACCTGGATGTAAATTGTTGTCAGCCTTAACGTATTTACTTAAATTTTAGGTTGCTAGCAAATATTTCTGCCGAGATTGTATGTAGGATTATTCATGATGGCACAGCCTAGCTCAATAGCTTTCCTTGGCGCTGATTAGGGACAGTGTGTCCGAGCCACAGCAAGGAAAGCTTTTGACTCAATAATACTAAGACGAGGAAAGGATTAATATAAATTGTGGTGACAAAAATTATTATAATACCCCCTCCCCCTCCCAAGTGTCTTACATGTAGTTGTCAATAATTCACTGGATGCTGTCAAAGATTACTGTTAGGGTCCAGAAATCACATTTTCGATTTCTTCTCCAAAACTGTAGAGCAGATTCACTTGAAACTTGGTGGGATTGTACCTTGGGTGGGTTCAGCTGAGTTTGTTCAAATGGTCATGCTCTAGTCAACTCTGGATTTTTTATAGATTTTTTGTTAATTGTTTATTTTTTAGCAAAATCTTAAAAAAAATTCTTCTGTGAAACAACCCAGCCAATTGCTTGGAAACTACAGAGTGACACTTCTGTGATCTTACGATAAGGGGAATGCAGTGTTGAAGGACATAATCAAATTTTCAGTGAATTTCCCATAATACCCATCTTTGGCTTGACATTTTGGAAACGCAGATGGGTACCTGCTGATTATACATATAATCATCGAACTGGAAGGAAGAATGGGGTGTGGGAGGTAAAGGATACATTGATTAGCCAAATTCTGTTTGACCATCCCTTATTGTTGAGCTTAATGAAAAATGTGACATTTTGCCCCATGTGCAGTAGCTTCTGTTCACTCCCATGGTCGAGAAATCAGCTTGTGGCAGTTGTGTATAGGTTATGTCTCCTGGGACAAGGAGTGTCATTAATGCACTCACCGCCAAGCCATCTCAAAACATTTGCCGATACATTGATCTAGAATTAATATGAAAGATTGCATATTTGTATTCCTTGTAAATAGACCTTTCGTTCAAGTACCAACATGCCCACCTTGACATCATTTTTTTTTTCTCGTATAAGTCATGTCACAGCTGCTTTCGGGGCAGCTGGCTTCTTATCACCAGGTAAACGTAAAACCCAGGGGCCCAGCGGCCCTTACCTTGTGGAGTGAGTTAATATGGCTTCTGTGACACTGCACCGGACTGTATGATGTATTGACCAAGTCCCAGTGTGGAATATTGACAGCAGCTTAGCTGTAAACGGCCAGGTATAGTAACGTAGACCATCCATTATAACACCCATGGCTGGACTGCCACTTACCTCATAGCCATGCTCTATATTAATCTGCAGTAGTGGGCCAAGCTCACTTTTGGTGTATAAAAGCACTTGACCTTTTAGAGTTAAGGACTCATATATATATATATATATATATATATATATATATATATATATATATATATATATATATATATATATATATAAACCCCCCCAAAAAATACAAGCATCTTTTGAAATTATAGCACATGAACCATAAAAAGGTGTGTGTGTGTCTGTGACCACCTGTAGAAATGCATAGTTATTTGTCATGACGCCTGGTTGAAGCCAGTTTTACAGGAACGCTTCCACTGTTGTGAAGCCCAGAGGACAATTTACTGTGAAATAATACTCGGCGTTGTTAACCCATTCTCTGCCAAAAGAAATGGACTCAAACTATAAACTGTAAACACAACAGCAATCTTGAATACAGACTGTGGAGCTATTTGAAGAAAAGCTACCATAAATCAAATGAACAGAAGCAAGCTCAATACTGATGGTTGGTGCCCAGTATCACTACATCTCCTACAGCTATGCGCAGTGACCAAAACTGAAAGGCAAGGCAACTGAGTGACATTTCTGTGGCCAAATAAGATGTTAATTATCAGAAGAATACAATAGATCAACATCCTTCCCCTGGGAGGTTGTATATATCATTGATTTCCACTGGCAATAAGTCCTTTGTTTCCTTCCATTGTGTGACGTGTCAGCCTGACAACTTCCATGCTGGACACAATGCTACATCCTGCCGGAATTTTTTTTTTTTTCTTGGTGATGGCAAATTTGTTTCTTTATACATGCATACTGAAGGAGCTGGCCAGAAGCAGTGGTGTATATGCGAGTCTCGTGTTAACGGAGATGAGAGGGTTTGCTGGCTTTAAGTCCACAATCATGACAGGAAGTGGCACCATTAATTTTGTTGTTGGAAATTAAAAATCATAAACATTGCCTTGTGGAATAGTTCCATATTATTCTTCCCATCAGTCAGTCATGGGATATGTGTTTATTCCAATGTGTGGTAATTTTCACATTTGTGGCATTTCAGGCGTTAAACTGAAATTTTAATTTCACTATTGTAAACATAGTTTCAACTTCCCATGAACAAATCTTTGTTTAAGATGCTATTTCATTGTTTTTTAATTTTCATGGATTTGTACAATAAGTATAATATGCAAAAATGACAGTTATTAGCAAAATTGAATGAAATTACAGAGCCTTGGTTGCACTGCATCATGGGACAGTTACCCATAATGCATTGTGTTATTGGATAGCTACTTTGCACTGCATCATGGGATAGCTACACATAAAGATTTTGTGTTATAGGATAGCTGCTTTGATTGTACTGTTTTATGGGAAAGCTAACCATAATGCATTTTGTTATGGAATAGCTACCTTGATTACACTACATCATGGGATTGCTGCCCATAATTCATGGTATTGCAGACAGCTAGCTACCTTTATGCAGAGAGTAAAACCTGTTTTTGAAAGTTGTCTCAAGGGCAGTTGGACCATATCGTAAAAGAAGGAGGGATGCCTTGTATTAGACCAAGAACAATATATGCAATGATTAATTCACCTACCTTTGCAGAAAGTTCCCTCTGGTATTTCTGTGGCTGGATACCAAAATAGATTGCATTTGACTTTGTCAGCCGAAGTCTGGCCAGCGCATTACTGCCCATGTTTTAGACAGGCACCAAAATTTATCGACCACTGAGGCCAGATTTATTAACCACTCAAGCATCTTTATTGACCTCTGTAATGCCAAAGTGCAATATTAAGTGGTATTAACCTTCTGGTAAGAAACAATGTCACATTCAGTTGTAACGGGCATCTCCGGTTACAGGGAATCACTTGAAGTTGGTCGCAATGAGTTAAGATGCGAGTAAAACCACTAAACAAAAACAAAAGTAAAATAAAAATCTCAACCAAAACCCTGGGAGAAAGATATAGATATGGAACGACATGAACAGTATTGAAACACCATATTGCCTTTAGGGTATGTCCAGATTGTGGGATTTGAAGCAGAAGTTTAGAATTTACGATGTTCCAGAATGCATTATAAATTTAGAATGCACTGTGAGTGGAAAACAACGGCAGGGCTAACCAGAAGACATTCTGTTTTATGTATGCTGGTTGAGGTTTTATGTAGGCTAGGGGGTTGCAGGAGAAATGTACAAGCAAATAGTGGAAGCAGACTTTCCTTAAAAGAATTAGTGAGAAGACAAAAAGACAAGTAAAAATATAGTTTTTTATCTAGGTCCCTGGCCATACAGGCTGATGGGGTAGTGTCATCATCCTACCTGTGTATGCATGCGTGCGTGCCTCTGTCCGTCACCCTGGCAGAAACAATAACTTTTGAACAAATTTAGATGCTATCATGAAACTTGTACTGTGTAGAAGCGTCTCATTTCAAGCTTGACTGAGATCAACATTGAGTGACCTTGACGCATTTTTCAAGTTGCCAGGGGTAGTGATATGTTCAGCCTTGCGGACACAGAGACTTTGCAACAAATTGAGCTACATGTGCAATAATGAAACTTGTACGGTAGAAGCATGTCATAGGAAGCTTGGCTTAGTCCGACATTTGGCAACCTTGACCTATTTTCAGGGTCACCAGTGGTCATTTCATTTCAAAAAGAATTTGGTTGCACTCTAAGAACACATTTTTACTCTTTCAGTGCCAAATTTTGGACTGAGTCAACAGTTTTTCTCGGCCCAATGCATGCTGAGAAAAGCTGTTGACCTGGGGTATTCTATCTGGAACTACAGGCATGGTCATATTTAAATGAAAGGTCTTTTTACAAGGAATGCAAATCTTGGATCCTTGTTATAATTCAGACCAGTGTGACTTAGGTTGATCGACTTAAGTCACGCTTGGCACTGAGAGAGTTAATTGAATCATTCTGACGGGTTTATTGAACAGAAATTTAAACTGAAAAAAATTCTGTTCTAATTTGATGCCTAATCTTTTGTGCAGGGAAACTAAATAGGATCCATAATTATGATGTAAAATTTTGTGTTGTGTGTCTCAAACACAGATTGTAATACTATTTCAGATTAACTTCTCATAAGCACACACCAGACCCTCATCTGAAAATAGTCATGTTAAATCCTCTAGTTACATTTCAGGTAAAACACATAATAGCTCAAGGCAGCATCCTAACGCGGGAATAAAATTCACAAATTGGTCATGGTGAACGACTGTTTAAAAGAAAAAAAAAGAAAGAAAAGAAAAGAGAAAGGCAATTTTTTCATTATGACAACTTATTGAAGAATACAGACTCTGTCGATGACTGGGGCAGTTTGCTCAGTTCTGGAGCCCGGTAATACAAACAGCCAGAGGGTAGACTGAATGGAGTACAATAAAATGGGGAAGTCAGAGAGACTGGAGCTGTGTGTGAGGTTTCAATACAGCTGGTACCCTAAGTTTATTTCTCTCGCATAATGCAGGCGAATATTTACGCACATTGTACCACATGGAGAATTGGGTGTGCTTCTGCCTCCAGGCACTTTTTTTTATCTGTGTCGGAGAAAATTAACTTGTTCTTATAGATCTGAAGCCCATAAATATTCCACGGCTTCCTGTATTTTCTTCATAGAAATCCTTCTCACTCGTGTGTTGAGAATCCTGGTATTTTTGTTTGTTTTGTATGACAAAACATAACCAAGCAATCCATTGTAAACTGGATGATCTCTGTACCCAAAACAACAGGAAAAGATATTCTTCTTTTATTTGTTTTCTACTTATCAGCATTGATGTACGAGGCACAAATGGGCAATATTTACTTGCAGTGAGGAAAGTGATGATTTTTAATGTTCTTGCATCAGCTGTGAACGGCAGATTTGGCTGAACTAACCAGAGGCTTTTCTATTAAATTTTGACCCATTTTCCATAAATATGGCTTTAATGTTTTATTTGTGCCCTTAGCTGTTTGACTAATGCAGGAAGCTAGAGGGAGCCACCTGTCCTGCCAGCCTTAGTGGTTAACTCTTTGTGTACTGCTATCACATTTTCTTCCCGATATAATTTGCTGGAATCAATCTTTTTACCGTGGAATTTGGAAAAAAAACCGTCTTTGGGCCAATTTTTATGGCAGTGTGTATTTTGTTACACAGGATTGTTCGGTGGTCAAAACATAAATTTGTGGAACCTTCTTGCAGATACTTCAATCACATTATAGCATGTCTGGTCTTGGATTTGCATTTTTGGGGGGTCACTTTTTCAAAGCTGTACATTAATTAGCTGCTACAAGGGCAGTTGGAATATGACTTGCTGAAGAATGTAGCAGTTGGAATATAACTTCCTGAAGAATATGATAGAACACAATGGTGCCCTTGGTGCGAGTGACAGGAAGAATTGTGAACCTGAGGGATGAACTGTCAACCTGAAGCTTTGCTTCGGGTTTGCTTAGGGTTGACAGTTCATCCCTCAGGTTCACAATTCCTCCTGTCACCCAAAGCCAAGGACACCATTTATTTTATTATACCAAAGAATAATAAATCAACAAAGACCTCAACAAATAAATTTCTTGAAGGCCACGCTGGTGTAATCTTTTTTGCCATCTTGTCCTACGAAGATGGATCCAGGCGAATATGTCTAGTGGCAAAAACAGTGGTGGTTGACAGCACCTTCACAACGGTTAACAGGAAGAACTGTGACCCAACCCCATACTGACCAATCACAAGTATGGATTCCTCCCAGAGGTATAATGATATGAGTTGTTGAATGATTTGGCAGCTGAAGTATGACTTGCTGGATAGTATAGCAGCTGGAGTATGAATGTTGAAGAATATAACAACAAGACCATGATTTCCTTAAGAATATTGCAGCAAGAACATGACTTCCTGAAGAATATTGCAGCAAGAGCATGACTTCCTGAAGAATATGGCAGCTGAAATATGACTTCCTGAAGAATATGACAGCTGGAGTATGACTTCCTGAAGAATATGACAGCTGGAGTATGACTTCCTGAAGAATATGACAGCTGGAGTATGACTTCCTAAAGAATATGACAGCTTGAGTATGACTTCCTAAAGAATATGGCAGCTGGGGTATGACTTCCTAAAGAATATGACAGCTATAGTATGACTTCCTAAAGAATATGACTTGCTATATGCTCACAATACAAAAAAACACTATTAAGGTCTGTGCAAACTAAGTATGACATGGAATAACTTGTGTGTGACCAAAAAAGCACTAAAGTCCACAACTTTTTTGTCAATGTTTTTCTCATCTTTCATAGTAAAGGGGAAAAAGCAGACACACACACACACACATGCAGAGAAAAAGTTTATGACTCTGTGGGATAAGACTCATTAGGAGTATTTCTATGAAATTGGCCCAATTATTAATCCAAATAATTTCCTGTTTATATATGTCTTTTGGTTCGGTGTTAAAAATTGCCAGCAAGCGACAAATGAGGTAAAAAACAAGCTCAGCAGGCAACAAGTCGTGTCTGTCTTGAATGTACAGTGGTCCCCCTCTTATAAGGCCACCCTAAACAGGGACCACCCCCTGTCTAAAGTCCTGTGTTGCTCGACTCATTTATCTGAAATATTCAGATACAGTGAAATCTGTTATGAGAGACCACTGTAATGAAAGACCACCTGCCTTTTAAGACCATATTTCCAAAGCCCCTTTTCCTATCTTTCCCATGTTATTGCACCTTCATTGAGAGACCACCTGCCTTTTTAGCCTGCCCTAAGGGTGGTCTCTCAAAACAGGTTTCACTGTATTTGAGACATTTTGCAAGGGACTGATGGTTTCATTATAGTGGTATCTCACCGTAGCATGAAAGAAGGAAGCAATTTTCTACCGTTAATTGTTAGACAAGGAATATGCTATGGTAAACAAGTGAATGGATAATGTTTCGTTGTTAGAGCGATTATGTGTTACTTGCTTGGTAGTTTTTGGTACAAACCCAAGCTGGTTTTTCTATAGTAATCATTATACACTAGCTGTATGAGAAAATGTATGTAACTAATTTCGTCTTATTGGCTTCCAGGGAACAAAAGCATGATTCAGTCTATTAAAATTGAATTGTGGAAATGTTATACATTCAATGATTTTTAAAAAGGCCTTTTTTAATGGATAAAACAAAGCTACATTTATCTTATTTGACAGACCACCCCTGTGAAAGACCAACTTAAAAAAGTGACTTTACACGAAAAATGCAAGAAAAAAAAAAAACAAAAACGAAAAAGCTTTGACTTAAACAGTTTTGGAGACCCTACCAGGCAATCCTTGTAAGCCAGAGCCCATGAGGACAGCTTTCGGCTGATCAACTGTAAACGTTTGTATTTTGAAAACTGAAAGGTTTTGCCAGCTGTGTGCATATTCTGTATGCCTCATTGAATTCACGTACATATCAGGTTAGATTACTCACAACAAAGTAATTCCCTAACAAAATAGAGCAGCTAATCTGACTTCAAAGGGGACCAGGGGTGAATATGCAAATGAGATGGTTTAATCTTGGTAACTGTGGGTGACTCCATGTGTTATTACTGAAGCCAATTATTATCTCTATCAAAGTGTTGAATTAATGTCAAGCTTGTAGGGAGCATTGATTATCAGAAACATGTGTAAAGTGTTTCATGATCTTAATGTTGACCTTGCACACTCCAGGTGACAAAACACTCAAGCTTTACATTAAATGGTTCCCCGAAAGTCAAATAAACTTGAGAACATGAGCAATTCAATACTACTCTTATCCGCTTGTGTGTTTATTGTATTAAATTGGATTTTAGAGGAAGGAAGGGGTTAATTGGTTTTGATTTTTTTTTTTCCTGAGAGATCATTGTTGTCTTTACATTTTGTTTTTTGCAGGGATATTGGATAAATTAGCATTTCTGGTATATGCGCAAGGTTGAAAATACGACTTGATTCATACCCAACAAAAAGTGTCCAAAAAAAAAAAAATTGATATAAAATGAATGAATAAAAATCAGTCAAAGCTTGTTGTAGAATACCCAATCTCCACCCCTCTATCTGCTTGAATGGACAGGCAGTTGGCATTCGGTACAATTAGTTTGCAGATCTTATCATGGGAAACAAAAACACAGTGATTGATTCTTCCAAGTTGCGCATACAAATCACCTCACTACCTGTTTGGAATGGATGCAGAGTGCATTTTGTGGTCTGGGAAGGAGAGATAGGAAATCTATAAGGGTAAACATTGCTGAACAATGTGGCGTGGCGATAGTTAGCGGAACTAGCATAGGAGTAGCCCATTGTTGTATTTTATTACTGGTGGGATCAAACAAGTCTCACTGTTATGCGATTACATAATAAAAGTCTCCCAGTGCAGATAATTTCTATTGGGCCATTAAATAATAGTGGACAACAGCTGCATGCAAGTGCACCGTCAGAGCCTAAGGGGGTTAACGACCAATTCCGTTCCAGCCAGTTGTGTGCAGAGCAGAGTGCCAGAGCCATGCCTGCTTTTACAGCAACTGGTTCATTGATGTGTAATTGACAAGCCAGCACATTCAATTTGCACATCGGCAGCTGGGACACAAACTGCTGGCTGTTGCGGAGGAGAGACCGGGGCTCTCAGCTGCCTTCTGTGGCCGTCCTTCACTGCAAGTGGACCATGTAATGACTCCCTGAAAAAGGATTTACCGGCAGTGAAGGCTGTTTCTTACTGGAGAGATGTACAGTGTGTTTATGATAACGTCCTGCCAGATAGCCCAGCAGCAAGAAGTGTGCCAGCACATTGTTCTACCGGGATGAGTCGTGTGAAGGCTGACCAGTTGTTTTAGCGTGTCATGAGCGGTGGGCATGTTGCGTTTGTGGCTCAGTCATCTTTATGGAGCACCCGTTTGACAATAGGGGATAAATCTGATGACCAACCTTGTGTTGCTATGGTGATGATTAGGCACAAGTCAAACTGCATACCCACTATATGTAAGTCCAGGGGAGTGATGGAGAAAGCATTGTTGTGTTGTCAAATGTAACCCAATCATACAGGTAAGCAAAGCTTAGTCAACCATTAGTATATTGCGGCCCTATTTGTAGACATCCTCTGTGTTTATGATCACAGTCACAGCATTGGCACAATTCATTCCATTTTTATCAGGTGGAAGCCAAAGAAATATATTCAATTTTAGGGAGTTGATTTAAACATGAGGATGACAAGCACCTTCTGAAAGGTCTGAGTTCGCCACATGCATGTATATGTATATATTTCTCCACAGCTTGGAGGTATAATATAAAAACAGTGGTGTTTAAACTGAGTCCCTGTGCAGCTTTCCACGCAGTTATCCAGCCAGGAACCGTCAAGGTTTCTGATCTTGCGGGAGTAGTACGAGTGACGATGCCTGCTCGGGAGCGTGTCAGTGCGAGCATACAAATATGAAGAGCGGGTGTAGGTCTTTGGCGGAGAGTGGTACTGTAGATTTCAGGGAATAGACCAGGAATTGTGGACTGCACTTACTTTGGTTCCATCCCACCCCCTTTTTTTTTTTTTTACGGAAACCAAGCCAGGTCAGGACCTCAGCTCGGCGTGTCATGTTTATTGTGTACGTCCCTTTAAAGAACGTTCGTGCCACCGGATATATTTACTAGACTCCCCGCTAAATGTAGCCACATGGATTTACTGAATGGTGCCCTGTTTGATTCACCAGGATCTGAACAGCTTCTGTGCATGAAAGAGAGAGGTAAGCTTGGGCGCTTTGATTCATCTGCCGAGCAGAAAGAAGCTTTAAGAGAAAATATGCCCTCAGACCAACACAAATTGTCACCTCCCCTGGCTTGGCATTCCAAAAATAGCAAAGATAGATTGTGCCGGGGTACAGCTGCTATGTTATTTTCATCCCCATTAATTGCGCTAACGAAGAAAATGTAAATGGACTGACACATAGACAAAACCACGTTGATTATCCCCAGTTCCTTATTCCCTGGGTCAGGCAGATGGTTCCCTATATAATGTACACAGGCTCAACTGCTATATATATATATATATATGTATAACCCCATGTATATGCAGTTAATATTATATATTAAAATCATGTACACAGGCTAGAGGACTAGGTATTAATGCATGTGGCCCTGCATACAGCATGAAGCCCAGATTTAAAATGTTCTCACATTTTAGCAGCATGGTTTCGTGATAAATTCTGTTGTGTCAACTTGGTCACTGTTCTTATCAGATCAATCATTATATAATCTTGACTTAAGTGTGAAAAAACGGCTTACACAATATGCGGGTCACATTGTCAGTACCTTGCTTCATGCACAATTCTCAATATTGTCACTCGGGGTCTTTCTGCTTGGATGATGGATACATTTTGCATGCAACCCTGTCCCTAAGTTTATGCTTGTAAGCCTTGATTTTTTTTTATATATATTATGTGGAAAAAAAGGAAAAAATGGAAAACAGCCTATTTTTTCTTTCTGCATGCTTTATCTAAGGTCCCTGTATTTTTAGGAGAAAAGACTCTAAATTATCAAAAGTATAGATTAAGTTCAGTGTATGAGATGTATCATTGACCCAGAATTAGGAAAATACATCATTTTAGCTTAATACATTTTTTTTAGAAAGTCCTATGCAGAGGGCTCACATTCCCTACCCACCCCCACCCCACTCATTTGCCTTTCACCTTGCCAGCACACCACAAAATTTCCTACAGTTTTCCACCTCAATTTTGCCAATCTCCAGTTTTTGTTTCAGTTGGGCTCACTGTATTGTGCATTGTGTGCACTGAGGGGTGTTCACAAGTCTTATAAAGACGCTAAATTTTCAGAAATACCATGTACCGCCATCTGAGACGTTCAATTAAGATGTTTGCATGAACAAAGAGGATAAACCCAAGTAAGGTTTGAGTTCAGCAAAATCTCTCTTGACAGACCACCCAGAGGGGATGACCAAACTGTGGTCTTTCAAGAAAGGTGGTTTTTGATAAGAGGTAAGATGGAAAGTGCAGATTGCAGTATCCTGAAAAGGTGGTCACTGAAGACCAGGGATCTGTCATTGGAGGGGTCTCTGAAGACGGGGCCGTTGTACACATGTAGGAATTGAATGAAGATACTAAGACCTTGTTGGCTAAAAAATAATTACAATTAGCTGTAACGCTCCTTGCGTGACTTTTTACATCAGCTACTGTTGTTTTTATACATGTACTTGCTGTTCTGTATGTCTTAGAAAAAAAGGATGGACAAATCAACTAGATGGATTGATTGCTTTATTGTATATAACGCCCTCTAGGGGCTGTGACAAATAACACAGACAAGGGGTCAACATGCTACATCAAGATTGTGCTATGTTGACCCTGTAAGTTGTTCCAGTCGACTTGTATATCTAGCCCCAACAGTAGTATACTACATAGTAAATACACACGCATAATACATAAAAAGTTTACAAAATGAATAAAACATACCAAAAAAAATAAAAAATAGCGCCACAGGGAAAAGAAACATTTATATGAAGACTGCTGTAATCTACACAGGCCAAGTTGTCCATGTTTTGTTTTCTTTCACTTGCTTTAAAACAAAATTTAACAGCTGACCAGACGAATTTGAGAGTATATGAACTTGGTAAATAACTGGCCTCTCATTGGAGGTTAATAGCTGGTCCCTCACAGGGGTGCAATGTCCCCTCATGGAAGTTGCAGCAACAGTAGCACTCCTTCTGTTGTGCTATGGGATGTCGGGGTGGGGGTCATCTCATAGCTGTCAGTCTATCCACTAAAGCACATGCCACCATATACCCAGAATTGCACATCTATTGATTTTACAATCAACATGCCAAGCATTTTGTAAAGGTAAGGGTAGGTCCATGTTGCCCCTAGTCTTGAAAATACAATTGCCATGGATTGTAGAGAAATGTGGCTGTCAATTTTATGTTTGGAATATAGCGACATTTAGAGATGGGTCCCGTGGAACATAAATATATATGCAGGGGACTATTATTTTAAATGTCAGGCTGTCCATAATTAAATTAAGTAGCTGTATCAACAAATTAACATTGAGGTGTTAACGATTATCACTGATGAAAAGTAGTCTTTGTGCATGTAATATTTATAAGACAAACAAGATGGTGGCCCGGTTGCATAGGATGTTTTATATATAATACAGTGTGCACAAAATTAAGCCACAGAGCACCAGTTTTACAGAGGGCAGCGTTGACTTGTGGGTCAGTAGGTCTTCGGGTGACAATTCCCAATGAATGGGGTATGATAATTGTACAAAAACAGTTTTGCCTCCAACTCAAAGAGAGCTCAGTAATTGTCGCCTATAAGTATGAAAATGAAGCATCAGTTCCTGCAGAGCCAATGAAAATCAATGAGTATAAGACGCTGGCTAAAAGATGGAATGTTATGAGGACTGTATGCAGCTTAACGTATTTACGCTACCAAAGCAGTGTTTATCAAACATAACCCTCGTATTATCAGGTAGGAAATAAAGCTGCAAACTCGGGAACACAAATCGGGCAAAGCTCATCAGCTTTTGATGTAGACCACCGCCTGTGATGACCAATAGGGTGGCCTGTTGTATGTCGGCCACAGAACAAGTTAACTCATTCCTAACTGGTGGTGGATTGGTCCATATGTAATTACCCAAAATTAAATACGAGTCATGTTCAAAATTCCTCATTACTTTTGCTCAAGTACCAATAGTCTATGCCCAGTCCAAAGGCAGTGGTTTTTGCATTGCCTGGCTGGTCACACAGGGAGCCCTCCAGTGTTTCGACAGCCTAAGCTACATCTCATAGCTTCATAGTCCTGAGCAAGTCAATGTAGCTGAAGCTTCTGAAGACCAGCTTCAAATGGGACTAGATCAAGGCATGGTCCAAAGGCAGTCAGTGGACCAGCGATGCAAGCTTTAATTAGGATACATCATATGTCAGCCTCAATGCAGACATAGTTACCTATTATTATTATCGTGACTAAAGTAGGCACTTGGCACAGCACTTAGCGGGGAAAAAATGGCACCTTCTCTAGAAGTCTGTGATTTAGTGCCCAAAACAGTGAAGCAGCCAGGATTGGAGGGTGTGATAACAAGAGCCACCCTAGGGAGGGAGAAAGGGTAAGGCAAGAGCCACACCAGGGAGGGAGGCAGGGTGTTCCAAGAGACATGTTAAGATGGGGAACCACTTAAATGGTGATAGGAGAACGGTGTGTTATACATCAAGCAACTATAGCCGGGACTCGTTTAAAGGGGGAGCCATTACTCAGATGCGGTGAGGAGGATAGGGTGATGATTGTGTGGAACGGGATTGGCCTGGAATGAGATGGAGTCGTGGAGTGGTTAATTTGACAAAGGTCTGCTTCATTTCAATGCACGAACACCAGGAATCATTCCCAGGGACACTGCTCGGCGAAGTAATGCGAGACACTATTGCAGGGAACAGTAAGAAATTGTGCCCTTCAGGAGAGCAGCGTGGTGGTATATTCCACTTAGTTTACTTTTAATTTCCAGTAGCTGTGACTTTCAGCTTTAATACCATAAAAACAACCATAGGAAAAAAACTGCACCAAATTTCTCCTGGTAAATCTTGGTGTATCACTGAAATATTTTTTACATTGACTGCAAAACTAACCTTTTTACTTTTTTTGCATACTTTAACAGACAATCTTATGGGAATGCACACCTCTGGCTTACAATGACTGTGTTTTGAGCTGAGTAGATATTTATTGACATCTGTAAAAATCCTTCGGGGTTTTGAGAAGTTGCATGCTACAAAATCAGCAAACTTAGTTCTTAAGAGGTACAGTAGCTTAATTGCCTGCTAAACAGACCCCATAGCACAGGTCCAGCAGAGACCAAAAAAGCTAAAAAGCCACAGGGGAATCCAGGAAGATCTGAGGATATGATTGGCCATGCCAAGCAGCCAACCCTGTTGCTATCTGAAGTGGTATAGCATTAACCCCCTCCTACATCAAAACTTGGCATTCCTTGGTGTGGATTGGATGCTTAAAGTGCCCAACCCATGGAAAGGAAAGTTGTTGACTGAGGGCATGTGATCTTAATGGGTCTCCTCTACATTCTGCATTCAAATTGTTTGTCATTACTGTGAATCGTAGGGGAAATACGGAAATGGACAACATTTTAAGATCAACCAATTTTTGCCAGTTTAAAGAGGGAAAGAGTTAAACCGACGCTTGACCTTTGACATCTACATTGTTCAGGCCTTACTGCATGTTGACCCTCAGACCCTGTTGACACAGGATCCTGTGGTATTAAAATTATTAAAGAAGGCTGGTGTTTGATAAACAATAGCATACTGTACTTTTCATCAGAACACAGGGGCCCCAGTTTGTGTTTAAACAGGAGAAGGGTCTGGGAAAAATAACCTGTATCCAGAAAGTGATTCTTCAGGGACCAGTCACCCACTGATACTGGGAAAAACTTGTTCTTGGATCCCAGAGACTGTGGACTCTAAACTCTCCCCTCTAGTGATTTGATACGTGAAAATTGTTTGAAAATGCTGCTGGGAGGGGAGGACGCAAGAACAGCCAGAGCAGATGAAAAAAGCCAGCTTCAAGCACACCATGTCCGACAGATGTTACCATAATTTGACCTAGCTGACCGCCACATCTATATGTGGATGAGAGATCACCGTGCAGGCCAGACATTTAATAACGGGATATCAGGCCCATGTTGATACATTGATAAGTGAGGCCGGGGGTGGCCGGGGGTTCATATCACACAAATATTTTGTGTTTAGCTGCACCCCAGTGTCATCTGGGGTCCATCACGGGGGTGGCTTGGTGGCAGCCAAAACGCTATTGAAGTGGACTCCGAATGCAACATTGTTTTCATAAGCAGACAGACAAGCAAAACAAGTTGAGTTAACTTGTGTGGCACAAGGCCTGGACACAGTGCCAAAACAGCCCCGTGTTGTACATACAAGTACAAAGTTTTAACTCATGCCATATTTGTGGTGGATTTTCCTTAATCTACATCTAGATGGTATTAGATTTAAATTTAGTGAAAATTACCGCACATTTCTCATGATAATAAGTTTCAGTAACTGCCAATTTAGCACAATTAGGCAAAACTTTTTTTTTGGGGGGGGGGGGGGTTGGGCATTGGCTGGGAAATGGTCCAAAAGGGAGCACTTTGATTCCAAGATGAGACCATTTGCCACAATTGAGTAGTTTCCTGTGGTGGTGGGGTAGCAGTGTTACTTAATGTTGATGTACTGTTTGCTGCAATTAATCTGACATATGTGATCACTTATATTCAATGAAAAACCACTGTTTCTGGATAAGCTGAGGTCCTCCGTAATTATCATCATTGTCGTCGTCATCATCATCAATGTTGTCATCATTATCAACATCATTTTTGTACATGCTCCACATCTGAGAGATCATGGTGGAGGACCATGCATTGTGTGGTACGCTGCAGGGATGGTCTGTCAGGCCTGGGTTATCTGCACATGTACGGCACGGTAGCTGACGAGGACCGGTCTTTAGCTGGCGAGGCCCGGTCTTTGGGAGGAAGCCCTATACTGCCCAGTGTTAGTGATAAAAGCATAGGATACAGGGATCCCTATGTAATTGCCACCTACAGGAAACAACCGCAATACTAACTCCCTGGTCAGAAGCTTTGTTTGCATTTTGTGCATCCAAACAGCCACCATAGACGGCCATGGGTATTGTATTGTGTTGTTGATAGGCTATCAGGCAAATAGGTAACACGACACATGTACATTATTATATCTACCTCCTCTGAAGATTTTTTTTGCTAATCATGGGGATTAGTTTGCTAATTATAGACAGTTCGTGCTGAAACACGACACCGAAACTTTCACTTAGAAGACCAGTGGGATGAGGGTCCTACAGAGTATGTATGTACACATGCACACACGTATATGAGTATACATGTACATATTAGCATATCTGTATGCATGCATGATTTCTCCTTTCTGTCATTACACCATTAGTTTTTTTTTCACAGCAGTAACCTTTATGTAAATGTAGTCTGGAGAATTGAGAGAACACACCTGGACCTCCTGATGCATGTTATGAGCTTACTTCTGACAAAAAAACGAATACAATCTGACACCGATCTCCTGAGCACCAAGCTTTTCTTTGAAGGGGGGTAAGGGGGGTTTCAATACGCTGGTACAGGTAATTATTTTTCTAGAGTACGTGGTATGGAAAATAAAAATCTTTCAAAATTTTGGATAGTACGAAGTATGAAAAATGAGAGGGCTTCCAGTATGCCAGTACGGTAAATAAAAAGCCCCAGTACAGGAAACCCCTTATCCACCCTCTTCTTTGGCTCACTGCTGGAGAAAAAGGGAGGAAATTGTTTTGAGATTTTAAGCCAACACAGAAATAATATCAGTTGCTGTCGTCCAGCATGATCATATCCCTGGCAGGAATGCTTTGTTTAAGAGCCGTTACATAATCATGCTTCATTTGACTAATTATTAATACAGATGGCTGGAATATATTGTGTTCAAACGAAAAAGTAGTCTGAGGAAGTGAAATGTGAAGATGGGTCCAGTCAGATAATTTGTTTGTGTGGGAGAACTGATACCATTGTGATTATGTGCAGTGTATCTAGAGTGGAGAATGGTTTGTTTGGATACAAATGAAATTTGTTCTCAAGATTTTTGCACCAGGGAGGGGGGAGGGTTAATGTCACTTTCACTCTCACTTCAGCATCAGGTTTGAAGTGAGAGTAAAACTCCATTGTTCAAAACGTAGCCCACAGGTGACCAGTTATAGCCACTGTGTTGATCCAAGGAGCCTACAACAGTTGTACACTCCTTGGTTGTTCTCATCACGATAATGGAACTCTCTCCTCGCGGACCTTCCCAGTGAAAGGGTCAGGATCGTTCAGACAGTGAGAGTGGAACCACATAAGCTAGATTCCCGCAGACCAACGGACAAGTGGAACGGGAGATGAGTTTGTTCGTATGAAGGCGGTAATTTATTGAAGTGAAAGAGGATCACTTTGTATGCGCTGTAGGCCAAAACACAGTGCAAAAACTTGTGGGTAACAAAGACCTAGGAGCCAGGGGCCAATCATTTGTGCCGGCTGGTGTCACATGACATGTTTAACTCTGCCATTTCTCATATCTCAAATCGAGTATCAAATTTGCTGTATTATGTCATTTTTGTCTTGCTGTGCTTTTTGGTTGTGTGAATTTTTACCACCAAATGGTACGAGGACTGTCACAGTCATTTTGTTAAAATGTACAGCTTCTGAAGTACTTCTAAGGTTTCACTTTCTCAATATACAATTTGTCAGGTAACTGGATCTCAGTCTTTTAGGTGAAAACACTCTCAGAAAAAAATAGCTTTGATAGTGGGTTCATTAGTTCACAGGGCCTGTCATGTGCATGTAAATGTTTTTTGCATGGTGGCAGCACCAGCTGCCTATGTCACATGACATTTTCAGCCAATGAATGAAGCAGGTTTTCTTTACCGGCCCTGCCCCCATTGTCTGAGTCTCTTTCTACAACAGGTGGATACCATGGGGAAGTTACCCGTGGTGCCACCTATAGGCAGCCCGCTACACTGGGCACAGTACTGGTATATATCTCAAAGGTATTTGCATTGTGTGTTTGTAGCAGTACTTGACTGCCTGACTGCACTTACTGCAGGTAGAGCATATACTGCCAGGCAATGCAAAAACCACTGACTTTGTATATAGGCCTTAAGTCATACACATATATGTGCTTGAATGTGGGCTCATGTTATGACAAATATAATCTTGTGATTTTCACTGAGGTGCAATGTGATGTGAAATATTCATTCAATTCTGACGTAAGCTAGGCTAAATAAAAACACACCAGTTTCTAGTTATCTGACTTTAATACCTGGGGGAAAAAAACAGCTGCCTCAATTAATTTTTTGAAGGTGGAAAAGTTTTAGACCTAACACATGGCAGAATGAGGAAAGTTTTAGTAAGTAGTTTTGCAAAATTGCAGTAAAAATCCATTGAGCCTGAGCAATTACAAGAGAAGTGCAGAATTACCTATTTAGCATTAATCAAACAGGTAACAGGAAACAAAGATATATTTTGGTTGGCCTCGCACAGGAAAATCTGTCAGTTTTGTATGCAATGAGTTAAGGTCCACTTTACGAAAAGTGCAAATCATAAACAGATGACATTCAGAAGCAAGAAAAGTGGCTGATAATAGGATGAAGGTTAAGCACATAGATATGATAAATACAGTGTCGGGTATACGGAGCACGTTTTTTGATGGAGAGCATTATGGATGTGTGACTTTCACTTTAATTTCATGAGATACGTCAGGCATGCCACGATTCTCAACCTTCCACACACACACACAAAAAAATGGAAGATAGAAAGTTCATAACATGGAATCACTTACCAAAATAAAAATAACCAAGATCAGACCACTACTCCACACGATTTTGCCAAATCCAGCAAGCTCACAGCAAGCAAATATTTCCTCCTCGGAGAGGCAGGTACGTAGCAGTGTGTGGCAGAGTGTATGGACTGTTACCAGCTCAGTGTTGTCAGTACAACCCACTGGCTTCAAATATTAGACTATTATTAACTGTGCTGAAGTATGGTTAAAATAAAATTATTGAAGGAAAACTGTCCTCTTGAGATGTGTTGAAGATTGATAGCCTCCATAGTGGAGCTGTTAGCACCCGAGCACGGGCAAACATGCTCACTCAGTCTAGATTGTGTGACAAAACCTTCTGACTTGCTCATAAATATTTTAACCAAAAGGAGTCAATGTGTGGTCATACTGAGTGTTTATCATACAGGTTGCCCTTTATGCATTCAGGTCTACTCGCATATTCCCTGGGCTGATTTCTTTCGTTTCCCGTAGACCGTCCCATGCTGGGTTTAGTTCCAGTAATGTATTAGGATGCTGGGCTAGACCGTGCTGAACATCAACAACTTGGGTACAGGGATCATCCTCAGCATAAACTGGCTGTGGACATGAACAGATCCAGGAAATGGGCTTTGAGATTGGAAGTGATGTTCTGACATTCTGAACACAGGAAATACATATCAGAGTTCAGGAAATCATAGCGGTAAAATAGTGGGTGTACAGAAATCTAAAGTGAAAAAACAAAAGAGGAATAGTTACTAAGGTGCAGTATCCACTCCACAACATAGCAGCATCACACTACAGAACCAAGTAGGAACATTATCCCTAAATGTCAGATCCAACCATGGTCAGCTTATCTATCCTGTCATGTGCATCCCAATAGCAGGCAGGTGGGAGTGCAGACAGGATGGACTCTAGATCAGCATTTCTAAAGACAGTTGAGGGTGATTGAGAGCAGCTTTTTTTTTTTTAAAAGATTGTATGTTCATTATTTACATCTTTAACATAAATTTTTCATTATAGCCATTTTGTTCAGAAATGCAGAATATATATATATATATATATATATATATATATATATATATATATATATATATATGTTTATATTGTTATTTTTTGCTTATTGTGTTATTCCATTTATATTTTTCAGATCTGAGACAAACCTTTGAGACTACAATTGGATACGTGAAGGCGGGACGATGTGTAGACAGCCCTGAAACAAGGCCCTAGAGTCATACCATGGCAGTATTTATAAATTAGTCTAATCTGTGAACCAGGGATTTAAATATATTAATATATACTTATACTTGGATTATACAAATACATTGGAGGATATGTGTTTCTACCCCATGGGAATATCTTTTCCAATGTGATTGGAAAAATGGATCGGAAACCTCACCACAGACTAAAATTGAGTGGGATCACTTTATTTATGCGGTGGACTCATCACTGGAGTGACAGCTGTAGGGGTTATTTAGTGCTCTTGCTTCTACAGTCCTTATGGCTCTCAGGTAAGACTGATTTTTTTTTTTTTACAGTGTATCCATTGAAACACTTTGTACATTTTACTGTGTACACAGAGAAACTTTTGTTGTAGGACCCATGGAGTAGTCCTATGATGGAAGATTTGTCCCTGAAGCTCCCAAGATATTTTTACCCTGAACTATTTTAACATGATAGAAAATATTTCGTTGTTTTAGTCATATGGAGAGAAGAAAATGTGGGCTTAAAAAGAAGACAAACTATTTATTGCTGCCGTGCATGATCTGTCGTCACTTCATTATATGATTCCTGAAATGTTTCAAGTTTCTTGCTAAAAATGAAGTACATGAAAATTACGAAAGATAATCTTAAATGATTTGGTTAATTTTCAATACCCAATGCCCTTCTGCTATCATTGTACATACATGTGGTAGCATTTCTGTCACATATACACCAGTTCGTTAGTATCATGCAGAATTGATTTTTTTTCCTGCAATAAATACCTGCATGCATGCGTGCCTAGGGTTCATGTGTGCATTGCAGTTACACTGCCAAGAAAAATGAACAAGAGATCTTTATAGGAGACTCCCATGGTGAAATAAGAAAAAAAAATCATTAATGTACAGAGGTATTTGAATTCTAAGGGCCTGTCATTATTTTGCAATTTTATAAATGTCTGTTCAGAGAAAACTGACAGAAGGTTCAAGACCCATATATAGCAGTCTCAATTATGTAAATGGTGATCAATATCTGGCACAAAATCCTTTGAAAAATGACTGCTCCCTAACAAAAATTATGGGGAAAAAAGCCTTTTATTTTTACCCAATTTTGCTCCACTTTTCTGTGGTTGGGAAACATGTTTTCAGGGTTACCACTGTTTTTCCTCTCCCTTTGCATAACCTTTTCCATTATGTGTGATAGGGAATAGGTTTTATGTTCGGTGCTGCCATTTCTGTGGATAACTGAGAAACAACCTGCTTTTAAGAATTCTACAGAAGATTAATGGGGTGACAAATACATAAATATGGCAGATACCTGATAGTCCAAGTCAAGAGGCTGTTTCCATGGCAACCATATACATGATTTTTCACACCCAAGTATGTCAAGAGGACTATGCCGCAAGACAATAGGAGTCGCTACAGAAGGCAAATACATAAAAGCTGCAGCCGCTCCTGTCTTTGATCAGCAAAGGAAATTTGTGCCTGTAAGACTCAATCTACATCTTCCTATCTGATCCCAGATCTGAAAAAGCCATTTTGCATTATGCTTATCAGTGAAACAGGAGAAAGGGCCAAAGCCCTGGCTCCAAAGCTAATATGGGAAATGTATGTTCATGAAAGCCTACACTGGTTGCAGTCTAATATGAATCAGCTAAAATGGGGAGTTTACAACTTGAAATTACATGTAGGTATTTTTCCCCTTCCAAACTAAACTGTGAGGAAAAAGCAGTGACTCTGTGGAAGAAGATGCATTTGGTTCGTGCAACGTAAACTTACGTATTAACTCTTTGACTGTGACTGAGTCGATAGCTTTCCATGCTGCTGCGCTTTCAGCACAATGCACTTAAGTACAGTGAAGAAACTTGTTGTCCAGCACCGCGCTGATGGTGCCTGTATCTGAAGGCACGGCAGAACGTGAATGAAATGTTAGATAATGATGAATATGAATCTAGTATCGCTATGTGATTTGAGAGGGCATTGACATTTGTCAATATTAGCATGAGGGAGTTAATGTGTTGAGTGACCAGCTGAAGCGTGATGTGTCCAGCAAGTAGCAGCATCAGGTGCAGAAGCCATTTTGGGTGTTGCAAGAAACCTCTTTTCATGTGGAATTTCCATGATGGAATTAGTTGTACTCTGTCAATTTGGCTACATGTACGGGAATGGGGGCAAAGAGAAGGCAGTCTCTCTGGTATGAAAATAGTGGGGGGAAAAAAGCAACAAAAAAAAAACAAAACAAAAAACCCCAGAAGTTTATCAATTGCTGTTAAGTGCCTTATAGAATGTCCTTGGCATCAATGATTAACCCTTTGGCACCTAAATCAGCCAGATCCAGCTGTTGGTGAAATGTCGTCTACTACAACGTTGTTTCTAATTTCAACAGTAATGAAAAACAATTGAATGTGAATTAGGGATGAGTCCAATCAAGGTAATTAATATGCCACAGGTCAACATCTTGTGCGTGGCATGGATTAGGTGCTTAGCATGCAGTCTATGTCAAGGAAAGCTGTTGATTCAGTTTGACTTCAGTCTTAATTCATGGGAGAGAGAGTGTCAAAACACACATTAGGAATGTACTTCTCTGATTACGCTAGACCGTGTGTCAGGAGCAACGGCCATGTTATCGCACCTGCAATAATTTATGGACAAGCAGCCACTTTCCAGAGTTGTCGCAGTCACTTGTTTATAAGTGTTATTTGAGAAAATGCTGCTCAACATGGAAAGTGAGAAGCGGGTAGACACTGTCACCTGATAGGCAGGATATTTTTTCACCAGACGTTGGGACATGATTGCCTACTTGGTGGGGAGCTAGTGTCACATTTTAGCTGCCAAAGAGACTGTTTTCCCCAGAACAGCAGGCGAGGCACCAGCCCTTTGATGTTTGTCTGCTTGCTACTGTGTCACTACGTCTGTCACATATTTTGTGGCGAAATGTCGCCAAGATTGCAAGTTTTTCTGTTGGTTTTTGGCTTCCCAGCGCCATAATTGGGAATTAATTGACACCTCCAGAAAGTATTAGGTTGAAAGATATAAAGACATATTTCCTGAAACAGTCTAGATGGAGGGGGGGGGGGGGGGGGGGGCAAAAAGAACCCACCTTACTGCCCTCTGGTGTCAGTATACAGAATGCTTGGCTGTATCGGCCTCATATATTATCAACTTATCATGAAGATAATTGAATTTGAGGCAGCAGACAATTACTCTTGTGGGATTCATTTCCTTGCCAAACTTATAATCCCTTGTTGTTTGAAGGTTGTCGATCTATTCTCAGAAGTATGTATCATACAGATTGAGGAGCGAAGAACAACCTGATGTTTATCAGCACAATTTTAACAGTTGATTCCTGTGTGTCGAAATTTATGTTAAAAACATTTGTACATAGGGCTCTATATACGTTCAAAAAATGGGTAGCTTGTTATTTATATCATGAATCACATTTCTGCCCAGTGAGGCTAGTCACACCGCATTATTAATTCATCAGATCTTCTACAACAGCCAGCCTATGATGTCAAAACATAATTATTCTGTCCAGGTGCCAGTTGCTTTGTTTCCATGTACAGAGGTCTTGACCTTACACACAACCAAAGGTCACATTGGGTCAAAGGTTGTGGGCAGTACAGTGCCTGAAGTAGATAAGCAGACTCCAGCATTGAGGAGTGTGGGCTCAGCTAGAGGGACCAGTCAACAAGGAGGTTGTCACACATGTTTTGAAGTCCTTATTCTCGTAAACGGGAAATGGGAAAACCAGCAAATTGGCGAAAGTCTCAGTTTTCAAGCCTTGCAAGATTAGCAACAAGTTTCCTGTGAAACAATCATAATTAGGATAAGCGAGTTCTGTGAAAAGGAAAATGATAAGCTAAAAATCGTGACACGGAGGTGGTCTGGGTTACTATGGATATTTTTTTCTCCTGCACAACTGACATGATTGGTGCACACAGATTACATTAACTGTCCTTATTTTCATGTGTGGTCACTGTGTCTGCACATCTTCGGACAGTTTTTTTGTATTTCAGGCATTTTTAACTGAAGTTTTAACCCTTAAAGTGCTGATTTTAGCCTGAGTAAACATTTTTCCTTGGGGCATTTTGCGCACAATGCGCACAAAGTGCCCTGAGGAAAGCTGTTGACTAAGACTACTTTTTGCATTAGAGTAGGATTGCTGGTATTTGAATGAAAGGTATCTTCATGAGGAATTTGAATCTTTTAACCGTTATATGTTTAACACTAACGAGAAAATGACTGTAGCCATGATTAGCTTAAGGGTGTTTAAGTTCCTAATCTTGGGCACTACTTCATATCAAACCGATGTTAAAATACTATTTGATTGTGACTTGATTTTTACAGCCGTTTACCTTAGTGAAATAGTGAAGATAAAAGCTCAGCCAAATTATGTATTGACCAATATCTTGCAATGTTTGATGTTGCGGTAAACACACTGTGCATTGCTAATGGGAAAATGGCCTGGGATGCGACTTTCTTTTTTCTGAATAAAAAAAGGCGTGTAATTTTTGGGGGGTTTTTGCGAGTGGCTGTACACTCGAGTGGCAGAAAGTACAATTTGGCTTACTGCTGAAGTTCCATAGGTAGGAGTTTTGCTTGAGGGAACAAGGCTGTTCTGTATTAGAGCACGATTTATCAAATTCCAGGGCTCTGGCAACAGGCACAGCCATTTTCTTGAATTTTGTGCTTAAACGTGTTCAATTTTGTGGGTTAAATCTGTTCAAGTTGGGATATGCTCCGCACGTACTCTGGATAGTGAAAGATGCTTTGAGGGCTGCAGGTCAGGGAGGGATGAGATAGGTTCCCGAAGAGGATGCAAACGGGTCAAAATGGCTTCCTTGAGCATATTTTTGATGAATGAGTAAAATCTTTCACGTTGACACGTCTAAGATCCTTAGCCATATATCTGAGTGTTTCATAACAAACTTGAATCACATCGTATGCATACCTGTGACCATTTAATCAGGGATCGTTCATGCTATTGGTTACCATGGCAACCAATTTTCTGTCGCAGCATGAGAATTTATCACAGGGCAGAGACCCATATATTAAATAGTAACACAGCACCCATCGACATCAGAGTCAGAATTCTGCCCATACAAATGTATGCTTGTGATTTACGTTATCCACTTCTTTGGGGCAAACGGGATCGTGCAAGGAATACCAATGTGGACCCTTAAAAATAAAGCTAATTTCAGATTCATAAGTGCATTCATTTGGGAATCGCTGGAGGTGGAGGAAGCTGAGCAATGGTCTATTTATGATCATTTTTACAAGAGAAAATGTGTGAGGTGTCAGAGTATGAGAAACCATCATTAATAGTTGTAAGGAGAGAAAGAAGTGATTAGATTTTAACCCTTTTGGTAGAGAGTATGTAGTGGGAGGCATGTAAAGCAAGGGGCACCTTAACCCCCGGCCTACTAATAATGCAACAGTCACCGTAACCCCCGGCCTACTGATAATGCAACAGTCAAACTCATTGGAATTATTACAGTTATAATTATGGCAGGTGCAAATTGGTCACAAAAGGACCTTCATACAAGCACCAGCATGTATTTAGATCTGGCAGATAAATAGATCAAGTATGCTCACTAGATTTACAGTATCCTGAGACATGTACACTTTGGCCATTTTTCTGTAGCGATGCCCAGAGGAAAGTTGTTGACCTGGGTCATGTTGTCTCGACAGGTCTCAGCTTCAATTCTCAGTCAAGTTGTTTTTCATTGCTGTTGAAATTAGTTGGAAACGCTGAAGCAGACGGCATTTCACCACCAGCTGGTTTTGGCCAGTTTAAGGGGGAAAGGATTAATCTGCAATGTGCCCTGTCCTGGATGATCTGACCCATGAAAATCTCTGCTCAATAACTTTATAGCTGCCCACTGGCGATACAGAGCAAATCATGGCATAGCTGTCCACATGTAGCGCTTCACTGGTACATGTAAGTCATGTAGCTGCCCCAATGTAATGCCTTGCAAATCATGCTGTACATAGCTACCCAAATGTGGTGCCTGGGAAATCATGCTGTGCACAGCTACCCAAATGCGGTGCCTGGCAAATCATGCTGTGCATAGCTACCCAAATGCAGTGCCTGGCAAATCATGCTGTACATAGCTACCCAAATGCAGTACCTGGCAAATTATGAGCCCATAGCTACCCAAATGCAGTGTCTGACAAATGATGTTGCAGCTACCCAAACACAGTGCCTACCCTTCACACATTTAAAACCATGCAGTGAATCAAGGAAGGAGAGTTGAGCATCAGTCACTGTAAAATTATAAAAAATATTTCCTCAAAAATGAAAAAAAAGAAGCAAAACAACACTCTTTAATCAATGTTGACAACAAGAAAGAATTAAATCCATGTTTCATGTCATAACTCACAATATTAATACATGAACAGGGAAATTGTCAGATTTTGATACATGGAATAATAATACATTAAATCAGGAAAATAAATCAATAATTGAAATAGAGGTCTTTTACATTTACATGTGAATTAAGCCTCTATTGTAAAAAGACATGTGTATACCATCATGCCAAATGAAATATTGATTTTTACCAAGAGGGAAAGCTAGGTTAATTCTTAATATTGTTAAAAAAAAAAAAGTAACAGGGCCAATATACTGAACTAAATTTGAGAGAACAAGGTCCTATTTGTTTTTTGTTTTTTATTTGTGTTTTTTTTTTTTTATTGTTATTATTTGTTTTTGTTTTTTTGGGTGAAGGGGGGTTAAATGTTGGCCCAGAGGTTATAAAGGTAGAGCTATCCCGCCCCCAGTCTTCAGGCCATGGTTTTTACACAAATTCATTTTTTGTTTGGTGTATGAGTTGTAGTCTCAAAGGATTATTTTTCATGATTATTTGTATTTGTTCACTTACAAAAACAGTGATGAAGGAGACACAGGGAGTGCTTGCTAGGCAACAAAAAAATGATCAAAGATGGTGTATCCATGAGGGGAGGCCAGAATCACCATCATGTCATGCGGCAATAACTATGGAGTCATTCTTGTTATATCAGTTTAATGGTTATCCAGCTAGAAAGATCTAAGTCAAAAACTATTTTCTTTGCGGCTTTCAAAGTAAGCTGGGGAGATTATTAGTGGGATAGAAGTTGTCTTTTATCATAATCCTCACAGGAAAGTATTCACAAGAATGTGAGTTTATTTTTTCTTTTTTTTTTTTTTCTTCTTGTTTTCTGCACAGAATTGAATGGCAATATTAAGGAAAATATTTGAACATCATGAAAAACCTTTTGTAATTGATGACTGAACCCACTGTTTTCCACATTCAAGTTGTATGCAGCATTCTCTGAAGCCCCATTCACACTGCTAAAATTTACCGTGTTTTATTCAGAAGACTTGCAAAAGTAGCATTCCGAGACTAGCTAAAATTCTTCCACAATCCCTTAAGAATGTGCAAGCCACTTCCGAAAGCAAAACATTCTGATGGAGGTGATATTTTTGCTGACGGTAACCGGTAGTGCCTACATGCGCAAGTTCTGTTGCATGTGTGAATGCGAAATGTGCATGTTTGCCGAATATCAAACATGTGCAAGCCCGCCAATTTGGTAGGCAAATCCAAAAGTTAAAGCTAACAGTGTGAATGATCCATCCGCATTTATTTTGTAACTCAGGTAAACAGTCTGAGTGCAATGTCTTTTGGATGTGCTAAAATGCAAATGTCAATTCTGAAAATGGAATCAAAGTAGTGTGAATGCAGCGTATGAGTACACTCAAAGGTATATTGATAGTTGTCCTCAGACACCACACCAGGAATGCATTACCTTCCTTGAAGGACCACCTTTTTAACGTATTTCACTTTACACTTTTCATTGAATTTATACATCCTATGAGAGGCCACGTGTCTCACTGAAAGACCACAACTTGGTCATCCCTAAGGGTGGCCTGTAAAGACAGGTTTCACTATTTGGGCAAAGTTTAACGCAGCAGCGTGTATACATGTGCGTTTCTGGCCAATAGCTTTTTTTCTCTCTTTTTTTTTGTTTTTTGGTCTCTTAACCTGCAGTAGATGAAAATAGATTAGTTGGAGTCAAACCAGGGTGAAACTGTTGCAAGTTCCTGGTTTAGGGAGCCGGGTAGCATGGCATATATACACACATACAGCTAAGTCATATGTTCTGGGCTTGGGTAGTGATTCTAAAAAGCCTTCCTAAAGCCAACCCACTGATGGATCGTGGCTTAGAGGGAAGTCCAAAATGCACAATGAATAATATGTGGCGGAGTTTGTAATTTACCCGGCGCATGCCAGTAAGCTCACCCCTGAGCCAAACCCGGCTGTTCCACATGCCAATGAACTGCAAATTGGATAAGGAGCTTTGATTTTCATTTCAGGGAAGAGTTGCGGCCGTCTGCAATAGCTTCATGCAAAACTAAATCGACCATTCATAGATTCTGGGCACGAGCGAGGGGCTGCACTTGGATGTCATTCTTTTGCAGTTCCTGTTGGCAGGAACATGTGCATTTACTTTCCAATAGGGTACAAATTAAATAAAGGACACTCGGTGCTCGGAGTTGCGGTTGTAATGAAGGGGCTACCTGTTTGCAAGAGAATGCACAGGCAGAATTGAAGTCAGATGCGAACTTCAACACGTCATCAACTGGTAAAGGAACTGCACATTCAATAAATGCAAATCTCTCGTCCTTGTGTCTCCTGCATCATAAATAAAAGAAATTACCATTGAAGACCAAGACAAATTGTGTTGGGGCTGCCCACTAATTGAATTGTGATGCATAGAAAGCAACACAACTTGTGGATAGAGTGTCTTAAAGTGTACAGAAAGCCACGCAAGATGAGGTCACTCGGGACAGCAAAAAAAAAAAAAAAAAAAGATAAAAAAATAGTAATAATTTTTTCTTTTTAAAAAGGCACTGTTGAAGAATGCATTTGTTGAAACTTGTTGACGGTAGATCGGGGGACCAGTTTGAATTGATCATCAGCAGACGGCACTGTGTTGTCTGGTTTCCTGCTCAACTTAAAATTGTCTGCAGCTACATGTATAGATCACAGTGAAAATTTTGCTGTTTTGGGGTGAGATTGACTGGATTTTTAATGCATGCTAATACCACACTAATAGCTTTTGCTTTATGCTTGGGGGTTAAATATAGGAGAGCTAGGTCAATGAAAGATAGGTGCAAATCTTTCTTTTAATGATTCAGTATTGGACTAACTTTTCCAATTTGACTTGGTCCCCTGCAGATTTCAGGCATCAAAATATGCAAAAATTAAGTTTGACTTCCATTTTAAATGTAGGCCTAGGACAGTGCATGGTTAACTTAGTTATACACATCAACTTGTCCCATAATGCAATAGAGAGGTAAAGTGCTTTTTAATGGTTTCAGCCAATATAGTCACTGCACAACGACTGGCTGCTCAGACTAGACAGAAAGCACTGACTTTAAACCAAGCATGTTAGCATTGGCCAGGAAGCTCTTTCTGTGAGAAATTTGAATACCCAAGCCTCATCTCAATTGTTTACAAATTTTCAGGGAAAAAATGGATTAATGGTAACACTGATTAGAGGGAAAGAGACTCAACTAAACATTACCAGAGAATGTGATCCGAAAGGCCTCAATTCAAGGCAATGGGTCTAAGAACCACTTAATTACATTGGTGTTGGCCTAGCCTGACCTGCAACATCAAGGTTTCTATTGGTCAGTTCTGTATCCCAAAAGAGATAATATGCCAAAAAACAAAATAAATGTGTTTGAGATTCTGAAAATATTATCTTGTATAGTTTGAACTCAGCAAAGTACAAAGTCAGATATGTCAACACGCACAGCAATGGAGTTAGGACTCTCAACCTTTCAAGACAAGCATGTGCGTGCATAAATAGGTCTCATAAGATGGAGTAGCTGGCAAAAAATACCTGGCTATGTGTGTGAGAGGGTTAAGATTTTGGCGTTTTTCAAAATCGAGGCTTCCAGCAGAGTGAGGTCCGTGGCATGATGTAGGGTCATATAGTACCAGAACAGTGGGTGCAGTCAATAGCTGGTCTGCTTGATTGGACGGATGATTTATAGCCCACAGAAAGATACATAATACGCAGGGAAAAATGCAGTTAAAAGCTTTGGAGAATAGACATCTGAGATCACTGACCCCACATGACTTGCTTTAAAATCAATCCACATATGTCAGAGTTACCTTGTGGGGACTATAATTAGATTTCTGTCGGGAGTTATAGCCATGACCAGATTATGATTCTTGCTAGCTTATATTAAACACCTCAATCACAAAAAATTTTATCAGACTTGTGCCTAAAAAATTTCTACATTAGGAGGAAACTTGATTGAAAGAGTTTTAATCCACTTATGTAGGGTATAGGTCCACCACCAGAAGGCCTAATCCAATTGGACAGAATACTGTGCATGGTATATTGTTCTGTCATCGGAGTTTGTTGCAGTGATTTTTTTGATAAATGGTCATGTGGTGAGGGTTTTATTCAATCTGTATTAATATGAGGCCCAAAAAGCTTTTATCTTCTCAGTCCGGCTGACATAGAGCAATCCTGAATACCTCAGTATGAATTTGTGATTGTATTAGCGGCTGGTGAGTATGCGATTCCCGTCAGTCCATCAACTTCATGATGTTGGGAATTCTGCCAAACTGTGGCGTAGAAAATGCATGGAACAAATCCTTTATTTAGTTATGACCCATAAAAAATCAATTTGAGGCTGAGAAATTGTTTCCCGAGAGTATGTGATTGTATACTGGTATTAATTATATACATTTTAGTGGATTTGTGACAAGAAACATAAATTTGTACAGAACAGGCTGTGCCCTGAACCGAAAGCACTGAAATATTAACAAGGTACGGTCAGCATCACGCCAGGGCTTCCATATCTACCTTTATAGCTCTGTCTATCTATTTAATAAACATCCTCACAGTTTTGCATGTACTTCCATCATATACCCACAGATAAAAAGGAGGGAGTGATGTTAACACATGTAATGGCAAGATGAACAGAAACTGACATCACTCAGATGGTAAAAAATAGGCCATGAGTCACTGAGGTAGTTTTGCAAATGAAGGCTTAGAAAGAGGAAAAAACAACACTCATAAGCATTGTATAGACGCAGAATGAGAGACAAACAATTCAAATGGTAGAGCTACCTGCTATATGCAGCCAGTACCTTGACAGGCTACCTGCTCATTGTGGCCATAAGGGACCAGTTTCCCTGTTAATTTACCTGCAGTGACATGTTCCCTGCTGTATGTGGCCATCGTGTAGCCAAAAAAGGTGTCCACATACAGTAAGCGCCACTGTGCGGTAGACTCGCCAACCAACACCACCTCCATAAGAAGAGACCATTCCTATATTAAAAGAGCATGAATTCAAAGTCTAATTTTTCTTGATCCGAAGTAAAAACTCCATCTCTTCTTAAGAGCACATTTTTCTGTCTCTTACGTGACTCTTTCAGTGCCACAGTTTCAACCGAGTCAACAGTTTTCATTGGTGCCCCAAAGAACACTGGGGAGAGCTGTTGACTTGGACTATGATCGAAATTCTATGTAACTGCAGTCATGCTGGTATGTGAATGAAGTGTCTGTTTACCACGAACAGGAATCTAGCACTCTACATGTAATTATAATTCACAGCGGTTCTTTTTTTTAAGTAGTCTTATGTCACAATTGGCACTGGAAGAGTTCACTGGTCTTAATAGGGAGAGTCCACTGTATTCATGTACTTAAAATAAAATACCGGTGAAATTGGTAGGGCAGGCGCAACTTTGATATGAAAATGGAGACTGAACAACATGCACATTACTGTGCCAAGCGTCGAATACACTCCTTTAAAGAAGTTTAAGTCATGCACGTAAAAATTTTAACAGCCCAGTATATTTTACTCGTTTTGTTAATGGGTCGTACTCACAAAGTGACAAGGTACATAGGCCATTTAGGAGCATATGACATTAACCTTGGGTGCTCAGTCAGAATCCTTGATTGTGAAGAGCAATTAGTAATGTTGTTTTATCAGTTGTCAAAGCAGCATTTTCGCCAACAAAAATTTAGGGTTGCCCATTATGCTGTTGCTAGGGATAGAGGGGATGTGAACATGCCGTTGTGGACAATTAAAAAAAGAAAAGCTGTCATGTTCCAAAATGTATGGTGCCACCAAAGCAATGAGGGAAAATACCATATCTGTGAGCGGAAAGGTGGGAGAAAGTTCTGTTTACAATGAAATATTTTTCGAAGCCCATTTTTACCTTTCAAAGTTCTGATTTGCCCCTGTATATAATTGTCATTGACATTTCCATGGGGAGACAGACCTTGGGATTGTATCAGCACAAGTGTGGTAGATTGGCAGAAGAGCAGCAAGCAAAATAAATCCAGAGGCTCCGTGCAATCCTGCGGGGAAGAGGTAGCTTGCCACTGTTCCAATCAGTCCATTACCGATTTGTGTTGTGTTGCAAAATTGTTCTCAAGAAGAAATATTTGCGGTAGATATTATTGTCATTATGCTCTTGACGCCAATTTGGAGAACAATTCTAATATGTGGCTGTTAATCAAGAGAACAAACTGGTTATGGATTCAGGACCATTCTGTTTGAGGAAAAGGGTGGGAAAAATAATTGAACACAGGCGTGCGCAAACACTGAGCAACCTGTGAGTCAACATGGAGATGAATATTACGGCCATTCAAACTGTTGCATGCAGATTGTACATGTTCACAAGCTGTGATATATAGTAGCCCCCTCTCCTAAGGCCCCTCTCACCACAGGGAACCCCCTCTCCAGAGGCCAATTCTCCATGCAGCAAGTATAGCATTTTCATTATATTTCCCCCTTTCTTATAAGGCCACATTTACAGTGCACTTGGGGTGGCGTTATAAGAGAGGGGCCAATGTAATACCCCCACCACTTCACTGTAGAGGGGTTCACAATCTAAAGCTGTGATCTCAGGCATAGATTTGTACAATGATTGCCCACATCTCCTTGGATACAGCGTTTTGTGGAAGTAAAAACGGTGGCATGCGTATGCATTATTAAGGAAGACTGTATATTATGCTATTCCCGGCTTGTCATGTGTATATGATGGAGGCTTATACCATTGTGAAATTACCTATTAAAATACCAAAGGGGATATATTTGATTATATAGGGAAAATTGCCTATTAATAAATCATACATCGTTCATATATTTGGCAGTATAGGTGTCAGCTTATGAATATTTCCAGCACATTGGGACTGATCTTTCAAGGGTTTAGAGCATTATGCCAGGAATTGTGAATGGATTTTAACTCATTCAAATCCAAGGGGTGACATTCACTAAAAATTAGATGCTTGTATTTCTTATAAAAAAGAAAAGGAAAAGAAAAGCTTCCATGCAAATAGCAATGTGTCCATTTTACAGTCAACAGGCCTGATATTTTGTTATCAGCCAGAGTTGTCAAACTGAAGCCACCAGAAGGGCTGCAGAGACCGGACTGGAGAGCCAACCAAAAAACCAGGGACCATCAAGCTTTTACCTATTTACCTGTAGCTGGGGGGAGTTACAACTGAACATATTGATTCTCATGTTTTTTGCATGCTATGCAGTTATCAGAAGAGTGCTAAAGTGCTCAAAATTCATCATTCTAGAAAGAGTGGAGAGCACCTCGCGTTCAAATTTTCACTGGTCTGTTTTACAGTATAAGCTACAATAATTATATACACATATATGTATATAAATTAATTTACAAGCTAATATGGTAGTTGCTGAAAGGATGTCATTGCCTGGAGATATTAACATTTTACCCTGGAAAGTTGAGATGTGAAATAATAAAAGTACTTGGTTTTTGTCTACAGGAATATACCAAAGTGTGCCTGTGCCTGTGCCTGTGCCTGTGCCTGTTATATACTCTGAGCAACTGTGCCTGTGAATATCATATATAAATATACTCTGAGCAACTGTGCCTGTGAATATCATATATAAATATACTCTGAGTAATGACCTGAAATCGTATTTTGCCTTTTTTCTGTTTGAGCATTTTTTTATGAAGAGGGTTACCAGTAATTGTGTATACATTGGACCTATGGGTCCCAGTGGAATGGAGCTGATTTCTTGAAAATGATCTGAACTACTAGGACAACCGCTGCACATGATCAGCGAAGGAACAGTAATAAAAGGCAAATTTTACGAGCGGAGTAAACATGTACACGCGGTGATTGGTGAGGTGGCCATGTTGACAGTAAACATTATAATGTATACAAGGAGGCTGTGTGCGGTGTACACAAGTGCTGTGTGCTGTACATTAGGTACATGGTGCCTTTATTGGGAGTTTCACACAGCCGACTCTCATTGTGCCCACTTCATGCAATAACATTGCTTACATTAAAGCGGGAAACACGCCTGGCTGTATTGAATAAAATACGGACTGACTGTATATTGCCCTCATGCTCAATTTGTATTTACCCAGTCAATACCTTTATGTTCACCCTTGTTGTTGCACGGTGGGGGGTCTGCTGGGGAACAGAGTCACTTCTCCCTTATGGAGACTTCCTTTTTGTGTATTTTGCAACATTTAATGTGGGAGAATTTAGATAATCATTGCTGTTTTGTGGAGAAAACTCATTGAAATTCCTGTGCCAGGAGATGAAATGGAACGGCTCTGCAGGTTTGCTATCTTTGTGTTTACACAGAATTAGATTACAGAGAGAATTACTGGAAATAATGTTTACCTGCAATGTAAATGAATTTTATTCATTTGCAGTCCCTTGATATTTCGCTAAGTTCAGCATTGCCAGAGTGAGAAATTAATCACAACATCAAGGTATTCAATTGGCATCCATACATGCTCAGTACAATATTGACTCCCATCAAAAAAAAAAGAAAGGCACTCTTTTCTATTACACATGCACTAAATGTACATGTAAGTTATTGGCCCAAAATATACTTTGAACCCTATGGTTCGTGCTCGTGTTGTATGGTGCAGCCAGTGTATATACACGTACCATTTAGGTGGCCAGACTAAGGCCAAACAAAATAGTACCTGTGTTTATGGTTGCCTTACCTTCGTGCAAAAAAGAAAAAAAAATAAGAAAAAAAAACTCCCAACCTCAATTTCTTTATGGATGTGGAAAAGTAATATGAATCAATGAATAAGTAAAATATACCTTGATTCATTTTTAAACAAAAGATGAAAGCTCTTTTTATGAAGAATTTAAACATGCAGTTGTCGTCTTAAATCTAGGTAAATATATGGACAAAACAGGGACTGGTATGGAATGAGTTAAAACATGTTTGTGTCTGTGTGTCTGTCTGTGTTTTGCCTGAAGTGTCTGCTTGTTGACAGAATACAGGGTAAATGTCTGTTCAACAGGCTACTTTGTCTCAGATCTTCCCCAAATTGTCTTACTTCAGATTGGCAAATTTCCCTAAAGATGACATCTCAGAGGATTGTGGAGCCAATTCATCAAGAACTAAACGACTTGTCTGGAGCAGAAAATGTCATAATGATCAGGTGGTGCTGTCAGGAGTGCCAAGGATTCAGCTACCAAATGTCCATTCCTGTTGAAAATGGAGATTGAATTATGCTTTTGTTGAGCCAAAGAGGCTGCACAGTTGTGTTTAGTGGAGTCCAATATCTCTCTTTGCAAATAAGCAGATATACATATCAAACGTGCATTTACTTGGGAGCACTAAAAATTAATAAGGGTTCCCAGTCATGGATGACTTCCTGAATATTCTTTTTTCTGTGATTTTCAGATCAGTTGTATTACAGATTATTTTAACATTTTATAGTCAAGTTCCCTGGTATATACTCAGAAGACCAACCAGTGACATTGGAAAGAACAGTGTTAAACCATTGGTTCCAATGAACTCAACAACTGTACCAGTCAAAGAATTGAATTGGTGCAGCTCAATTTATGTCTAATGAAGTCCTCATCAAGCCCAGTAGAGACCATCAACATGAGACAAGTTGGCCGCAATGGTCAACTAATTCTCTCGAAATTGACTGCTAGTAGCCCATCCTGGGCAAGAGTTTAATTGCCTCAAAGTTGATTTAAATGCTGTGCAGTACTTTGGTCAAGATGAGACGCAGATATCAATCTGCAAGTTGAAAGAGCGGAGAGTGTTTGAAGTAGGTAAGGGCTTAAATGGTGACTCGATGTGCCGTTTGGAGCTGTGTGTTGAATGCCGAAGAGTGTAATACGTCACCTGGTGTTGTCAGGTCTCAGTGACTGCATCCCTCACCTATCAACACAAAGCACAGGTGGGCCTGGTACAGTTAGTTGCCTGAGAGGCCAATCTTTTATAACAATAAAGGACTGACAAATTTACAATTTGTGCAATAACTAACCCTCTCACTAAAATTACAATTTGTGCGATAATTAACCCTCTCGCTAAAGTTACAGTTTGTGTGATAATTAGCCCTCTCACTAAAATTACAATATGTGTGATAATTAAACCTTTCACTGAAATTACAATTTGTATAATAATTAACCCTCTGACTAAAATTACAAATTGTCTGATAATTAACCCTCTCACTAAAATTGCAATCTGTGTGATAATTACGCTGCTCACTGAAGTACAAATTTTGAGATAGTTAACCCTCTCACTAAAATACAACTTGTAGGATAATAAGCCCTGTCACTAAAATAATTTACAATTTGTTTGAAAATTAACCCAGCCACTCTTAGCTGTTTCACTGCTTATGACCCAAGATCCTCCATTTCCATTAAATTTTGTTCTGTGATTGCACAGCAGATACAACGGGACCCTTTAGTAATATGCTGGAAAGAAGAATTCTGATGCTTGCAGCAAATTCAGTAAATGAGTTTTCCTAAGCTTTTATCATTCAGAGTGTACTCACTTGAACCCAGGATCGCCCCCCCCCCCCCCCCCCCCCCCCCATTTGATGGATTTTGGCCCCACTCATCTAATAGTTAGAAAACTTCCCCAAATCCATTTTGTCTGCAAAATCTGGAAAACCCTCAATTTAAGTTTTCATTAAAACTCTCGTTAGGAAGTTATCCCATATTGTCCTTGTAATCCATGGATCCTGTGAATGCCAGAAAGGACTCTGTGGAAAAGACTCCTTGATTCCACACACCCAGCGTACACAATGAATGGATTTGTCATTACCAACCTCAGCAAGCAGTACCCCAAGATGAACCTCCATCAAGCAAAAGGAATTGTTATAGATATTCAGCTGGTGGTACTTGTCTTGAGTCTCGGGATCAAATGCATTGGGGATTGGGATTTGGTATTTAATTTAGTCGCACTAAACAAATGTTCCCGCAGATGACAGAGATACATGATGAGATTTGGTGCCGTCTCAATAGACGCGCAACTACAGGCTCGCAGATCACGTCCAGATCGGGTGAAGATTGGACAGGTTTGGTGGCAGGTTTCTTGGTAGGCGGGCGGGGTCATGAGCTGCTTATTCCAGCTTCTTTTTTCGGGACGAACTGGTGCCAAATTGTCCCCGGAGAATGACTCCACAGACATAATTCTTTCAGTTGAGCTTCAATAATTCATATCCTGAGACCTAATAGATGTTAATTGCTGGAGCTAGGTGTCGGAAAGTCATGTTTTATTCATCGGTTACAAGACCAGGGGCCCGAAAACAAAGGCGACAGAGTAACAAAGCAATCATTGCCCCATTGATTTGTAAGTTTAATACGTTTGCCTGAGTTCCGTGTTAATTGTCTTGCCATTCAGGAGGATGGTTTCGATTTCACCCCAGACAAGATCATGGTTTCATTTCCTTGGTGTAGGCGCCAAGTGATGTTTGCACTCATTATTGGAAACTGTGTATCAGGTTTGGGATTATGTCATAATTGATACCCATACACAGGGATGGATGTACTCCTTAACTCATTCCACCCTGATGACGCTTTTTCCCGTTAATATCTAAATGTCGTCTGCTAATTGTATTTTACTAATTTAGGGATTATTTTTCAATATTTTGGATGAAACTTGCATGGAAGATCATTCCAAATTATATGCCCATGGTCAACAGCTTTCCTTGGCGCGCTCTGGGCGCAATGCGCCCAGAGCGCGCCAAGGAAAGCTGTTGACTCAGTCTTCTATCAGGGTGGAATGAGTTAATAGCTCAGGACAGTTTACTATGTTATTGTAGCTGATGGTGAGAAACTGTGACCATGTGCCTATTTTCAGAAACGAGTAGGTTCAAATATCTAGATGATAGTATTACATCTTAAATGCAATTAATGTATATATTTGCAAAGAGGGAAGTGGGTGGCAAACTAGAGCGTGGTCCTATGACCAGGCAGTCCATACACCAGCATAATTAAAAGGGAGTATGATCATATGTTTTAATTTGCCATTTATTCAGCGGACTCAAATAACTGAAGATGGGAAGTGGTTGGATTACATCACCATAGCTTTGCTCCAGGTAGTGGAGGAAAATTTGAACATGGATGAAACTTAAGACTTGGGAAAGGGACCGGGAAGAATTTCTGAATGTACATGGACCAAGGTAGAAGATTTCAAAATGACTGGAAGGATTGACGGCATGGGCGGTGACTCCACTCGCAGAGCTTATTGGGAGGTTAAGGTGACAGACACAGATGAATATTTGACTCTTGACCAACATACCCACAGTCCCACAGAATATAATGGTCCAGGTCAACAGCTTTCCTTGGGACACTTTGGGCACAATGAGCCCAAAAGCATGCCGAGGAAAGCTGTTGACTCAGCCCAAAATGTGTTTCTGAAAGAGTCTAGATTTCTTTTTCTTTATCTAGGTTGTTCGGCAACCATGCAACCAGGTCAAACATGTTTTCATAATGTATAACTTGCAAGGAAACCACTCCCATTTATGTGGTCCTAAATACAAGTATGTTTATTTTCTATCCATATCTGTTACTTATTTTATAGATCACTTTTTTGATCCAGAGGGTGGGTCCACTATTTAGGAAGAGGTTTCACTATGTTTAGCATCTTACGATGGAACATTAACCGAGCAGTTTGTCTCAGTTCAAACTCTGGTAAACTTTTTTTCCGCATTCAGTCACACCCTTTGCAATAGTTGGCATCTTTCGCAGTCTCTTTTCGCCATGTGGGTGGTCAGGCTGTCGCCACATGCTCCCCCTTTTACCAGCCAGGTATCCCCCTATGATAGGTAGATTCCAGGAGACCCTCTCATGTGGTACGTAGCTGACATGCAACACAGATTTGTTATAATGGTTGAAAGCTGATCACAATCACTTGTGTGGTAAACAGGAATTATCACAGGTATGAGGCCTATTGTTTGAACGGGGCTCGCACAACCGAGAGCACTTCCTTTATACCAGACAAAGCTTATATCATTATCTAGTTCCAAGTATTTCTGCCTGTGGCGAAATTTGTTGCCATGGTAACCATCACATTCCTGTACTTTGATGTTGCAATTGAAGCCCCATTAGTGACTGTTTGAAGTGCACTAGCGTTTCAGGGAACAGGAGACTGAGAACACAGTCGATTCCAAATAGTCCACATTGTCTGGGATTGTGGGTTCCCAATGTATTATATTGTTCAATCAGGTAAAAATGTTTTCTTTTCAACTCATAAAAATGACAAATTTTATAACTGAGATTTGTCGGAAGATATTTGTCATTAATGGTTTATATTCTGTTACTGATCTGATTGTATTCTGTCAAATGGTTTTGGAATCGTCTATGTTCAGCTTGTAATATGCAAGGCATAGTACTTTTACCCTTGTCAAGTCTGATCTGTGGTAACTGACTGGGGGGGGGGGGGGTGGATATTACAAGGTCACTGTATTTATGATGTCAAAATGTATGTTTTGACTATAAGCAATACATATGGAAACCAGTTTTAAATTTTGTGTCTTGAATTACTGTTGATAAATTTGCTTGTTTTTCAATGGAGCATGTGGCCTGTAGATGGCACTGCAGATGACTTTCTCCTTGTATCCTCCTGTTGCAGGTGGAGACACCTGGGGGATAAACATGCTTCAGTCAGTGGTCAAAAAATGTCGTGACACAGGAAGCGGGTACTGGCAGCAAGCAGTTATGTATATGACACAGCCTATTGTAATAGAGTTACAGGTTTTAGCAAATAAAAGGCCATCCCCTGGAAGATCAGCCATGAGTGGTAACCATGCGCGCTGAACATCCTTAGGTACCTGCACCTTGATTGGCTAATATAGCCATTCAAAAATCATAAAGTTACCATCAGCTGTGAAGACAAAGTACTGTCTCATAGTAGAAAACAGAGTGCGTGATGCCTGAGTGAGAATTGGCTGGTCACAAGTAATGATAAGTCATTCAGGCAAATCTGTTGGCTTCCAGTAACGTAGCACCAAGACTACCCAAAGATTCGGCTGAGTTAAGTGAAAATATGCAAAAAGTAGTAGTCTTGCTCACTTCTCATGGCAGACACGATCTTAAAGTGGGATATGGGAAAATTCCAGTGATTTTTATGAAAATAAATGTGGCAGATCATTTATTTTTTAGAAGACCAGAGCCTCTTCAAACCAGAAGGCTTGATCCAGTAGTTGCATGCTGCAAAAATGTTTTAGATAAAAATGTAATGAGAACAGCGGGTGCTGGTATGTGCCTGTCATGGGATGGCTCTGTGATCACCCACAATGGTAAACACCAAGTGTCTTGCCTGTGACAACATTCCTACTGATGGTGAGATGGGTGGCTCTGAGGAGTACTGATCACATATTAATTGAGACCCTTCCCCCCCCCCCCCCACCATCACAGTTGCATCTGGCGACCATGAACATGAATGGTTCTGCAGGCAAGCACATCAAATAACTCTCCTTTTATTCTGTAAAACCCTTGGTAGTTCAGCTGTGTCATTATTTTAGCCCAAATATTATCATTGGGTTGAGAAAAATAAATTTGAACAAGTAACTCTCATGGAAGGCGGAGGGCCTAGCAGAAAAATGTCACCATCTGCTTGACACTAGGGTTACCCAGTACAACAATAAACTTGTACTCGTGAGCACCGGAGCTAGAAGTTTTTGTGCAACTCACATGTGAAATTGACAGAGCATTAAGCAAGGAACATATCACATTAAAAAAATGCTTTGTTGATGGATTTTTTGAAAAGCGAAAATCTGACATGTACATCCTTTGCAGGAAGATTAGTGTGAAAAGGTGGTACATGTGGTACCCTGTGGAAAATGAGGCTGTAAAACAAATCTGCACAATGAGAGCTATAAAACAAATCCAGACTGCCACAGCTGCTAACAACATCAAAATTTTATTACAGAAATATTTTTACGCCTTTTTGAGTTACCTAAATCAGTCCAAAAGGATCCATATATATTGTTCCTGTGTTTTATGTAGTAGTAGTTTTTGTTTTTATTGTACATTTTTTTTTAAATGTGGGTTTTTTTTGGGGGGGGGGGAGGGGGGCTGCAAAAGAGATGGCCCACAAGAGTCAGTTGATATTATGGGATATGACTGTCAGAGTTGTATATTCCGATTAGATTCTTGATTGTAAAGTAACCTGGAATAAAGTGGTTACTTTTGATGCTAGTGAAGTAACATTGTCAGATTCATCTGAGCCATACAGCTAAACTTATTATGGGGGCAGAAAAAGGTATCTGTGCAGTGGTTTTTACCCCCACGGCCTTACTTGCTGATTGAGTATTGTCATCCTGGTGGCTGTGTGTGTGTGGCTGTATGCCTATCCATCAGGCTGTCCATATGCAATATTTTTTCAACCGATTTTAAAGGTCACCAGGGGTCATGATATTTTTGCCCAGGCCAAGGGGTGTTAAGGTCATTCTCAGACCTTCACTCTTCAGTTATGTAAAACTTTGTATACCTGCAAATTACAGTGTAAAGTATTTGGTATACAACGCTAGCCCTCCTGACAGAGCTGCCCTCTACAGGAGGACACAGAAATATTCTGTTTTTACTTTTTGCTGTTGGAGAAGCCTAAAGATGCAGGATGTCAAAGAAGTCCTGCAGTCAAATAGATCTCGGAGATCAAATTATGGATCTTCCAGACTGATAATGTGAGCTGAGGAAAAATGACAAGGGGTTAAAAAGCTATCAACAAGTGCTGCCCCCTAGGGGCATGTTTCTGTCATGGCAGAGCCAAACATCAGGAGGGAAGCCAGAGAATTCAGATAATAGAAACTGTCTCTGTAGATGCGTAAATTAGGCAGGTGGAGATAGAGAAGACCAGATCATGTGACGGAAAGTGCAGGGAGGTAATTGGACAAATGTCTTTAGGTATGACTTGTGACCAACCTGCACACAGGGGGTTGATCATGATTGAGCGTCCTGGTCATCTCCCATTCCTCTTTGCTTTGTGCTGATTGATCCAGATCCCTCTGTCCTCCATCCATATCGCATCCAATTTTAGCCGAGATGAAGTGGTTCCAGCCTGGGGAAGTTTGTCGATTTTGTATGAACCACAACATTTTGCCTGCTAAACTGAACGATAATTTTCTTTTCTCCACTCTACTGAGTGTCCATGTAGCAGGGATAATATGAAAGTTGGTCTGCACAGGAGAAAACAACACAGTTGGATATTTTTGTATTTGCAGATTATTTGTTTTTGGTCATGGGCATTTCTGTGTTTTTATTTGGTGGGGGACAAATGAAACACCGTGAACCCACATACTACTACACAAAGTGTCAGATGACAGTCTTTCTTCCAATGTACAGTATCATCCAAATGAACTCTTTTCAGCTAAACACAACAAACACTGTGGGTACAAATGATTGTAGTGATTCTATATTTAAATTGCTTGTTAAAAGGGCCTTTTATTCATATACTAACATGCTTGTATAAATACAGAGAAAAAATGTGGTCCAGTCAAAAGCTTTAAATTCCTTGGTGTACCCTCAGGCACATTGTACCAAAAGTGTGCAGAGAACAGATGCTGACTCAGCTGACAATTTAACGCTGTGGCAATTAACTCTTTCAGAACCGACCTTAACTATGGACAAACTTCTTGAAACAAATTGCTCCGATGGTACCACATTCGTGTTCCTTTTAAAAAGACCTTTTATTCAAGTAGCAGCATGCCTGTCGTTAAATGGAATATAACAGTCCAGGTCAACAACTTTCTTCATTGTGTTTTGGTTGCAGTGCACCCAAAGTGCACTGAGGCAAGCTGTGAACCCAGTCCAAAATGTGGCATTAAAAGGGTCAAATAATATCTGCCAAAGCAGATACTTTGATGGTCTCATAAAATCACTATTGAAAATATGGACATAAAATTGGTTGACAATGAAATTTTCTGTCATACATGTACTGTGCCATTTAAAATCCTGTAAATCTGCAGTCCGCTCTGCCTCTGTGCTGAAACTAGCACAGAACACAAAGAAAATGTGTGGGGCTACTATATAGGGTAATAATTGTTCCTACAAGTAAAAAAGTATTTATTCTTTTTTCGAGTGATTGATGCGTCTGTTTTATCAATAATGCAAATTTATTTGTCTCTCACGCGTACATGTATGTATATCAGTTTAGCATTTTGTATACATTACATGCATAATCAGCCTGAGACTATACATTGCACCAAATAATTACATTTGTACATAACTCAAGTAACAACTGGCTGACAAACACAACTGCTGATGTTGAGTGTATAATGTTGGGCAAAACCATTAACAACATTGTTATGTTAAATATTGCTGCATACTGTTAATTTGCTTCATTTCACTGTAGTTTTATGTTTACATATATTGATGATGGCACAAAAATATGAAAACAAAAACACAATGAAATAATGTCAAAGCACAGGTCCAATAGGAATTGGTACCAAAAATCCAACACTTCATTTACATGCCATGAAAATTTATTTACAGTGAAAATACATATTTTCACTGTAAATACATACAGCAGATGACCTGTCACCACAGGTAAATTTTACAAAGAAATTGACTCCTATGTTCCAGGCCAGTGACCACAAAAAGCAATGCGGCTGCTTACGGCAGTGGTTGCATACAGCAGGTACCACTGTATATGTTACTTGTTACTTTTTGTGCAAAATCAATTCTCTAACTTCGTGCAGGTCTTGACATAAATCATATAGCTACAGTTTACTAGATGATAGACACGAAACAACACCTGGGGCCGCTGTTATGTGTGTAGTGTAAAAAGTTCAAGGTTTTATCTTTGTTTGACGGCCAGCCACCTACATGTGAGAGAAGCAGCGTCTGTCTGCTACATACATCATGTGGTGGTTTTGTGTACATATACACCTACTTCAGTACATATTTTATACCTGGGATACCTAGAACTCCTCTGTGGTACCAATGGCCAAGATTCGTATTTGTTTTTACTGTGGGTGGTCATGGACAAAATTTTCAATGAACTTGACAGGGAAACAGGTAGTGCTGGGTGCAGAGTCAGCTGCTGGCCTCCCATGTAAACATTGTGACATCCAAATAGCCCATTGTATGATAATAAGATGGGTAGAGTTTGTTTTGTCTTGTTGTGATGTTTTGAATATCCTACTGGTACATGAACGTAGAGACTTTCATTAACCCTTTATGTTGAAGTTAGACTAAGACTAAGACTAAGACTAAGACTAAGACTAAGACTAGAGTCAGCAGCTGCCTTTCCTGGGCATGGGTTGGTCAGTAGCTGTCAACCCATGTCAAGGAAGACTGACGAACTCCAGGGGCCTGCTATCTTGATAGTCTTATCTACAATAGATCTGATACAAATTGTACTAAATTACTACATGTATTAAAAATAGTCAAAACCATTGATGCACACCCCATTTGACCACCAGCTGGTCTTGGTTGGTTGGTGGGTTTGGTGGGTGAGGGGAGGCGGGGGGGGGGGGGGGGGGGGTTATAGAAGGTCTTACTTACTGCCTTGTTGCCATGCAGGCAAATTTTGTAGTGTGTGAGTCAGCAGGCAATTTTTCTCGCAGTGGTTCCAAATAGTAACATAACTTCATTGCTAATCCACCGTAGTTGTCATCCCAAGCCAGAGTTACCTGTCCTGTGAGAGATCAGTGTTAGTGAATTGTAAACTGATGCAAATATGATGAACTGTATATAAGAATGGGACCAAAAAAAAAAAAAAAAAAAAGAATACATAAGTGGTCTGTAAAATGGACAAAGGTGTTAATGTACTGTAGATTGCTTTATTTTCGCATGAATCAATTTTCATGGTATCTGTATTTTTGACATTTCACTGTAGTTTCGATTTCACTGTTTTGGACATAATTCCAGAGGCATTACAGAATTCTTGGTTAAAGTGGATGTATTGAGCATCAACAAAGAAATAGGGCGCTGAGAACTGTATGTGGGTGGGAGGCCAGAAGACATGGGGTGGACAGCATGGACAGTTAATCACACCATCACAGAAGTTTCTGGCACGCTCGTGGTGAGGTCACTGCATCTCATCCTTCTGCCATTTCACACTGGCAGGTAACTGTCTCACTCCTTAGATGTCATATGTGTTTATGCAAGTGTCAGGAAAATGTTTAGAAGACACGAAAAGTGCGTTACACATGCTACAAGTGCCGAAACATCAGGCACTTGATCTTAGGCCGTGACAGTTGTTCCTGATTTGTAGGGGGCTCAGATCTCTGTGACACCACCACAGAATTCTGCAAACGCACACATCATTGCATTGTGAGCCCAATCCAATTTGCGTCAAATCTGATTACGTCTAACTCAAAGGGATTCCTTCATGGTGAACTGGTCATTCGCCAAATTTCTTACTGGGCAAAAACATTTGGTATTAATTTTGCTTTTGTGACATCACTGAAAACATAGGTCTGTCATGCAGGTAAACATGATGTTGCCACAGTAACAAGACAGGAAAAAATACCACACACGTAACTAACGGTAGTACAAAACCGTAGTATATGACACAAACAGTTTTAACAAGATCATAAAAATGAGCCTGGAACTATGCCATGGAAAGAAGTATGGTTGACTGAGAGTGCACCAGTCATGTGTTCTTGGTCGAGATGTTGGCTAAGGGGCAGCGAAGTTACTTTGATGTACAGTCCAGTTAAACCTCCAAGTTTATGCATTTCACCATACATATTGTTGTAATAGGCAAGGGCAAGAACAGAAGGTTTAAGAACTTCCTAAAAGAGGGCACTGCAGTCAGTGGAGGGCTAGGGTTGTGTATTCACATTACTTTACATTGTAATTTGCAACTTGATAACTTGAAAACTACTGCACATAGAAACACCAAATTTCAGACAGTAAATCTGGATACGAAACTAAATAGCTCACAAAAATCATATACCCACTGCTACAAAAGAGACAGGTTTATTAAAGGTTGCTTTAACATACAAACTAATGGGAAAACACAGCTCTAGCCCTTCAAAAGTTTGTTTATTTAGTTGTGTATTGGGGCGGATACACAATTTAGAGCTAGTTCTGACCTTTGCTATTATTTATTGTAGTATTTTAGCTAGATTTTTCGTAACAGGGATCATGTTAATGTTCAGTTCTTCATGGAAAGAGCTTTCAGTTAAGCATGTCCCAATAGACCTAGTTCAATGACGGTGGGTTTTGCAGTGCCTGGCAACGTGGAAACAGTGGCCAGCAGGGACATAACATAGTAGTATGAACCACCAGTCTTTAAAGACCATGATTTAACAGTGAGTCCTTTTCAAAATTTCTTTGGCGGGTGGCCTGTCATAGTCGACTTTGCTTGTAGTGACACAGTGTTTGTCCAGCAGAAGAGCAGATGTACATAGTGTTTCGCTTGTCACATGTTTATTGTCCACACCGCAGGCCCGAAGCTTTCATGGTTCAACTCCTGTGTCAAATACCCCATGTTTTCACTGACACTGGCCATCCCATAATCTTTCATAAGCTGAGAAGCAGAATTATGATATATATATCAGAATGTCATCAGTGGGACTGATTTTGATTTTGAAAACTGTGAAAAGGTGGTGCATTGTTTTGGTGACATGGCTGTTAAGTAGATTCTTGCCTGGTGGGCCCAACACGTTGCCAAGAAAGTTGTTGCCCTGCGGTTTAGCAGGTTGTATCCACAATTTTTAACAAAAAAGGTTTTCATTAACATTAAATTTAAGTGACAATATTAAAGCAGATAACGAAATTACTAAATCTGGACTTGCAGTGAAACCTTGGTTGCTTATGACTGATAGGACCAGGGTGTGGCCTTTTTCTCTCTGTGTCTGTGTCTCTGTCTCTCTCTCTCAAACGAAAACAAAACGAAAACGAACAAAAATTTGATTGCTGTTGTGACAAATGTACAAGGCGACACCAGCTCTTATTCAGGCCCCTGCATATGTGAGGCAGATGGGCTGCCACTAGAAGACAGGTCTCTCTGTATCAGCTTTCAAGTGCTTCTGTCCTTATGCTCGCATAACTCTGTCCAGGTCACAAGCCAACTGTTGGCAAACATATCCACTCTCAGCCACCTGTGATACGTGGAACTATATTCGGGATATCAAACAATGACCGCAAATGCAGCATATGGACAAATCATCGAAGGTGTCAAAGTCATAAAATTTTGCTTTGAAGATGGAATTGTTAACATTATAAAACATGGCCCTTCAGGTGTGACCTAATTATGTTTTTGCCATATTCTCTATCATATGGTCGTATAACAGATAATGGCCCTGTGCCTCGGAGCCAGGTACTCAGGTACAGTACCTATGTAACTCACAACATGCTGTGCATATTAATTGTTTTGACACCTCGGCTTTGTGTTTCGTGGATGCGTATACACAATGACATGACACGTACTCATATATTTACATACATAGATGTCCAGTTTCCATGAGTGGCGTGCACGTCAGCGGCAATTTGTCATCCCAATTAATTTGTTTATGGCATTGTTTACATTAATTACCAACGTGAAACAATTGCTTGGATCAACTAATTCATGCTTCTCTATCATTTATTCATTGCCGATGTACTAGACTTGCTCATTATAACTTCCTCTAATATTTATACATGTTTATTATGTAATCAGTATTACATTGTTCTTTGTAGAGATATCTTTAAGTGCACCCGGGCAAAGTTCTTGGGCAGGTGGAGAAATCAGTTTTCCAGACAGAAACTATTATCAATGTGCCTCAGGGGCATTTCGTCATAAATTTTATTTCTGTTAGGATCGATATTTCTGGAAAAAAGAAAATCAGTTTTATGATTTCATGTTAATGAGGAGATATCAACTGGTCATTTCATTTTAATTGGGTGTATGTATTAGCTTGTTGGTAGGGGCACAGTGGAAGGTGTATTTCACATTAAAGCTATCCACGACCACAAATATCCAACTTGTGTCTTAAACCCTTTCCTGCCCAAATTACCCAGATGCACCCAGGTGTAAAGTATCATCTCTCTTAACTCTTTCAGTGCCAATCACGTCTAAAGTTGGTCTACTGTAAGTCAAACTAGTCTGAATGATCATTAGGATCCCAGATTCATATTCCTGATAAAAAGAGCTTTCATTCAAGTACCAGCATGCCTATAGTGCCAGAGAGAATATCCCAGGTCTACAGCTTTCCTGGGTGTGCATTGGGCACATTTTAGATTTGTATGTGAGACCATTCATGATGGCAGGATAGAGGTCAATAGCTTTCCTTGGTACAGGTTGGGCACATTGTGCTGAACCTGTACCAAGGAAAGCTATTGACTCAGTCATACTCTGATCAGGAATGGGTTAACCCTTTCCCCCTTAAACGGGGCAAAACCAGCTGGTGGTCAAATGTCGTCTGCTTCAGTGTTTTCAACTGATTTCAACAGTTATGAAAAAAAAAAAAACAATTTGACTGAGAAATATACATGAGACTTATCAAGATCACATGCCCCAGGTCAACAGCTTTCCTTGGCATGGGTTGGGCACTTAGTGCCCAACTCATGCCAAGGAAAGCTACTGACTCGGTCTTAATTCAAGGGGGAAATGGTTAATTACAAAAAATGATTGCACTATACATGTCAAAAAATATGAAATTGACAAATCTACAAAAGTATAATTTGCTAAATTCAGTGACATGTTTTGTAAGTTTGTGAACACAGTTGTGTTTGAATATATGTTTTGTTTGTTTGTTTTTTTAAATTCAACGTAAATAGATTTCAATTTATCTTCCTGTTGTGACATAAAAGGTTTTTTTTTTTTTTAAATGAATTCAATATACAGGCATCACTGTAATGTGTTGTCAGACTGGAGTGTTGTCAGGTGATAAATGCCATTAAATCCCTCCCCCCAAAAAAAAGCCTACACAAGATCTCTGATTGCATTTTGATGGGGTGTAAATGAACACGCTGTAGAGTGCATTGGTGGGGAAGTCTTTGATCTGTTTGTGCCACTCTCAGTATCCCATTGGTGGCAGGTGAGTCTGACGATCTTTCCATTTGCCATAAACAGGCTGGAGTTATCATTGCTATATGGTGCCTCTTTGATAGCAGTGGCAATTATAGCTGCAATCAAGCGTCAATAATTCATGTTTTAGTGCTTGTACACGACTATAAGCTGGTATTAAAATGTCTGGCTTTGTAGCCGAAATACAAGTAGGAGAATATCATGCAAAGATAAAAGGCTTTGTCTGGGTTTTAAAATCAGCAATCCTAATGACTGCAGCTCATCGTGTGTGGGGGGGTGGGGGTGGGGGGGGTGACAGGTAAGCAATGCACACAACTGTTGTAGAGCATGGATTATGTAGTGACTGCTTGTTATAACTGTCCCCAGCAAACACACACCAGGGCCAGAATTTCGGCGAGAATCCGAGAATCCATTCTCGTAAAGATTCTCCTAAACTTGCCTTTTTTTAAAAAGAAAACTAATTGACAAAAATCCAAATAGATTCTCGCAAAATTTTGCGAAATTCTGGCCCTGCACACTTCGTTATTATTTTTTTTTTTTTCAAATTTTCATTGCCTCCCTGCAAACACAGCACTGACTTTTCGAAGTTTGGAAAAATCATCATCATCATATTGGTACCTGTCAGTTAATGTTATAATTGCAATGAAAGTGAATGCTTAAAGTTATAATATAAGTCAGAAATCATTGAATCACAAGAGGACAGCACTTGTCATTCATGGCCATCATATGACACCTCCTTTCATACATGATTGGCTACTGGCCCAGAGTATGATTCTTTCTGAGCAGTACTGGCCTTTAGTTATTTACGTCATCAGGTTGATCCCATTGCTAAAATCATAATGAAAAATACCAGGACTGACCAGTACAAATGATTAATAGAAATAGACAAATACGTGTCACACCAAGTCAAAGCAACTCTGTTGTCAGCGTAACGTCAAGGAGCTGAAATGTTTCAGTTTTATGGCAAAAAGTAGAGAAATCGAGCAACACGTTATGTAGCTGTCAGGGATTGTGTGTATCTGTGTTGTGGTAATGAGCAGAGAGAGGGCCAGGTATATTATAGGCATGTGCTGGTATTATAAGCCTGTAAGAGGTGATATGATAACACAGGTTCTACCAGCCAATGCTTGTGTTACACCATCTCCCCCCAGGCCCCTACCTCCGTGGTTTGTATAAGGCCATGTACCGGCATCTGTCTAAATAGGATAACTTTGCCAATCCCCCTGCTTTCTTTACCCAACTGTAGCTTCCAATTAGGTCGCAGCTTCTGAACTCTACACTTATGCTGTTTTAATTCCATCTAGTAGGTCAAAGGTCAAGAGGATCAATTCTGATAAAATCGTCCTGGATACAGAAACTTTTTTTTTATCTTTTTTTGGTCACTCATTGAATATATAGCTATTAGATAAGGAAGTTCAGAGCATACGAACACTTTGGAGATTAGTCATGTAAAAAGTGAAGACAGTTGTGCTGGGACCATTTCCCTAAGGCCTATTAAGACAGGCCTTAGAGACCCGGGAATAGTCTGCACTACTGTGTACTGTATGGAGAGAGAATCACAGGTGTGAAAGATGGCAAGCTAAAAGAAGACTTCGTGTTTGTGTAACTTCACAGATAAGTATATATCCCAAGTGGCCTATTGCAGCTCTGGCCTTGCCAAGTTTAACCCATTAGCTGCAACATGTCCATATTGTGTGCTTCTTGGGTGTGATTCATGGCAATATTATTTAAGCCTTATATAAAAGGCACATGCTGCAGGAAACAGCTAAAAGCTAGGGGAGGGAGGGAGGGAGGGAAGGAGAGAGGGAGAGAGAGAGAGAGAGAGAGAGAGAGAGAGAGAGAGAGAGAGAGAGAGAGAGAGAGAAAGAGAGAGAGAGAGAGAGCATGCATATATATATATACATACACATATATTCGTATGATGTTTCATTGTGCATTTCATAAAAATATTTGTGTTTCCAGCTTCAGTTGCTCGGCAGTCGGTGTTGACTCAAGTGTTACACAGTAGACAGGGAGAATGACTATCTGACTGGGTTATCTAATGGTCACTAGCTGACCAAACAAGTATCTAAGCTCCCCTTAAGCCCTGACTGTATACTGGCTTCGAGGCAGGTTGTTGGGAGTGGACAGATGTTTATGTTGTTGTTGTGGCTGGCACCTTCTACTGTAGGCATAAAAAAGAAGGAAAAGAAAAAAGAAGAAGGAAAGAACAAGAAAAAAAATTCTTATCCCGGCTTTGGTTGTATGTTAACTATTGACATCACTTCCTTGTGTTCATAAGCAGTTTTTTTTTTTAATTATGGAATGGTATTGTGATCCAATACTTCCATGATGCCCACACTACACAGGTAAATACCTCCAATGGCATAAGCTAATCATTCCAAGTTAATCTCAGCTGATTTTTCAGATTTTTTTATTTTCATTTTTGATATATTTGTGAGTGTATACATGGTGTCAGTTACATAACAAGTTTTCTGTCAGTGACATAACAATACACAATTCAATGTGACAAGAAGTATGTCACAGAGAATGACTAAAAATGTACATGTAGGCCTTTAAATTGTTTCTCTTCTACCCTGTTGTGCAATATAACATGTTCTAAAAGAATCATTTACAGTATGTAAGGTCTGATGGTACATCCACAAGTCAGTCTTGGTATTTTGTCAAATGGGGTATGTTAAACAATAGGGGGAACCACCAGTACACTTTTACCAAGTAAGCAACAAATGCAGATGGAGTCTGAGTCATCTGAGGGATAAACAAATATATGATTGGTCAGTCCTGGTCAGCAGGAAGTGATCTGTCATGCAATGATTCTCATGCACTGGTGGCTCCATCTGTTATATGCTAGTGTTTGAGTCTGTATCAAATTAAACTTACAGAGTGTGTATTTTTGTATATTCACAGCATCAATATATATATATATATATATATATATATATATATATATATATATATATATATATATATATATATATATATATATATATATATATATACACATATGTATATACATATATATTGAGATTAAATAAAGTGTATGGAGCATCTGCAATATTTTCAGCCTTGGATGGTGGGCCCAGGAAAAAAATCTGGGAGGAAAATGTTGGTTCTCATTAAAACTAATCTATTTCGCAGCATTATAAGTTTTCGACGCTGACCAATCAGTGGGCAATAATGGCACCACGCTGAACTATTGTCCTTTAATGGCTTGTATTGGAAACAATACATTTGTCATCAAAGACGTACTAACAGAGTTTACTTCTGTTTGATTAGTTTGGCTCCATCCTGGTTCAACAGAGTCTCGTCCGTAACTACCAGTATAGCGGCATATCAGGATGACCTCATTACAACAGGCAGTCATGTCATCGTACAAATAACCAGCTAAATTAGATAATGGTTGCTTAATAGAAATTTTCTGCTGAGTCATGTGCAGTTGGTGCCTATGCCTTGCTTCATATTGAGTCTATATAAATAGGCGTAATAGGAACTGGTCCCTTATTGCTTGCAAAGATCAGAGTGAGCAATAATAATGGAAATAGAGATTGCCAGATATTAAAGTAATTTGGCTGATTGGTGCAGTGATATTGGGATGAGGATTGCTGATTGGGTGAGATCTTTCCTCTTTGAGGGGTCGATGTATTTTTGTCATAATTCAGGATTAGCAGTTCGAGGCAGCATGGGAAAAGTTGGCAGTACCTGTGATTTACGAGTTGTTTGCATGGGGGGGGGGGGGCGACCGTCTTATTCCTAATTAGCACCCAAGGTGATGGAAAATGAGACCAAGTTGTCTCTTGTTGTTCAACTGAATTTATTTGCATTAATGACTGTCTTTAATGTAATGATTTTTATAGCACCTTATTTTATCCCTTTTTAGTGCCCTAGCCTCTTAACTCAGTGCCAACTGTGACTTAAGTCAAACTACTTAAAATCAGTTGCCCTAAATGATAATCAGGAAGCTAGATTTTTTTTCCTTTTAAGAAGACATTTCCTTCAAGTACCAGCCTATGGTGACAGGTCAACAACTTTCCTAGTCCCACTTTAGACCCAACACGCATAAAGCAGGGCCAAAGAAAGCTGTTGACTCAGCCTAAAATGTGGAACAGAAGGAGTAAAGGACGACCACCCTGCTTGCCTGACTTCAAAAAAAAAATAAATAAATAAAAATTAAAAAATTAAAGATTGAAAAATAATAAAATAAATAAAATTAAAAAGTTTTTAAAAAATGATGCAAAGTATTCCAGATTCATAACAATTTCGCAAGTATGCAAGTCAAAAAATGAGCCACATTTCAAATAAATTTTCAAAGTGCCCAAGTCATTAAATAGAAATACATGTAATACTCATTTTAACACTGTAAACTTGTGAACATTGTGGATCTATTAATACTTTGAGGAAAAAGGGTGATGATTTGTTAACAGGATAAAGATATACAGATGGTGATGTAACTGTGCTATCACTTTGCAGAATCATGTATTTGACATGCCATGTTAGTGAAAATGAATGAAAACAAATGAATTCACAGTATTTTACATTTCATTTTGGTACAGGAGCTTTAATTGCGGGAATAAGTACAGAATGTGAAGGTAAAAGAGGATTTGTTGTCAGTAAACTTGCTGATCATCCGCACTCAGATTGAAGACAGAGAGGACAGCCAAGAGTTAATTTAAGTTTATAATCTGGTTCCCCAAATACAAGGAGACAGTAATCTGGTTCCCTGGCTTGATCTGTCTGGCACCTTGGTAATTAGCCTTATAATAACATAGGGTAGCCAAATATCTTTGCAACTGCCAAATGGGCTCAGCAGGAATAGGTGCCTGGTGGCTGTATAAGAGTATGAAATTAACCCTTTGGGGCTACATGACAACAGTCACACTTGTCTTAATGATCAGACTATTTCTGATGAAAAGGTCTGTCATGCCAGCATTATGCCAGGTCTAGATTTGATGGATTCAGATGAAGCTAGTGGTTTAGGTCAACAGCTCTCCTCGGTTCCCCTCAGACTGAATTGTGTGCGGTCAGCCAAGCAAAGTTGTTCACTGTGAAGAAATTAGCACTGAAACAGTTATCAGAAATACAAGTCACGTATGGTTGCGAGTTCATTTTGGACCAATGGTTTTACTTGTTATCAATAACACTGCAAAAAGTATACAAGGAATGAAAAACTGGAGGTCACCAGGAACCAGAGCAGACTACCTGAGAGTTACATTTTGAAATAGGATGAAATGTATACTACTATGGGTTAAACAGCATTAATAGTCAAAATTATATGGTACCACTTGAATACAACTGTGGGCATTTCATTTGTGTACATGTAACACATCAAGATTTGACTGGATTAATTACCAGATCCCATGAGTAACATGTACAGGATTTTATTTTAGCATCTTTTTTCCCTCGTTTGCCTGCACATCATATCTTCTCTAAATTCCCATCTCTAAAAGGTCTGTGAAAATTTGCCTGCATGACAGATGTTGCTCAACTCTCCTTCCCATGTTTATTGCAGTTTTTTCTTACAGAATGACTCAGGCTTACCTGTGTAAGTTTTCTTTGCTTACATGTGCTTTCATATAGCTTATCAGTTATTATACATTAGCACATGGACATGGATAGATCATTTTCTTCAGCGTAGGCTACTCTACTGAGAGCTTATAAATCTTCTTTGCATGGTTGCTTTCATTTAGTTATGTGACTCTAAACAGCACAGCCAAAATGATTATCCCTTAGAATTCAAGTGAAACAAATTAAGTATATATCTACTCAGGCAAATGATAACATTAGATCTGGCTTCAGGTGGAAACTATGAGACAGATTTAAATAATTCTGAGAAGCGAGACTAATCTGAGATGTAAGTTGTTGCCCAATGTTAAGACATGTGGAGCCACAGAGACCAGTGAGACGGCCTCCCGTGTTTTATCAGCTGCATTTTAATGATCTTATAATGCTGGCCCCCAGTGGACCTACTGCAATGGGTCCCTTAGAACAATAAACAAAAACCATGAACTGCAGCCAGTTTACCCCAGGCTAGGCCATCAGGTGGCATGTAATAGCTCAGGGTCTACTGGTTGAGGACACAAACAAACACTGTGGATTATACAGAATGGGGAGCAATTGGGTCCAGATGATTTAGCGATCTGCAGAGGCTGAGGTAAAATTAATGAACTGGTAAATGAAATCTCAAACAGGTAATAGACACATGAGTCAGTCAAATATGGATGACCAGTGGTCTTTGAAGTTTGAGTTGACGCCAGACTGAAGACATTATTGCATAGGCACCACTGGTGATAGTTCAGCATTATGAAGCCATATCTACAGGGAAAGCAGGCAGGTAACTTTTCTGATTGGTCAGCCTCACTTCAGATATGAGTACATGAAAGGCATACAATGCATACGGTGTTCCAGTGGGCCTGGAATTAACCCTGTGGGACTTAATGTTCCGTAGAGCAGAATGAATTTTTTCCCCTCATTAAAATTACCAGAAATGGTTCTGTGTCATAAACGATGTTTTTCCGTTCAAGAGTGATACAAGTGATTAGTCAGTGGCTTTCTTCCATGCTACAGAGGCACATTACAACCAGGATGTGAAGAGGAAAGCTTGTGACTCCAGGGAGTCCAGGGAGTCCAGACCGTCAGCCAGGATCTGCATAACTCAGTGTTTCAAAAGTTTGGCCAAAAAAAAAAAAAAAAAACTCGCACGGGACAACTTTTTGATAATTACGTGCAGGCCTAGAAGTGAAAAGACGAGGAAATGTATGATGAATTAATGAATTTTCATGATTTTGGTGATGGCCATTTTGCTTGAATAAAGACTAAGTCAGCAGCTTTCCTTGGGATGAGTTGACTCTTTCAGGTCCAACTGCGACTGAAGTTGAACTACTTGATATGAACTGCTCTGAATGAAAGGGTGCTAGATTTACATGTATGTTCCTTGTACAGAGGACCTTGAAATCATCTAAGTTGCAGCATGCCTATAATTACATAGAGTGTAATAATGCAGGTCAACAGTAAACACCCAGGAAAGCTTTTCTCTCAGTCAGAAATGTGACACAGAAAAAGTTAAATGACCCCAGAAATTAACTCTTTTAGTGCCAATCACGTCTACAGTCGATCTAATAGAAGTCAAACTAGTCTGAATTATCATTGAGATCTCGGATTCGTATTCCTCGCAAAAAGACCTTTCATTCAAGTACCAGCATACCTGTAGTTCCAAAGAAAAACTGTTGATTCAGTCCAAAATTTGGCACTTAAAGAGTTAATAAGCCAAACCCTCCCCCCCCCCCCCAAAAAAAAAACATTGGTAGGGGTAGGGGTAGGGGTTAGGGCTTATACATGTTGCAATCTCTAAGGTACATTGTATGTGTTCAGGATGATAACTCCTGGTGCTCCAGAATGTAGAGGTGGTGGCCATTTGTTGGGGGAGGGGGGGAGGGGGGTTAACAGAGAAGGACCGTTGTCCTGAGTTAATTGAGATAAAAGCCACTTCCACTGCCAGGACTTTCTTTGCTGTGGAAAAGATTTTAATATTGGAAAAAGGGTAAAAAGTATGAATGGCACTTCCAGGTAATATTTGGAATTCTGTTTTTTTTTTTTTTTAATTTAATTTTTTTTTCAGTGGTGTGAATTGAGGGCAATTGTTGCCAAGTTCCAGCATTGAAAGTTGAAAAGGAAGAAATGGCTTGGATTTTAGAAACATATGTTTCTTTTGCTTACGGAAATATTGTTGTGTATTTTCAGGAAGCATACATCTAGCCTCAGGAGTACGCATATTAGAACATCCGGAAGACCAATATGTTGCCAAAAATGAACCTGCGACGCTCAACTGTAAAGCTGAGGGGACTCCCACACCTTATATCACCTGGTACCGTAATGGCCGCCCAGTCATCACAGCCAGCGAGAACCCATTATCCCATCGATTGTTATTACCAAGTGGACAACTATTTTTTCTACGGATTATACACAACAAGAACAATAAACCCGATGTAGGCATGTATTACTGTAACGCTACTGACGTAAATACCAAGGAGAGTGTTATCAGTCGCAACGCTACCTTAGAGATAGCAGGTGAGTTTATCAGTTTCAAGTAAAAAAGCAAAGAAGTCAGGAACTTTTCCAGCATCAGCATATAAAATGATGTTGTCTTTAGGGATGTTTTAATATTTTCTCCTTTTTTTTTTTTTTTGGAAAATTAATTATAAATTAGCAAAGGAGGGACATGAGTCAGTGTTCCAGTACTGTGTTAATGATAACAGAAAATAATTCACCCTATCCGCCCATTTAAATGGGATTGTGGAATTTGATTTAGGGAAATCAAGTGCCAAGTACAGTAGAACCTGCTGCATGTGACCACCCCTGGTGCCACGAAAAAGTGGTCACATATGACAGGTGGTCTTTCATTGCAGGTATATTTACCAAGAAATTGACTCCTGTGCTCTGGGAATGTGGCACCTTGAGTATCCACTTCCATCAACACTTGCCCTCTCTTTCTGTTGCCCAAGAAATGTGGCCGCAAAAAGCAGGTGGTCCGTCCCAGTGGTCTTCCTAGACAGCAGGTTCCACTGTACTGATTTTGGCGTGGAGGGAGCTTGTCATATTTCATAATACAAGTGCTGGTATGCAAGTATGTATTAGTTTAAAAATGACAAAAATATTGAACTAATCCTTGGTCATTTACAGGAAGTCAAGTTTCCTGGTGTGTGAATTCATGGTGCATATTGCATTTTGTGTAGTGCATAATGGAATAACTTTGTAGTTTTATCGTGTATCCACACTTGGTACAGCATAGTGGGTTCTGTGTATATCTGTTTCAGCTGCTACATGTATTGTTGCCTTTGGTCTACACAACACAGTTAAGCAATATGCAACATTTAGCATGCAATATGTGCACGCGGAAACCTAGCTTCTACGTGTCCAATTTGTATACTGCAAGAGGTGCCACAAGAGGGCGGTTTTATTTTACCTGTCATGTTTTTTTATTATCGCAACCCATGGGTAATTAAAGCAATAGTAGACACCAATGTCCGGTAAGTCCACGTAACATTCAATTCACTTAATGTGATTGTCTCTCCTCGTGATATTGCACTCAGGAAGTTTGCGTGCGTCAAATTGCTTGATTTCTGGGAACATATTGACAGGACTTTACAAGATGTCCGACAGAGAGGCCCGCCAGACATGAATATGGAGTTTCAGTACATATACTTAACAAATTCTCCATTATTGCCTTGGCTATAGTCAGCATGGTGAAAACGCACTTTCGTTTCTCCCTCTGGACTGCCGCAATACACTTGCCTGGCCACTTTAGAAGTGACATAAATGATGGCGAAATCGTCCATTTCATTGTCGTCAGCAATGTCACTTTACATGGACCTCCGAGGAGCTGCGGCCATTCAGCACTCTTCACAGAAGGCTTTTAGATGGGAAAGGTTGTCTGTGAAACTATCGGTGTTTTTCCTGGAAAATCACCCCTCGCACAACATATCAGCTATGACAGAGCACATGTCAATATGGAGCACCCTTCTCTCCAGGATTTCCCGTGTACACTGCCTTTGGCTATGAACGCCATTAGCACGGGGACCGATCTCGATCTCGGGCTGCACCACGTTTAGTCCCTATACATATGGTATTGTCATCCCAACTCCTCCGCAACAAATGTTTAACCCCTCCCTACCACAGTTGCATTTTCCTAGGTAAATGAACACTTGGTAAACATTGTACTTTAGTGTAGAGCATTTGACCAGGACACTTATTAATCGCCCAAGAAGTTGATTTCATTATGATAGTTTTGTTAGACAGTGATAGAACCTGCATTTATTTTGTCCTAAAAAAAAAAACCAAAAAACAAACAAACATTTTAGATAAATATGGGTGACTTGATTTTGATATTTAGATGCATGTTACAAAATGAACTGCTACACCCCTAGCCTTGGGCAATAATTATTCACAATTCTATGTCCTGCATCCTGATTGGCCCAAAATCATTAGATAAGCTATTGATCCTGACTTTTAGGGGTCAATAAGAGTTAAGACATTCTACAAGCCAGCAAGAGTGTGCTATTGGCACAAATTGTGATGATGGCACTTAGCATGAGGCCTGGGTGGCCTTAACTCATTCCATCCCAGTCCCTGATTTTTCTGTATATCTATCTAGATTTAAGATGACAATTGCATATTTAAATTCTTCATGAAATGAGCTTTCGTTCAAGTATGTACCAACATGCCTATACAGTGGCCCCTGTCTTAAAAGACTGCCCCTAGGGCAGGTGAAAATGTGGTCTCTCAAAATAGGTGGTCTTTCGTTAGAGGTATGATAACATGGAAAAGATAGCACATTGTTCTAAGAGAGCGGTCTTAAAAAGAAATGTGGTCTCTCATTGGAGGGGTCTCTCAAGACAAGTACCACTGTTGTCTTAAGTCTTTTGGTGCAGCTGTCTGGACTAATTAGACAATATCGTTTACAGAATCATCAACAAGGAAAGAAAAAGAAATAGTGACAAAATACCTGTTTTGATAGGTCATGAGGGACAATCTGAAGTGTTGATGTTTTGGATGGAGAAAATACTTCAGTTTCTCAGTTCATACAACACATATCCATCACCTGAATTTTATCTGTCATTCCATAATTTAGAAATATACATGCGTTGTTAGTGAAGTTAGAACTGGGGATAGTTCAGATTCTTTGGTTGTGCACAGGTAGGTGAAGGGGGTAAGGGGCGGTTTCAGTACGTTGGTACAGGTAATTATTTTTCTAGAGTACGTAGTATGGAAAATAAAAATCTTTCAAAATTTTGGATAGTACGAAGTACATTAAATAAGAGGGCTTCCAGTACGCCAGTACGGTAAATAAAAAGCCCCAGTACGCCAGAACGGGAAACCCCTTACTCACCCTCGTAGGTGATAAATGTATAAGTATACGATGAGGGATCTTCAAATCTGTTATTGCCAATTTGGACAAAACGTAGATGTTCTTTGAATGTATAAAATGATACTGGATGCATTATCTTTGTAAGCTGACCATTCAGTCAAGTACCAGGTTTCTTTTAGTAGCAGAGTCCATGAAAAAGCTTGAGAATGGCCCAGGTCAGCAACCTAGCATGTTTTATGTGCACGAAAGACGTACTGACAGACAGTTGGAGTGCTGCGCCTACCGCCAATAATTGGTTTTGATTTTTGTTCAGGTGAGGAAAAATGCCATCTGCCCGAGCAGGCACATTCCATCAGTGCTTTATATGGCATTCAGATTACAGCATTTACCTCAGTATAGGCATCCAAATACCAGGAAGCCCAACATAGATAATTACTGCTCCCTACAGTAGGTAGTACTCTAGTTGCAGACAGATAAAAAAAATTAAAATAATAGTAATGAAAGACAGGCAGTGGAATTGTCGGTGAGGAAAATTGCAGAAACTGAAATAAGAAATTGCAGACTCATCTAACCCCAAACACTCATCACGCCGTCCAACCTGGACAGAAATAATTTGCAGAAATTCCATCTAGCTAAGAGGGAATCTGAAAAGTTGGTAGTCCAACCGAGATTTGCACAAGCGACCTCTCCTTGTCCATTCATAAAATTGACGATTGATGACATCAGTTTCCAATTTCTGCAGATTTCTCTGCATCACTCAGCTGGCAGTTTCAGCTGAGAGCCGGCCTTGGTTTACTGATTCCACATATGCAGTTGTCCAAGCATGACTGTCAGGGTACAAGATATGACAGCTGAAAACATTGCTGGGATTTATAAATGTGTAAACACTTTGGTCAGGTCTCCGTGCTAGTTTCTCAATCGATACCAAACATTCATCTGTGTAGTCAGAGAAGGATGTTTCAACATATGTGTATTGAATTTTTTCGCCTGACAGCCTCGTTAGACATGTTTTCATGATTCCAGTGGCAAGTTTAGTATCGTTTGTTGCAGTGTTGCTGATAAATAAATATTTCAGCTCATGACTCAGAGGATCAGTTGGATTCTGCACATCGTGTATATAATTGGTTGCATGCCAAAAGATGCATTAAACTTACATCTGTGTTGTGTTGTCTATATACACAGACCCAGCAAGCAGGCAGGGGCTGGTGAAGAAATATAATCAGCAGATATATTCTTTTATTTATACTATAATTTACAACCAGAAGAATACAGTGATACCCGTATTTGTCCATTTCTGTTAAGGGTCTTCTGTTGATCTGATAAAAAATATTTATATTTTTGTTGATCATCAGAAAAATGGAATCTTAAAATGACCAGGTGAATGGACCTCTTACATCCCCTCGTGACAGATAGACAGACAGACTCTCTCTCTCTCTCTCTCTCTCTCTCTCTCTCTCTCTCTCTCTCTCTCTCTCTCTCTCTCTCTCTCTCTCTCTCTCTCTCTCTCTCTCTCTCTCTCTCTCTCTCTCTCTCTCTCTCTCTCTCTCTCTCGCTCGCTCGCAGAAATTAAAAAGAAAGAAGATATAATTGTATAATCAAGCATACCTGGGCTGTGATTCTATTCACACGTACCTGTTCTGTGATTGATATTCAACCATACCTGAGCTCTGATTGGGTGTATGTCTGGAGGGATGAATTGCTACAGTGGCAGAGCAGCCAGAAACGCTCATCAGACGATGTACCTCACTATCAATCAATAAATCAGCTGCGGAATGCATGTATGGAACACATGAATAATTTCTTGGAAATAAAATCTAGATGGCATTGTGTTACCTTATATCTTTGACATTGCCAAGGACACTTCCTCAAGGTAGCTTGAGGTACCTTATCACTTGTACGGGTTTGCAGAGAAGCCTGTGTATGTTCATGCTGTCATGAACGCTGAAGCAGAGTGTGACGCAGAATGGTCTGCCAGTCCCAATATTCCTAAGTGTTCTGGTCAGGAAACAAACAAGGATCTCGATAATACAGTTACCAACGGTCGATTCATAGCTGTAAGACAGAGAGGAATAAATTTTGCAGGATTTAAGAGGCAAACGTAGTCGTAATTTGAATCTGAAAGACATCGAATTTCCAACATAAGAGAAATACAGGTCCATGTTGACTGGAATCAATGCAGATGGTTCAGCAGTGATCCTGGCAAGGGAGAGTGACAATCAAACAGAAGAGCATCTAATGTTTGACAGTGGGACCACAAGAATAAACAGAAGAGCAGCCTCTGGCAGTGAACACACTGCTGGTTCCCCCCCCCCCCCCCTCCACTCCCACCCAGCTACATGTACATGGTCTGGCAGAAGGGAAGACCTGAGCAGTTGTGAACACACCCAGCTGAAGAATGCAATACGATGGCACAGCTGAAGGCCAGACAAGACTAAGGGAGCAGCTAATGGCTTTAGGTGATCCCGAGAGTGATATCTCCATAGCTTCCAAGTGCTGCGTTTATTCCCTATCTGGAAACTTCGTAACATTTTCTCTTGGGAAATGTGTGAGTCAACAACTCGAATAATTTGTTCTTTTGATTGTGTTATCTCTGGGTACTAAGCGCGCTACAATCACCTGTTGCTGGGAAAGTCATCAATCTGGCCCAGAATCAATTCTCTCTTAGTTGGAACAAAACTGAGTCAACAGCTTTCCTTGGCATGGATGGGGCACATTTCACCCAAATTATTCCGAGGAAGTTGTTCCCTTAGGGTATGCTGTCCTCATAGGTTTTACCGTGTTAATCGTAATAGTAGCACATGCCCCAATAGAAGCAACCCCCCCCCAACCTTTGACCCTGGTGGCCTTTGTAAAAAAATCCACATATTTGTAGTAAATTTGAAAAAATACAAATAAATTAAAAAATAAGGTTCATTTATGACAAATTCTACTATTTTTCAAATGTATGTTTTTTACAGCATTAAATACTCTCAATTATGGAACTTTTACTTCCAAAATTTCACATAAACTTTGCCTGACTCTAGAATCTTCATATTAGCATGGCGTGCTACTATTAGGATAAATACAGTATCTGTATTTCTCATTCAGAAGATGTGGCATATTTAGTGGCTGTTCAAGAAAGTCTACATTCATGAATCAGTGTATATAGAGTATCCACAAAATTTTTAGAGAACCCTTTGGGGGTGGGGTGTTCTCAGAAAAGGTACATGTACTCTCTGCAGAAATGTGTAAATGTTGACAATTTGGAATGGCATCTTAATTGTTTTAGTGCTATAGTTTGGGCTGAGTCAATAGCTTTCCACAGTGCGCTTTGGGTGCATTGCACCTAAATCATGCTGAGGAAAGCTGTTGAGCTGGACTGTTATATTTTTGGTGACTATAGGTGTCCTGGTATTCGAATGAAAGGCCTTTTTATGAGGAACATGAATCTAGAGTCCTCCCGTTATGGTTCAGCGCCGTTTGTTTTAAAAGTAGTTCGAGTTAAGTCGCAGTTGACACTGAAAGAGTTGAGCAGAGACATTGTGTGGACAGTTGCTTTACATTTGGGGGCTTTAGGGGCAATTTGAGTGGAGTTAAGAAAAGAGTTAAAAAGAATGGTCCCCAGGAGAGCAGGATGGACTGAAGGAGACCGGATTTCTACAGATTTCCACGCCACATGTGCAGTTGCTGATAAAACAAGAAGACAGGCAGCGGGTCTGTGTGAATTGGCTGCCAGATATGATGTTGCCAACTTAGTGCAGAAGTGCGACTCTGTATTGCATCTCGTCAGGTCTTTAGGGAATCGGTTTGCTGCATGGACAGCTATTAAAAGGTGGCCAGAGAATCTGCCAGTTTTCCCTGGCTCTGTGGCTCTGCATTTCAGGCTTCAGCAGCGGTCTGAGGCGGGTGAGTGTGTGTGTGTGTGCTGATTGGTTGAGACACTAGTCTGCAGTACAGCAGCACAATGGGGACGATCCACAGAGTGTTAAAATGTCAAGAGCTGAGACAGGATCAAGATCCATCATGCTGACACATTTGCCAATATTGTCGGCAACAGCATTTTATGGACGAATGCACGTGGAAAGAGCACCGACTATAGCAGGACAAATCAATGGAGCGCCTGTCCCACTCTGCATTGATCCCCAAACAGGGCCGCCAGTCAATCTATTATCAATACCCAAGTACACTGGATTCAATGCAAGGTTTTTCAATGATCTAATCGTCCATTTCACCAAAGAGGGTCTGATTTCACCGCAGCACTTTGGCACTCTCAACATCCTTTGCAAAATATCCTTTATTATCTTGTTCCCACTGCTGAATTTCTGAAGTGTTATACAAGACGGGGTGTATTTTATCTGAACCCTGTCCAAAAGAGTTCCATTTGTGTGCATCCTGTACAGTGAGATGTCTCACCAGCCGCCATCTCGTTCCTGACCTACAGTAAACATGCTTTCACTCTCACGATTTTATCCAGTCATGGGTGTTTTTAAGCAGTCCAAGTTCATTTGCACTTCCACACTCATTTTTTTTCCCTGAGCACTATATAGCCAAAGAATCTCCCTAAAACAAAATAGCCCAAGCAAGATCATGTCATGAATCTGGGCTTGGCTCATTTCCTGGGGATTCCCCAAATTCTTCTGGTTTGTCACCCTCACTTTACGAAAAGGAAGTGACCTTGGTGTGATGTTGCATGTCTTTTTAAAACTTACTGATATTTGGGGCATAGTGATGGCTTTATGGGAGAAAAAAGGAACAGTTGTGATATGTTATCAGTTGAACCTAGTCTGCATGGCAGTTTATGTATCACCCTGTGAGACTATACTTAAGAAGAACAACATGAAACTGTGACCTCAGGTTGATCTCTTGAGTACGATTTCGGCTCTTTCTGTTGGAAAGTACCATAAAATTCCCACCATAACTTGACCTCAGGTCTTTAATCCACTGATCTTTAGTTCAGTTTTGAATCCAATAATCATTTAATACTTTCAGTGCCAAATTTTGGACTGAGTCAACAGTTTTTCTCAGTGTGCAATGCGCACCAAGAAAAGCTGTTGACCTGGAGTATTCTCTCTGGAACTATAGACATACTGGTACTTGTTGAATGAAAGCTCTTTTTACGAGGAATATGAATCTGGGATCCTTAAAATAATTCAGACTAGTTTGACTTGAGTAGATGGACTTAAGATGTGATTGGCAGTAAAAGAGTTAACTGACTTGCTTTCTGCGCCTCTTAGGATTGCCCCCCCCCCCCCCCCCCAAGCAGGGATGATGAGTGCAGCCAACTAAATTTGATGGCTACGGGTTGACATTCTGGCTATCATATACGGGCAAGTAGGACAAGTTCCAAGCAGCAGACCTCGTGAGTTACACAGGCAACAGCAATCAGGAGTCTGTGGACTCGATTTGCTGCGCTGTATTGAGGCAATGGAAACGGCTCCAAGGAGACGAGTTGATTCCAGAACAGTGTCTGCAAATTTCACAGTCAATGAAATTGATCAGCTTGAAGGTGCACTGACCACTCATTATCTGATGGCCAGAACACACAAACACTCTCAGACCAGCTATGTCTGTTATTATTCCAGGCTGTAACCTGTCCATTTCATTGCCGACCTGTTATTCCCCTTTAAACCACTTAAATCAAACCAATCTCTTCTGGCAGCTACGAGCATCTTGATTTTTCAGCAGAATGAGAATTTGAGCTTCATGAAGGGACATAAAAGGATTTTTTTCAGTACCAGTAGATTCTGCCATGGCCTGGAATATGGAAGGATTTTCCATTATGTTTAAGGTACCAGTAGGGGATGTTTCCACAAAGCAGATGTGGACTTTTTTCCGCCCCATATGAATTAATTGTGAAAGGCATAGCTGTTCTGGATTTTATTTATTTCTTGTAAATCTTTAACTGTCAGGACTAGTTTATGTCCAGGAACTAGGCGCTTCCTCTCGCAGAACTCCAGTCAGGTGAGTCTGGCAAGAACCTTAAGCAGCAATGTTCTTAGGCTCGTGAAAGTGACCCCAATTATGTTTAACGTTATGCTTATAACTGATGACTGTGTTTATGTACTGAGAATATTTTTGGCCTCATAACGACCATTATCTAATTGGGTCCTTATCATCTGTGGGTGTATTGTCCTTAATGAAGGAGAGGATTGTGCAACAGATACAGTTTCACCACAACGATCATATTTCAACATAAGCCACTGAGCTGGTGCCTGTGTGTCCTCTGTTGAGCTCAGCAAAAGGTCTTGTCTCCAGGAAGTACCCTTTTCTTGCTGACGAGGTACTGCTATAATGCAAGTTGCATGTCGGCCTGGTTTTGGGATGGTCGTTATTTATCCAGCTCAAAAAGATGTCCATCCGAAATTGGTGAAGTTGATCATCATGCACATGACAGGGACGGCCCGTGGCTATAACGATTGCGATTTCTATTTTGCTGACAACAATATCAGTCTTTTAGCGAGGGAATTGTTCATATTGAAGCTGGAGATGAATGCATTCCTTGCATGTACTGCCCCCCAGTGCTCTTCATTAGTCTCTGGAAATTGTCCTGTCCTTTTTTATTTTTGACTGGGCCATGCAGCAAGTCAAACAGCTCGGAGCTTGTCCTGATAATTTGAGACCTTTCTGGTAATCATTTTGGGAATTACATGGAGGCTGCTTGATAGTGTGAGAGGATAAAACAGAGGAGGGTAATGTCAAGATTGTTCAGGCCCTTTATGAAGCAGCCACTTAATAAGATTGTGATCTCTTGGTCGTCTCCCTTAGGTCCCAGAGACGGTTTTGATTTTGGATGGCGACTGAAGATAGCTGTGCAAGTTTGTGGCTCTCTATGGTAGAGGGGTGTGAAGGGGTTTTCCGAACTGGCATACTGGGCATTTTCATTTACTGTACAGTTTTGCACTGGAGGCCTCATTGTTTTCACTTCATATCAGCCATTGCTGCTGAATTTTTCTTATTTTCCATACTTTGTACCAGAGCAAAATTATTATCTGCGCACGCATACTGGGACCCCCTTTACCCCCACCCGCTTCTCTGGTAGGGCAATCTTATTGGCATCACCATTTGGATCATAGGTACCTTTGACTGCCGCTGGAACAAGGCAGACCCAATGGAGCCCTGTCGCCACTGCCGGAAACAAATCACCTATCCTGGATAAATTTGTCAGAATCTGTACATTATGGTGGCAAACTGGCAGTCTGTACGAATTATAGTGTTTTCCAGATGCTTGGCAAGCCAGAGGGGCAAAAGTAAGACAAATTACATTTGTGGATTTCTGCCATTTTGGCACCTGGAACAATTGGCTGCCGTACTGACCAATGGGGTGTCATGATTTGATTAGGTGCGGTGCTGTTTTCCTATAAAATGTGGACTTGGTGCCATTGTACCAAAGGTCGATCTATTAGTATTGTGGTTCAATTCAAACTTTACTCAACAAGGAAGAGACTCCATAAGGGAGACAAATGTTGAATCATATTAATCAGACTTGATGGAATAAATCAAGAGACGGAGCTCATTTCAGATCATTACTGGCTTCCTGCCGGCCCAATTCCCAAGAAACAACAAGTAGTATCAAAAGCCATATCAAAATGTCTATCTTCAGCAATCTTCATATTTTTCAGCCACCACAAATTGCCAAACCAATTTCCCATCCTACCCACTTCGATGGCCCCAACGATATAAGACCGGGCTTCAACTTAAAAAACAAAATCATTTTGGTGCAGTCAAGTTATCAAAATCAACATTTATAAGTATACCTATACATTTTGCATCACCGGCATACAAGTGACGAAGGCTTCTATAGCAGCCTCAAATTAACAGATATTGTAGTCTGGTCATGCAGGGAAAGGCATCGTCTGACTGTGTTTCACGCAAAATTGTCGGTCTTCCTGTTTATCCAGATTGCTTAATTTTAGCTCACAATAACTCTGCATCTCCGATATAATTTAACTGGGACAATTTGCATATATTTAACAAAAAAGAAAGTCTGAATTGGAAATTCTTGACCACATAATTCACAGACCCCCCCCCCCCCCCCAACAAAAAAAAAAAAAAAATTTGCAAAAATTCCCACGAGCCTTCCTCGGTGGGGTGGATTCTGGGAATGTGTTTTGAGTGCAGTTGGAGACTGATAAATTTATCAATAATATGGAGGAGTGAGACCCAATAGCGGGCAATAAACTTAAAGAGCCAGTCTTTGGGAAGACCTAATAGCAGGTAATAGAGTTCATGGGCCAGGCTATAGCAAGACCTAATAGCGGGCAATAGACCTAAGGGGGCCAGTCTATGGGGTGACGTAATAGCGAGCAATAAACTTAAGGGGCCAGTCTATAGGGAGACCTAATAGCGGGCAATAGACTTAAGGGGCCAGTCTATGGTGAGACCTAATTATAGTGGGCAATATACTTAAGGGGCCACTCTATAGGGAGACCTTATAGTGAGCAATTGGCTTAAGGGTCCAGTCTATGGGGAGACCTAATAGCGAGCAAAAGACTTAGGGGCCAGTCTATGGGGAGACCTAATAGCAGGCAGTAGACTTAAAGGGCCAGTCTATGGGGAGACTTAATTATAGCGGGCAATAGACTCAAGGGGCCAGTCTATGGGAAGAAGCAGCTGATGTATAAGCTAAGCCTCTCTTCCCACTGTAGCCACACTCTTTTCTTTTGGCCTACATGTGTCAGTTTGCCTGCTGTACAAACCAATTTCCTACATAGTAATAATTTCCACCCCACTGAACTGTATTACAAATGATATGAAGCTGGGTCCCCTGTGGAATCAATCTGTCAATGTCAGCAGAGCTGCGCAGTTCAACACAGATTGAACAGTTTCCTGTGCAAAGTACCCGCCCAGAAGTGTCCAGATGTATTGACTATACATAGCAATCATGTTCAATATACTAACACAGTCAACAGAGCTTTCCAAAATGGCTGGATCTCACCATTTTTTAATTCCAATGGGGTCAAGTATTTGCTAGAAATATGTCTATCACACTAAAATACATCAATTAAAATAAATTTGGTGTGCTCGGACACATTCTATGTTTAACGTTTAATTGTTATTAGGCAGAGTTTTCAGATCATTAAAGCAAAAGGCGAGCTGTTGGTGGCAACATAACATTGCAACTTTCAGCAAAAATCTGTCTGTGATGGAAGGTGGTATGTCTGTAAATACCAGCACTTAAATTCCTGGGGGGGGGGGGGGGGAGGGGGGGAGGGGGGGGGACATGTACTGTCATACAGAAGAACTTTTTCTGTCACATTGCATGGTGAAAAAGGTTTTCATTTAACAGATCTTCATAATTCACTGGACTAAAGTATCTTGATCTGACAGTTTATAATTTTTTAAAATGTCAATTAATAGTCCATCACTTCTTGAATTGGTAGAACATGTTTTACAGTTCATGAAAATTGTTTTGTTTTTAATTTTATAGGTAACAAAAAAATTGTAAAAAAAACCAATCACAGTTCATGAGAGAGGCCTCCTCTCTCCCCCCCATCACACACACACACTTATGATCCAAGGCTGAGGGGAGATTTTTGGGTCAGAGCTCTTTACAAGGCAGTACATGTATGTATATCATAACATCATATTCTGAGACATGAGCACTTAGGGAGTGCTAGTCCTTTATCTTTTAACACATCACAGACGCTCGCCCACACATGTGGTCACCATATACGAGGCACTGGCTCCCTTAGTTTACACAAGAGGAGCCTAAACATCCAGCACACCACAACAGTAATGAAGCAAAAGCTTTTCATGTGATCTGCCAACGTCCTCAGCTATATTTAAAGATGTACACAAGAATTTACGGACTTTTAAAGTTGCATAAGCGGCTGGCACAATTAGCCCGCAATTAGGTGAAGCCATTTGTAGGAAGTATCTGTGCCAGGGACTTCTTTCGTTATGTAACGGAGACCTGTAGTATGCCAGTGGCAATTTGCATTTGGGTCCTGATTCTATATGAAATGCATTGCATTTCACTTTACCTTGTAAATGAAATAGTGGTATACGACTTGCCGTCCATCTGTCAGTATGATGGATACAATAAGGCCCACATAGCCTAAATGTACATCTCAAGCACAATGCTACCAGGGCCAACCCTAAATACAGCCCAGCAGGGCCAGAATTGGGCAAAATTTTGCGAGAATCTATTTGGATTTTTGTCAATTAGTTTTCTTTTTAAAGAAAGGCAAGTTTAGGAGAATCTTTAAGAGAATGGATTCTCGGATTCTCGCCGAAATTCTGGCCCTGCCCAGGATCAGCTTTGAATCATGCTTAGTGCCAGTCAGTCTGTGAAGTCTTTGCACAAAGAAGTATCTGAAATGTTTAGCAGGCAATATAGACTTAAACCTGAAAGATGACGCGACTATACTTCCAAATTATGGGCCGACAGATCAAGTATGTTGACCAAGTATACCCTTTTTAATGGGAAGCAAACATACCTACAATTTGAGACTTATTATAATGGGTCAAAAGATGGTTTACCTTGGAGCAGGGGAATTCCACTTAATAATTGGGTGGACAAATCTGCCAATTCAGCTTTAATTGAGATCCAAGAATGGAGGGATGAGATTACAGGTAAGTGAGACTGCGTATCCAGGATATACTGTTTATATTAGAATAGACGATCATTGGGCCCAATTACTATATTAATGTGACATAGACAGACAATATCATATCAAGCAACAGCCTGTCAATTAGCTATTGGTCTGTGCTTCCCAGACGAGTCCTTGATTGATCCAAAATTAGGTTTTTGGACAGGAAAGACGGGAGTCCCATGGCTATAGTGGCGTCCCCAGACACCTGGACCTGCTAATTCCTGTGGTTTGTTCTGCTGTGGTCTTATTACTGATACCAGACTCTCTGGAGTCCTCTAGAAGAAAGGATGGTTCATAGGTTAGGCATATTATGATGCTAATATTGGGTGTGGTGATAACTCTGTAGAGATATATATATATTGGGCTCTGCTCTCAGTGGATTATCAGAAAGTCCAACGGTTTTGTAGAAGTGTTTTTGTTGTATATGACCATGCTAGTGAAACCTCTATTGATGGACCATCCCTGGGGATGCACATGCTGTGGCCTTTCAAGACAGGTGGTCTTTTGCAGAAGGTATGAACACATGAAAAATACTAGGCAAAGTATGTGGGAAAAGGTGGTCTCTCAAGACAGGTTGTCTCTCCTTGGAGTGGTCATTCAAGACTGGAACCAAGCTGGTGATATAGTGAAACCTATTTTGGGAGACCACCCCTAGGGCAAGCCAAAAAGTGGTCACATAAGGCAGGCGGTGTCTCAATAGAGGTATAATAACATGGGAAAGATAGCAAAAGGGACATACTAAACATGGTCTGATAAGGCAGGTGGTCTTTCGTCACAGTAGTCTCTCAAAACAGATTTCACTGTATTATGTACTTCAACTTGTGAGGGGTTGATAACGTCATTTTTTTCCACATCAATCATGACACCACCTTTCCAGAGTGCAGTGAGAAACATCAGTCCTTGAGGCTTGAATAAAAAATAAGACCTTCGACACCAACAGTCTTTTCTCACTGGCATTTTAACTTGATGACAAAGCCTTTGAAGTGTTGTCGCTTTCATTTACCACAAAACACCTTCATCAGTAGGGCAAATTGCTTTATTTTCACATGTTTAAATTTTTACGGTTTTTGTATCGTTGACATGTCACAGTGGTTCTGGTATCCCAATTTTGGACATATTTCATACTCAAACAATGTTAAAATGTCATTTCACTGTGCTTTTATTTCTACAGCTTTGTGCAAAATAAGCAAAAGTAAGAGAACAGCAAAATTAAAGCAATTTACAGCATGTGTTGTAAAGCCAAGACTTGCCACATAGCGGCTTTGAGCTTAGTGTGCATACAGAGACAGAACATACATCGCTTTCACAATTAATGTCTGACCTTGTAGCTTTGATGTTGGTGCAGCTTCACAGGTGTTGATTCGTCAACCTCACGGCATCTCCCAGTGCCAATTAGCCAGGATGATTGAAGTAATTAACATCTCAGAGGAAGCTGGGGCAGTGAATAGGCCATATATATATATATAACACCCTCATTAAAGGTCACATGTACACCATGTTATAGCGTAGAAATACCGTTATAATATAGAAATACAGTCAAGAACTTTACTGTTTGCCTGCCTTTTTTTTTTCTTAGTTGCTGCCTATTTCTCAGTGCCTGGGTTACAGACTAGCTTATTAAGCTGTTGTATCTCAGGTCTTCCAGGTACCTTTCATCATTTTCTTTGTTTTTTCTCTCAGAAAAATGCATTATAGAAACATCTGACACATTTCTTTTTCTTTTCAGCAAAATTGTCAACCTATCATTTTACTTGCCCCCCCCCCCAAAAAAAACCCAAGCATGCGCACAAACGGAACTGACTTCTCAGTGAATATATATATATATATATATATATATATATATATATATATATATATATATATATATATATATATATATACACATATATAATATATACCTCAATGGTGTAGCATTGAATTTAAGTCGATTTGGGTGTGGATTTGGAGGGGTGTAGACAGCATAGCCGCCCCAGTGCATTCCATTAGGTTGACAAATTTTTGTACACCCTTGTTTATGGGGTTTAGGATGAAATATTGATGTAGAGTTTTATGCCCTACCATTTTGCTGGTACATATACATTGACCCTGTGGGAAAACCGAGAGCTGGGTGAAGGGTGCCAGGCATACCTGTCATTCTGCAGGGAGTGGGTCCAGTTGTCAGAACAGCTGCTATGGTATTTAATGTAAAGATGGACCTAACAGATGCATCTGCCCTCTACCCCCCCCCCCCCCCCAGCTGATTTTCTGTGTTTCCTTGTGTAGATGTAAAGAAATCATACATCACAAACAAAAATTGGTCAGGACTCACTGGAGCAAATTGTGACCCACAAGTCCAGTATAAAAAGAATTGGATCAATTTTTGTAGATTGGAGAGAGGCAAAATATTGTTTGAAGTTATGAGTAGCTAGAACTCCTCCCCCCCCCCCCCCCCCAAAAAAAAAAAAAAAAAATCCTTGAGATGAAACCCAGGGTACAAACTGTTTTGGACATGCACTGAACTTAAAAAGAGCACTGTTCGTTGGTAAATTTATTACTTCCAAAAGATCCTGACAAGATACATTATTGAAACTTGAACATAAGTTCAGACTTAAGATAATATTCAACAGAATAGGAGATTAGAATTTTACGTGATACCTATCGAGGATCTAGCATTCAATGGTAGAAAGATGATTAAAGACACATTTACATTCTGGAGGTGAAAAGGGAAGTAGGTGGAGGAAGGAAAGATTGGTCGGTACCCTGTACAACAGTAAATTACCTCTTATCCTTCATGCTCATAGTGAGGGTGGAATAGAGCTAATTGTGAGACGTGGGACCAGTATATAGAAGCAGCATCATGGGGAAACTAACCTTGATTGTATTTTTTAAGCTGTTGGAGTAATAATATTGGGGGAATTACTTAAAATACATCTTGATGTTGAATTGGTTAAAAAAAATGTACTTGTATAGAAATAACCCTCTCACCCCCTTGTAATAGACAAGCACTGCCTGGGCTTCTGTGAGCTCCCATCCTGTTGCCATGGTAACAAAGTGGCATCGCCTACCTGCCACCTTGTATTCACTAATGAATAGAATTGCTTTATTTGGCAACAGTAACAAAGCGGCTTCCACGGCATGCCAACCTTAACTCATATTTCTTCTAAATGCTGTCTTGTCTCGTTTAAAAAAAAATCTTGTCTATAAATTGAATTTTTCAGCGGCGATGTTCAAAGAAATGTCATCCATTTAGGTAAATGTTTTGTAAGGTTTAAAGAGGAGTCCTGTGTACCATGGACTCGGATTACTATGTTTCCTTTAGTGACAAAAGTTGGTTTCTAATGTCACCAAAAAGTTAGTGACACCATCCTCTATAGCAGCATGGAGTTATGGAACTCCTTATTTGATGTTGAATACAAGTGATTTATCCCAGAGAGATATGATGAATAGGTCTACGTCATGATTCTGAAAGATGTATGTCATGTGTATTCAATCAAAGTTTTTAATCAGTCAGTCGTATGAATCTGCTGTCACAGTACATTGTTACAGCAAAGACATATATCTGTAAAATGATAGTTATGGTACTGACTTGCAATACTATAAAAACATGGGTCAGAAGGCTTGCACTGCAGGGAAGTTATTGTAATGATAATGATAGTGGCATGAAAAAGCATTACTCCTTTTAAAATTCTTACTTCCTTGCAGCAAGCATATATGATTTTGTAAAATTGTACAAATTAACGAGAACAGCTCTGCTTCTAGCTTGAGGTCACTGGGGATCTTGCCTCGGCGTATCTCAGCCACTGCAATTTGTCGACACTTTATATTTACTATTTTGAGAAAATCAATATTTGGCATTAAGTTCCTTTAAATGGTTCCTGGATAGGTTTGAATAAATTCAAATAAGAAGATGTAAGAAAATAAATGGTGCCTGTGGGGGTCATTAAAGTGACCCCCAAGAACAAAAAAAAAAAAAAAAGTGAACACTAATTGTTAACCCTTTCTCACCCTACCCTGTAAATGTTCACATATGTAAATCCCCAGACGTAAATTGTTGCCTGCTTGAATGTTTTATTTGACTTTCCTGTTGCTATTATGTGTGTTTTGCCGAGAATTATAGATACCTGTAAGGCTTGTCCTGATGACCTGCCACAGGTCAATAACTTTCCTGGACACTGGTTGGTGAGCATTGTACAGAGCCTATGTGGAGGGATGTCGTCGAGTCTATCTTGTTCTGTTTATTCTGACCAGGAAAAGGTTAAAGAGAGATCTTTTTTCTGCTGTCAAAGCTTTAACTCATTCCATACTATGGCCACAGGTCTTGGTCAGTGGTTCTGGCACTGCCTGGCAAGTCATGCTGCAGCTGCCCTTACTTGCCAGGCAGTGCCAGAACCACTGACCTAAGACTATAGACATGTTGGTACATGTACTTGAATGAAAGCTCTTTTCATGAAGAAAGCAAATAAGCACTTGTCATCTTAAATGTAGCTTAATATATGAAAAAAAATCAGGGACTGGTTTGGAATGAGTTAATGGAGAAGAGTGTAGAATGAGCAGACATTTTCCTCCGCCCAGAAGGGGTGACCATAGCAGTCTTGTGCAATGATGGCAGTCCAAGAGTAATCTAAATGGAGACTGTGTGCTATGAAGCCAGTAATACGACCATTCTCCCATCTTTGTACACCCCTCCCTTCTGTAATAACCGAAGCAAATGACTTCAAAGCTTCATCAGAGAAATTAAAAGGCTAGCATTGTGGACCATGGGCTTTGGTGTCTGGTACAGAGAACAGATTAAATGTTGGCAAAGCGTCATGATCAGAGAGCCAGGCCGCCTCCTTTGGTAGACGTATGCGAAAGTGGATGTAGGCCGTACATTTAGTGTATCTCCAGAGAGAATCCCTTTGAGATGGGGATTCAAGGGACTGGACTGGGCGCGGAGGAACAGGATCATGTGAGTCGCCATGTGCCAATTTTTACACTTCCGTGCACTCGGTAATTGAAACCTGTAAGTAGTGTTCATTTGCTTGGCACTAGGTACCGCAATGAATGTCTGGACCTCTTGGCAAATGAGATCATTCCAGAGAGTTTTTGTGCGTATTCTGCAATACTTCGTGGATGACAGGCGGCCCAGGTACCCACCTCTGTAGCCAAATGGCTGGGACGTCATTCATACTCCTCATCCTCCGTGATAGATGGACCAGTTGACTTTACATTGTAATTCAAGGTGACATTCAAATGCACAAAAACACGTGTAAATTAGGGATGATGTATTTGCTCATGGTGAATGGGAGTTCTGTCTTGCTCTTCACTTGGTAGGAACTGATTCTGATTGCAGATGTTCATCTTAAACAAGCAAACAAATGCATGTGCCAGCCAAAAACAAAAAGAAACCAAAACATTAACACTAAAAATAATAGTAGAAACAAGGGACCTTTAAATGCAGAAGAGTTTGCTTTGTTTGCCTCCAATTTATCCTTTTTATTGTTCCATTGGTGGGGGGGGGGGGGCAAGATTGATGCTCGCCTACTTTTATATGTCTTACTTTGCTGAAAGCATAAACCTGTCTAAATTGGAAATTTTTTAGCAAACTGAAAAAGCTTTATATTAAGATATATTTGACATAAAAAGTGTGAATAGTTACAAACCTATGTTAATGGAGAGTTGATATAGTTTTCCCTGGCCCACTTTGAGGGCATCAAGCAAATGATAGGTATTGACCGATTACCTACCTGTATTAATCTTCATGGGGGAAAAAAAAAAGGGGGGGGGGGGGAGGGCAACAACCTCTGGCACCAAACAATTTCTGGTAGTTTTGAATGGAAACATTGGCACGCTGACACATCGGGGTATTGTCTCTCAGGTTTGAAGCTTCCGAAAAATAAATATCTGAAGTCTTAAAAACTACAAAAGCCTGTATATACTTGAAAGTAGATGTATTCATATGGACAGGAACTTCATGATCTTAAATCTTCCAGTGCCAAATGTGACTCAAGTCAAACTACATAAAATGACTTGCTCTAAATCATAATAGGAGTGCTAGTTAATCCCCCGCCCACTTGGTGGGGGACTATAGGTTTGCACCTCGTCCGTCCGTCCGTCCGTCCTTCCGTCCGTCCGTCCGTCCGAAGCTTCTCCGGGCCATATTTCCAACACCATAACACCCACAGCTACCAAATTTAATGTGTTTGTACTTCCTAGGATAGAGGTGTATGGTGTGCCAAAAGTAGGTCACTAGGTCAAATATCTGGGTCACAGAATACATATGTATGAAAAATCTTGTCCGGGCCATAACTTTTTTGTCCTTTTACTTAGAGTCATGAAATGTTACACAAATGTGAAGCTTAGTCTAAGAAAGTGTCATAAAGCAAAACTAGGTCACTAGGTCAAATATTTGGGTCACCACGATATGTAAATATACAGAAACAAATTTTGTCTGGCACATATCTTCCCTATATTAATGCTACCTCTTCAATTTTTTTATGGTGGGTAGACCTTAGGTAGTAGCTGTGCATAGGCATTGTTTTGTGTGGCTAATTACTTGCATTAATTAATTATTTAACAAAGTTCGTTAAGCAAGACAAATTTTGTCCGGGCCATATCTTCTAAACTATTAATGCTAGCCCTTTGAATTTTTTGTGGTGGATAGACCATAGGTAGTAGGTGTGCATAGGCATTGTTTTGTGTGGCTAATTACTTGCATTAATTAATTATTTAACAAAGTTCGTTAAGCAAGACAAATTTTGTCCGGGCCATATCTTCTAAACTATTAATGCTAGCCCTTTGAATTTTTTATGGTGTGTAGACCTTAGGTAGTAGGTGTGCATACGCATTGCTTTCTGTGGCTAATTACTTCCATTAATTAATTAATTAACGAAGTTCATTAAGCAAGCTCAAGATACAATACAAATTTTGTCCGGGCCATATCTTCTAAATTATTGATGCCAGCCCTTTGATTGTTTTTATGGTGGGTAGACCTTAGAGGGGATATGGTAATGGGCACCGTCCGTGTGTCCGTCTGTCCGTCAAATATTTGGGTCACAGTAATACATAAATGTACAGTATTTTCATGTCCTTACTGTAATTCTTAAAAAATTTTGACTTCTTGTTATAAAAGTTTACTGATTATGTATTGTGACCTAAAAGTGTGTCACGACGCAAAACTAGGTCACTAGGTCAAATATCTAGGTCACGGTGTAAACTCCATGTAAAACCTTTTCCATACCATATTTCCCTTACTATAATACCTACAGGTACCAAATTTATTATTTTAATACTACCTGGGGAGTTGTTGTGTCACATGGCAAAAGTAGGTCACTAGGTCAAATATCTAGATCACTGTGAAATCCATTCAAAATCTTGTCCTGGCCATAACTTTTTTGTCCTTTTACTTAGATTAATGAAATTTTACACAAATGTGAAGCTTAATCTAAGAATGTGCCATACTTTTAATTTTTTTTTTTCATCTAGGTCACACCCCTATATAGTAGTCCATTCAACCTCGTGGGCGACGAGCGGGGGACTATGTATTGCTCTGCAATACTCATTAACTTGTTTCATGTTTCTTGTAAAAAGATCTTTCATTCAAGTAACAGTATGTCTGAGAGTACATAGAAAATGATAGCCCAGGTCAACAGCTTTCCTCGGCATGCTTTATTGCACCCAAAGCATGCCAAGGAAAGCTGCTGACTCAGTCAAAAATTGGGCACTGAAAGAGTTAATGTGTTAAAAAATTCTGTTTTCGTGTTTATTTACCTTTTGACTTGACTAGGCTTCCATTCGGCTCCGAGAATAATGTGATAGGTTTGACGAAATTGCCCCAAAATTAGCAAGAAAACAAGCAACTTTTGCATGACATATTTTAAAGTGACTTCTAACAGGGGTGGAGGAGGGGCGGGGGGGGGGGGGGGGGGGACTCTGCGTCAGAAGCTGCAGTGAACAAATTTTCCGTGAACGTTTTGTTCACACCATACCTGACTGTAAATCTTTTCTTGGAAAAGGCAACTCAAGTCTTTGTCAGCAAAGCAAAGCTAATTCAAAAGAAAAAGAGAGAAGGGTATAAATCGGAGTTGTGCAGACCGTTAACAAGATAGAGTGCAGTGGCCTTACTTCACAGGTACAGATATAATCTGTGTACCACTCCGGTCCTTTGTGAAAGAATCACCATAAAATTATGCCCCAATCTTGTTCTGAATTTTAAAGACTTCTCATTCAGTGTTAATCTGGGGTAAAATGCTGCAAATCTGTGGCTTTGAAATCGTAATTGGGTATTATTACATGAGTCATGCGAATTGGAAGAAAAGTAAAATTTTTGATAATGGTATCAGGTTCACTCTTGTCATAATGCGTTATGCCGGAGTCTGTAAGTGTATAATTGAATTATATCAATGGAGACTGTTATGCAGATGCAATTTTATAGAGGATTGGATTTGGGGATGAGTCGCCACATTTTCAGAAGAAATCACAATTACCCGAATATTTGATTTAATAACGGTAGATCCACTGTCTTCGCTAATGTACAAACTAAATGACACATAAGGAATTGCCTCTGAATAAATTAACTCTTTGGCTACCCACCAGTTTAGTTTTTAAAAAAATCATGCAGCTGAACAATTTTTTGCGAGAAAAAAAATCAAATGTAATTTTTGCCTTGTAAATTTAATTGTTCTCATCCAAAGGTGTGAGATGTCACCAGTGTATCATAGTTTGATATAATTTTGGAATATGACAAGATTCATCTGATAAAATAATTTAATATCCTGGATGAGTTAACGGGAGAAAAACTAACGAGGCATGATTTTCACTTCATTTGGCCAGCGTTTGAAATGGTAATAGCCAATCATTTTCCAACACCTTCATACAGTTTTGACACAAATGGAATTATATTTCTGAAGATTTGAACCGTTCTTTGTTGGAATGAATTACGTCCATTAAATTCATCGTAGATTGATGCTTGTCATGAGATTTCAGCCGAATCTAATGCATAAGACTATTGTGTGAGTACATTGACATTCTTTCACATGCATTGTGTAAGTGAGATGCCCTTCATCAGTGGCATATGAACACAGCTCTGGTACTTCAGTTTTCACAGCCCACCGTATTGAAGAGAGTACATGCAACCAGAATGGGCAACCTGAGAATGGAGCTACATTAATGGTTCCTCTCACGTCATGGTTTTGTGGGGGGTTAATAACCCTGACGTTTAACCATGTAAAATGTCTTAACTCTTTCAGTGCCAAGTATTGGACTGAGGCAACAGCTTTCCTTGGGGTGCCATGGACGAAATGTGCCCCAACTGTGCCGAGGAAAGATGTTGACTTGCACTATTATTTACTGTAGGACCATATGCATGCTGGTACTTGAATGAAAGATCTATTTAAAAAGAATATTCATATCGGGTCTATTCAATAATTCAAAGTCCATCTTAAGTACTTTGACTTTAGTCGTAGTTGGCCATGAAAGGGTAAAGGGAAGGTGGTGGACTCTTGCGTTACTTTCCAGGAAGGGGTAATGGGAGGGAGGGGGGACCATTATCACCCAGGTCCAATATTCACTACAGTGCTCTCCCTTTATTAAAACAGTCTTCATTACTAGACAGTTTCTGGTACAACTGGGTGGGTCTTTCCCCAAATTACAGTGCTCCCCCTTTATAAGGCTGTTGTAGGGGTCCACAGGGTATACCGTGTTATAGCATAACTGCCTTATAACAGAGGGACTTTTAACATAGAAGTAATGGGAAAACTATTTCAGTGGGAGCCATGGTACCCACTGTGTTATATCAGAAACCACTTTGTAATGAGGGGTGTTATAAAGAGGGAGCACTGTACTTTTATGTTAAAAAGGCCTTTGTGAAAAGGCAGTACAGTGAAACTTCATTATAATGACAAAATCTGTTCCCTGAAATTGTATCAGATAACTGAATATGTCAGATAAAAGAATCACATAACACAGAAAATAGACTTTTTGTTCCTTAAAATGTTTGTTGTTAAGTGACTATGTCCGATATCTGAATGTCGTCGTAATGAGGTTTGACTGTATATTGCCTTTACACGGCCACTCTATTGCGGCCTGCTCTGTGGAATGCACCACAACCATTATGAAGGGGCAGCACAGTAGTTCTACTAAAATTTACCAGTTGTTTTTAAATGTTTGTTAACCTATACAAAAAAAAAGCACAAAATGTATGATTTTTGATCAAATTGTTAAAAACTGGAAATACATTCTCTGAAGCAAAAGTAGATTTCGCCAGGTATATTCACATGAGTGACAACATTCAACAATAAAATCAATAGTATGTCGCCATGCAATGTTGAGTTTGGAACAATTTTGTTTTAAAGGTAATTCAAGGGATGATCGTTGAAAGTTCTCTTGCACTTAGGGCATGTACCGTAGCAAATTCGTTATGATAACAACAGTGTTAAGTTGTGTTAGCATATTCATTATGACCGTCAATGTGTCGGCTCCAGTAAATGGTACTGTCAAGCAAATTGGTATTGCCTATAGGGAGAAAATTAAAAATAGGTCGACTCTTCAAAAATCCTGGACCAAAAGGAGTATTTTACCAGGCCATGTGACCTGGCAAAAGAGAAATAAAGTGAAAAAGGGTTGTGATCCTGAAGTAGTACTTTTTATCTTATGTATACATCCTTTTAAGGACGACCTGTCTTGAAAGAGCAGAGATACAGCCATCCCTATGTGTGGTCCTGCAAAGACATTAGTTTCACTGCACCAGAATGAAAGGTCTCTTCAGAGATGTGAACAATAAATGATGATGATGATGATGATGATGATGATGATGATGATGATGATGATCCAGAGCGCAGATTTTGTTATGATTAGGAAGCAAAGGGTTAGGCCACTTACTTTTCCCTTTCAAGCCAGCATCAGCTGGCAATGGCGATGAAAGCCAATCACATTGGGGAGAAAACAGGGCGAGTCTTGTGACGGCACCTCTTGATTTCTGCCATAAAAACTCCCAAGGAAGCACATCTCTGGCTTAACAAGGTAACTTTATGCTACATCACGTTGCTCGCTCACATACATCTGCTCCTCCAGATGCTGGGATTTACTCGAGCTTTGTTCTTCTGATGTTTCCTGGATAATCTTTGACATGAAAAGGAGAGCTGTTTATTTGCATAAAAAACGAGGGTTGCAGGGATGAATATTCATGTCAATACATAGTCTTTGACTTCCCTGGGAATTCTTTTCATTGTTGTAAGTGGGGTCATGACACATTGTCTCTTTGGTAAACACACCGTTTATGGTGATGTGAATCCTTATTAAATATACTCGGCAGGTTAGATGGTCTGTCCTTGAAGTTGGGTAATTGGGTCATCGTGTCTATAGATTTTGTGTACATAGTACTTGAATGATTAAGACTTTTGTTTTCATTGTCCCTGTCAGAGTTAAATAACTCTCAGTCAGAACAACTTAATACAAGTAATGACTGAAATGTACAGACGAGAAGAAAAATTAAATAAAGATCAGCAAAAGATTAATTAATTAATTAATTAATTAGCCTTGTCCTTGCTGCTGAATATTTTTCCTCAGGTTTGTCATCGGTCAATTTCAGAGACAAACAGTTCAAAACAAAATGCTCTCAGAGATTGTATGACCAGACTTCCAAGAAGGCAGCTGGTCCCAGGTAAAAAACTGTTTTGTTGTGGGAGGCCAAGGTGAAGTATTTCCATGTTTTCAGCAAATCCCTTGGACTGATTTTTCAGAAAAATATGAGAATGAAAATAATTGTGAAATGTGCAATCCAGTGCAGATGTCTTGCATGTATATATTAAACCATGCAAGACCCAGCAAAGCCAGTGGCATGGAACCTAAAAGCTGTGGAGAAAGCATGACCGGTTTCGATTCGAAAAAAAAAAAAAATTTAAACCGTAAAGACCAGGCGTACCTGACTGTTATGTCTTTTGTATTCACTGATCATTGTGTGTCACCAACAAAGTTAATTCAATGTACATATGATATAAATTTTCACCTCTTTGATTCTACAATTAAACAAGGCTAAATGTTTTGGGAGAAAAGTGAATTTATGTGGCACTTACTTTTAGCATAAGTGGATCCATAGCATCAAATCGTGAATCACAAAAGCTTTGTGTAATTCAATATAATGGCCATTTTATTTATCTATTTATTTATTATATTTTTGTGGGGGTTGGGGGGGGGGTACATGGGGAGACAAATAATGAAGTAATGGAACTATAGTGTCTGGTAGTATAAAATGTTAGCTTGATTTATCTTGCCTGTTTGCACATCTGTGGTGCTTGTGTCATCTAGTGGTCCCCATCTGACAAAGCCACACCAAGTGTACTGGCAATATGGCCTTGAAAGAGGGGTTTCCTGGGATGGGGGAGGAGGGTATAATGAAAATACCATACTTGGTGCATGGAGAAGTGACCTCTGTAGAGGGGATAACTTGGTGTTTGGGGTAGTCCTTATAGAAGGGGGACCACTATACTTCAAACTTGACCAGGTCCCGATACACTTTAGTCCAGGGAACTTGGACTTCCTGCGTCACTGTTAAACAGTTGTGACATTTTGTAATAGACTGCTTGAGGCCTAAATGTCTACACAACTGACTACATGCAAAGTGGCTTTTTTTTTCTCCAGTCATTGATACATCTGTGATGTGTCTGACTCACTTCAGAAAAAGATCCATTTTATGTCCATCTGTTCTTAATTCACCTTTTTTAGCAAAAAAGAAAAGAAAAAGAAAGAAAGAAAGAACAGGCTGTAGCAACAAAAAAAAAAAAAAGAAAACAAGTTGTATACTTGTAAGAGTTGTGTTTAGGGAGAATTTGAAAATGAAGAAGTAAATCCTGAACCAAACCCAATCTTTGCTTAGGGATACTTATCTGTCCTGTAGAATATTATTCTCTTATTACCTCCCCCCCCCCCCCCCCCCCTGAATTAAGACTACATTGGTAGTTTTCCTTGGCATTTGTTGGGCACTGACTGCCCTACAAACGCCAAGGAAAGCTGTTATTGTGAGTTATGTGATCTTCATAGGTGTCATCTACATTCAAATAGTTGTTGATCATTACTGTTGAAAACCTCGAAGCAGACGACATGTGACCACCAGTCAGTTTTGGCCAAAAGGGTCAACCCTTCTACCAATATTTAACCCTTTTCCGGCATTGATAGCCAACAAATTGACCTCTGACCCTTTCTGCCCCAATAGTTACATTTCAAATCCGTCAATTTGTATTTTTAAAGCCAAGCTTAAAGGAGCTAAACATATATCCCATTTTACATGCCGTATTCTAAAGGTCAAACTAACATCATCCCCTGGCCATTTCAACCCTTAAAAAAATCTCAGTATATATATATATATATATATATATATATATATATATATATATATATATATATATATATATATATATATATATATATATATATATACAATGCACATACATATACAGTAAAACCTGTCTTGAAATTCAAGACAGGTGGTCCTTATGGAAGGTACATGTACATGTATATGATGACAAGTACTTAGGGTGTGTCTGCTGAACAGGTCATCGTCAAAGACAGGTCTCACTTTACAGTGGTCTCTGAAGACAGGTTTCCCTGTGCACCATCAGCTTTATGAGAATACGCTTTGCATCCAATCTCTCATATCTTACCAGAGACATCACCTTTATACATTTTAACAGCTGTTTTGATTTTTTATGCACAGGAGAATCCACCGTTTGACAAGATTTGGGACACATATTACACAGAATATTTATAGCTTCTCCGTAATTCCCAGTACGATATTGTAACCACAGACAGCTCATTGCCTCAGGCCCAGGACATCTTGAGGTATTCCACTCAAACACCTTCTGGCTCCTTCTCTCAATACCCTGTCACTGGGGAGCATACATTTTCTGCCAACGCCTATACATCTTGCAGGGAGCATCCAATTACCAAAATGTTCCACAAGCCCAAGTGGCTCTCTGCTTGCCAGACAAGCCCTGAGGTGCTGAAATATGTAACCACGGCAGCTGGAATTTTCATGACCAAAGTGCTAGCTTTCCAAAATATTTTGAGTCCGATCTGTCAAATCGCTTACAAGAAAGACAAAGAAGCACTGTTTCTCTGTTGATATATATGTGTATTTTTCAAGGTTAGAGCAGGGTTAACTGTTGTGTTGTGAGGACTTTTTTTTTTTACATATGTGTGTTTCATCATTACCATCTATTCAAAATTTTCAAATAATATCATATCATAAAGAAATTAAAGACACGAAAGAGGGAAAAATATCAGTTTAAGCTCTCTGTAAAAGGGATATGAAAGAACCGCAACTAAATGCACTGACATCGAGTTCTTGTGACATATTTAGAGACACAAACAACTTCAAACGCAAGAAACAATTTTAAATTGGACAATTTCGGTCCCAGAGAGTTAAAAAGGAGGGGTCACTTTGATGCTCAAGTCTGTGGCCAAACTGTTTGTGGGTGAGATGCGCTGATAGTCTATTATGGTTTCTCCATTTCTGGTGGCATATGCTGACCATATTTTCAGGAAAGAACAGCTGTTTAGTTTAGCCCCGGGCATTGCCTTACATCAACTTACTCTTTGTCCAGAAGCATATTTTTTGCACCAGACCTGCTGTGGTTGTATATCCCTGGGGGCTGTTTTTCTGCATTGGGGTCACCCAGTGAGAATTTTATAGAGACAAAGAGTGGTCAGCCCAACAGGCAAATTTGTTAATGCTCTGTCAGTGTAAGAAATTACTCCATGAGTAGACCATGACTCCTGATTTGGTAAATAGATTTGCCTCAAACTAGGTACGTGGAACACTGGACAATGGACTGATTTTTGGTTCCATCGGCTTGCTATTTATTTCTCTCGCTGCATGTATTTGAAATCCCCGACTGTTTTTATTCATCAAAATATAGCCACATGTAGTCCTCATTGGTGGGGAAGTCCCCCCTCCCCCCCCCCACACTTTTCATTTGATCTGTAAATATCATGGCAAATAAATAACATTTTGAATATAGTGAAAAAAGTAGCAATGACTGATCGGTACCATTGGGACTCACAGACTGGCCGTTGTAACACATTCCGGAGGAAGAACACGGGTAAATACAGGTACATGTACAGTGGTCCCTCTCTTGAGAGGCCACCCCAAGTGCACTGCAAATGTGGCCTTATAAGAGGCATGGCCTCTCTAGAAGGGGACAATATAATGCAAAGGCTACACTTGCTGCACTGAGAAGTGGCCTCTCAAGAGAGGGTGGCCTCTCATCAGGGGGGCCTCTCAAGAGGGGGTGGCCTTTCCTCAGGGGGGCCTCTCGAGAGGGGAACCAATGTATGTATGTATTTGCATACAAATCACTACACAGTATTCCTTCTTTTGAGAGACTACCCAGGGCAAGTTAAAAAGTGGTCACAAAAAGCAGGTGGTCTCTCAATGAAGGTAAAAGCATGGAAAAGATATAGACCTAGGAACCCAGTGAATATGGTCATAAAGGCAGGTGGTCTCTCAATAGAATGGTCTCTCAAAGGAGAGAGTACTGTAGTTGATCTCCCAGCAGAAGATCCAAGTCAAGAAGAGGTATGTATGAACTGAGTGATTATTGGGTGCGACAGATGGTTTCAAGCCCTCAAAAAACATAGTTGATCTTTTTTCATAAAGGTGACCGTAGAACACAGTGACCTTGGTGGATAAGTTCGTACCTGGGCGAGCCCACGTGTTCTTGCCAGGTCTGGTCTGCCTCACCCGTCAGTTCCAATATTTGAGGCTGCTGCACTGTGATTGCAGTCAGGGTGGCTTCTTCATGGAACAGGAAAACTTGGGTCAAGTTACAAAAAAAAAAAAAGATGGCATGGTTTCTATATGTAGAGTGAAACCTGTTGTTAAAGACCACTCTATAGGGGATGACTAAATTGTGGTATTTCAAGACAGGTGGTCTCTCAAGTGAGGTAAAAATAACACAAAAAGTATAAAGCAAAGAGTCATGAAAAATGGTCACTCAAGGCAGGTAATCTTAACTCTTTCACTGCCAAACCTTGGACTGAGTCAACAGCTTTTCTTGGCACACATTGGTTGCATTTGCATTGCACCCAATGCACGCTGAGAAAAGCTGTTGACCTGGAGTACTCTCGCTGGAACTATAGGCATACTGGTACTTGAATGAAAGGTCTTTTTGTGAGGAATACAAATATGGGATACTTGTGATAATTCAGACTAGTTAGACTTGAGTAGATTGACTTAAGTCTTGATTGGCACTGAAAGAGGTACCAGAGTGGTCTGTCAAGCCAGGAACTATCGTTTATGTAGTCACCTGTACTCAAGTGGGGCACACACACAGCTGACATCTGTTTACATGTGTGTGACTTTTTCTCTAACCTTTCCCCTTTGAGTTGAGACTGAGTCAACAGCTTTCCTGGACATGGGGCATGTGATATTGATAGGTCTCGTCGATAATTCTACCCCAAATTGTTTTTCATTACTTTTGAAATTAGTTTCAAACACTGAAGTAGTCTACATTTTGACCATCAGCCGGTGTTGACCAGTTTTAAAGGGTTAATGTGTCGGAACTATTTGCTATATGATTGATTACAAAATATATTTGACATAAAGATCATTAAATTTCTATGTTTTTTTATATACTGTATATCTAAATTCATGGACAAACGTTTAGCCTAATAAGGCAAAGTTTCACGTTATATTTTCCTAAACTTTTGTCCATGTGTATAAAATTGTAATATGACAGTAGTTGCTCCCTCAACTTTGAGGAAGCACCCTTAGGGCCATGCAAGAAGTGGTCACATTATGCAAGTGGTCTCCCGAAGGGGGGAGGACTTACACTACCTGCCCAACAACTAACCACTGCTTTGATTTCCCGTCCATGATTTAAATTTAAACATGACTGGTGTATACTTATTGGACCCCATGCCATCTTGCAGTCTTGTGTTTACTCATTTGTTATACACATATTTTGAATTTTTGTAAGCTAGTTCTGACAAATTATTTTACCAATCTGATACAAAATCTCTGAGTTTTACTGTCAGCTGAAATGGAGAACTTCTGGGTGGTTAAGTTGTCTTTTGGGGTCATTGTGGTTGGTCACTGGTCAGGTTCTGTAGGTGGTCCTCGAAAGAGGTAAATTATCATTAGAAAGGTGCTTGTTGAAAATGCTCACAAAAGACAGGTGGTCTCCCAAGAGATGGGTACAATGTATTTGAAAAGAGGGACTACTATTATATAACTTTGCAAGTCATTTAGGAATTTAGTTATTTATGATGACAATTGAGTACGGTTGAGGTTCTGCATTTAGTGTTCAAATGATAAAAAGGTAGGTAAACATAGGCCTGTTTTAGACTGTATTTGCCCCTTTCTACACCCTGTCCCCTAAAGCGCCTCTCCTCCAACTTTTCTGACTTGGAAATAATGTGAATGCGTTAAACTGCCACCAGTAATATTATTGTGTAAAAATAATTGTATGAGATTCGAAGCAAGCATGAACTTGTGTCTCACATTATGAACATTTTTTAAAGCCCTTGGCACTAAATAGGAATAAATGAATGAATGAATGAATGAATAAATTTCCAGCATAAATTTTTCTTTTACCCTAGCAACAAAAGAAAAATAAAAAAGAAGAAGAAGGAAAAAGATTGAGGACAACGCGATGATCATATTTCCTCAGGCAGTGATTTATGTTGTCCCTGTGTGTAGCCAATATCTGGGGCCAATCTGGAGAAAGTTATTTCTGTTATCTTTGCTTGGAGGTGTTCAGCCAGACCTGTGGCTCTTACTGTAACCGTGATCCCAGGTCCATAGTTTCCCTGCTTTCTACATGGCCAGGCAGGTCGGACAGTTTACTCTACAAATGCCTTTCCAAATGCCAGCATTGTGGGTAGGCTGTTCGTGGCATACGTCCAATTGCATGACGCCGAATCAGCTTCACTTTCAAGGGCTTCTGGAGTGTTTTTTCTCCCGTTTGCTTGTGTTGTTCATGTGTCATATGGTACTCCACAGCTTGGAGCTAGTTACACCTGCGGTCAAACACTTAACGCTAAATTTATGCATACGTTCAGCTTGTACCTTTTCTCTGTTGAGTGCCTTGTGGTTCCGTAGGGACTCGTCCGAATCATGGCCCTGCATTACTGTCTGGCTGGGATCCAGGGGACCCATCCATAAACATGTCCATGGGATCCTGGTTCTGCAGATAGGTGTGCCACCTTAATTGATGAAAAATGTCACAGGTGGCTGTCTTCTGTTCTGATTTTGTGTGTCTCTCTCTGAATCTGATTTTACAGGAAGGCAATATATTTGGCATGCATATTTTATTTGAAGATAGACCACCCAGGGTGATCCACAAGCAAGTCGGGCAGAACAGGTGGCCCTCAGACATTGTCAATTGTTTTATTTTTGTCGCATTTTTGTGTGTGTATTTTTTTTCCCCTGCAGTAAAAGTTAATCTGCACATATTATTGAAATTTTGCGGCATTCTGGGAATAGGAGTATGATTTTTATTCCGCCCCAAAAAGAAAACAAGTCTCTACAGGTACATGGGATGTGTTTGGTGTGGCCTATCTGAGAACTCTATGCTTTAAAAACCATAAATTTATCAACTTAAAAAAAAAAAAAAAAAAAATGAAAATACCCCCCCCCACACACACACAAAAGAGAAAAAAATGAAAGAAAAGGGAAAACAGAAGAATCTATACACATGAACATGAAGCAGTTGATTATACGTCTTCATTATTGACAGATGTAAGTTGTGCCTATTTTATCAGAGATTACACTCCACATACCTCTGACTTAGGTGATCTGTGCATTTGTCCTTTTCCTTGCCTTCAAACAAGCCTTAGGTCAAGTTTGGAGCTCTTATGGAGAACATATGGATGTTGGTTTGCTGGGCAGGCAACTGATGATGTTGCCTGGGAAGCAACCTTGCTTGAACTGCCCACCATCAGTACAGCGCCCTCTGGGTCTGTCCAGAAGCGTCCCATGGCATGGTGGTGGGAGAAATATCGATAGCCTTCATTACTTCATGAGTACATATGCTCGGATAATTGATGTTTGAATCTAACTGCAATGGGATCTCCCTACGTAGACCACATATAAGGGGCTCAAAATGTGGTCTAAAAAAGGGAGTGGTATTAATGGGGATAAATTTGAGGATAAACAAAAATGGGTTGGTCTTAATACAGAAATGGTCTATTTATTGAGAGAGTCTTAATTAGAGATTGTACTGTATTATATATAATAGCAAATTTGATCCTCATTTAAGACTTTTTCAGATGGGTTCACAGGTCTTACACTTACACTGTCCCTTTAAACAGATCACGATGATTTTAAAATCAGTTTGATACATACAGTCTTCTCTCCTTTCCTTTTTAGTTCTTCGGGATGATTTCCGCATCAATCCAAAGAGCACAAAAGTAGCCATTGGGAACAACGCCATCTTGGAATGCCGACCGCCCAAAGGTTTGCCAGAGCCTCGAGTGAAATGGAAGAAAGACGGAGAACAGATTCATAGCGACGGCCGCATTACCATTCACGAGAACGGCAACTTGGAGATAGAAGATGCACGCAAAGAAGATGCTGGAGTTTACATATGTGTATCCCACAATGTGGCTGGGGAGAAGGAAAGTACACCCGCAAGGCTGGAAGTATTAGGTATGGACTCCTTTACTGAACTATTGACCAGCAAACACAGTGAAAGCCTGTGGAAGGTGGATTGGTGGGGATAGGTTCAAAAGTTAAGATCCTACTCTCCATGGGCATACCTATATATATATATATATATATATATATAGTAAAACCTCTCTAACCGGACACCTCTGTATATACAGAACACCTCTCTATACTGAACACCATTTCTCGGTCTCAAATACATATTCACAATGTAAGCAAGCCTCCCTATACCAAACACCTCACTATATAGAACACTTTCTTTCTAGTCCCAAGGGGTGTTCGGTATAGGGAGGTTTTACTGTACAGCGAAACCCCCTGGGGGGGTGCTTCTTTGCAGTGGGCACCTCCTTACAATGGACACTTTTCTTCAGTCCCATTTGATTTTTCAGGACCCATGAAAATGTTAATGGAACCTCTCTACAGTGGACACCTCTGTACTATGGGCAGTGGGCACCTTAAATGTATACCAAAATCTGCTACATTGGGCACTTTAAAAAAAAAAAAAAAGGTAATCGGTACACGTATTTGGATCGTTTTCCTCTCAAACTGTCATTTTTGCAGCAGTGCTCATCCCCTTAGCCAGGGTCTTCACTGTTTGATGTGTATGGTGTAGCCAGCCAGTATGTATATTCAAAGCATGATAGTTTTCTAATCTAACATTGATTCCCTTGACAGCTTTGTGGACTAACACCAGGATTATGTTATCAAAGGGGACATACTATACAGGTGACTTGTCTCAAACAATAAGTGTGTGGTTGAGTGCCACCTGAGTCATTTGCTCAAGGTTACAGTTAAACACTTTGGTGTTCACGATTTTAACCTACGAGATGAGAACTGTTCTTCATATGTAGTCTATGGACAGCATCAGATCAGTTCAGTTTGTACTCCTGCCAGTCAAGCTAACAGCAAAAATTTCTCTAGTGTACATATCACAATGAAACCTAGAAAAATTCTGACTCATTAGTAAGCAAGCAGAAATAATAATAAAGAACTTGAGAGTAAATCACAGAGATGAATTGTTGCAGAGTATGGCATATCAAAAGGAGCTGTGGGCAACATTGTCTATCTACCCAGGGTGGTCAACCCTCTCTGCAGTGGGCACCTCTCTGCAGTGGGCACTTTTCTGCAGTCTCAAGGGTGCCCACTGTATAGAGGTTTTACTGTATATATATATATATATATATATATATATATATGTATGTATAACACCATCTCTCTATCTATCTATCTACATGTATATATATACTCGCACATAACTACTTCCATGGACCAATCTTTTTAAGAATGGGGATTTGGTCGAGTGGATATGTGCGTTTCCCATTTCAGCTAGGCTACTGGTGCCGGAGGTTGCGGGTTCGAGTCCCGTTCGTTCCGAACATGAAATATATATATATATGGGGATGATCCACCAAGCAGGGTCCAGGGTATAGGGACCAATAACCATCCTTTTAAATCATTACAAAAACTTTTGATGTTTGGCTTTGAATCTGCAGTAATTTTGCAAAGAAAAAAAAATAACTTTTTCAGAAAAATGGCCACTAATCAGCTAATGAACACATATAGATATAGAAATTATATATATATATATATTTCAATAACATGGTTGCCTCCATGCTAGTAGCTGTAAGAAAGATTATCTGGGTACATTGATCTCTCTTTGTGTAGCAGCATAACATCTACCACTCGTGCAAAAATGGTAAATATCCCACAGCTGCCAATAAAACGCTCCGATTTGAAAGCATCATGAACTTGCTGCTGATACCAAGTGTGTTGGATTTCATTTTCATTTCAGGAAGCATCATTGGATGTGCATGTACATTATTTCATGGTCGGACAAAATCGGTGGAGCTTTCGTGCAAGTTGATGGAACACACTGCATGTTAGGAGCATAAAAAAGAACACAATTAGCCATAGAACAAAGCAGAGGTTGTTGAATATTAGTGTGTATCAGGAAGAATGATATACCATGGCAGTGGATCAGAATAATGACAAGCAAGCCTGCACATTCTGCAAAATATGCCGGAAATGAGAAAAACTATTAGTCAGGCATATATTAACTTATTCTGTGCCGACGCCTGATTTTTCTCGCGAATTTTTTTGGATTTGAGGTAAAGATTTCATACGCAAGCTCAAAATGTCTGGTCCAGAGTCAGTGGCTTTTGCATTGCCAGACACCTGTCACACGCAGCTGTAGCATGACTTGTGAGGCAGTACAAAAACCACTGGAGTCCAGCTAACTTTAGCTATGTACGTATGGAGAAAATAACCCATCATATCATGCATCCCACATCATATGCATGTATATATACAGTGAAACCTGTTTTGAGAGACCACCCTTAGGGCAGACTTAAAAGTGGTCACATAAGGCAGGTGGTCTCTCAATGGAGGTGCAATGACATGGGGAAGATAGGAAAGGGGACTTTGTAAATATGGTCTTAAAAGGCAGGTGGTCTTTCATTACAGTGGTCTCTCATAACAGGTTTCACTGTATATTATATATATCTGAAATGTGGCCTAGTAAATAAGGATAAATATAAGGCAGAAGGCCTTTCTCCTGGAGGGAAATAAAATGAAAACACTGTGCTTACTGCATCAAGTAGTGGCATCTGTGGAGAGAGAAGATAGATAGATAGATAGATAGATAGATAGATAGATAGATAGATAGATAGGTAGGTAGGTAGGTAGGTAGGTAGGTAGGTAGGTAGGTAGGTAGGTACGTACGTACGTACATACATACGTACATACATACATACATAGTTGAGCATACATTGTAACAAAATATTGAGAGTAGAAGCCTGTCTAGGCTTATATATATATATATATATATATATATATATATATATATATATATATATATATATATATATATATATATACCCTCATCCATGAGAAAACAGTAGGTTTATACATAAGGTCATACAAATAAATCTCTATGCAGGTAAACATCTGCGTCATTAATTTTCCACACAAACAAGTCCAAGTAACTTAGAACGATTTAGATTTAGAGAAGCCTGTGGAGGAGAAGGTTATCAGAGGTAGACAACTGCAGTTGTGTTTTTGGAGGGCCAAATAGTCACCACATGTAGGTTGTAAGACAAGACAGCAGATATTGAACACTCGGTGAATATTTAATGCAGAATTAACATTTGCAATGCTAATCAATAATAAGGAAAAAAAAATCTTGCTCATCTGAAGTACTATGATGGTTCGAGATTCAATTTTGGTATAAAAAAGACTCCATTCAAGCACCAGCATGCTTACATTTCCAGAAAAAAAGTACGAGAGTGGCCCGGGGAAGTGTCTGTTTTGCAGTGCAGCTTGGACACTCGGCACCCTAAGCACACCACAGAAAGCCGCTAACTTAATCTGACGTCTTTCACTCAAAGACTGAATGTAAAAGCTATATTTTGCAAGAAGTTGGATTCATATGGAGTTCATCAAAGCTGATGTTCGGTTGTCATGTTTTGTGGTACATAAAACCATAAAAACACACCATTGTGGGCAGATCAATCTACATAAATACTGGACCAACAATACCGTCTTTTGTACAGAGCATATCAGAATTTCGGAATGGCATCAGGCTATTTGGAAATTCACAATCCACAATGACAACCGCATGTCAAAGCATGAAACTATTGACTCAGATTTGCTTGACGTGAATCAGAATACCTCGTTTCCAGTGCCCCATTGTTTGCGACATTGATTGAAATTCTCGTTTAGACAGGTGAAATTACATGTACCCAGGACTTGTCTTGCTCAAAATTTAAAAGCTTCGTTTGATAGGGTTACTACATATACGGACATCTTTCAGAAGACGATATATGGAAGAAAAAACTATTTGCTTTGGTTGTGTTCATAGTTAATCTACAAATACATGTAGATCATCTCAGTTCTTGCTGCTACAATCCAAATTTAATGTAGAATATTTCCATTTGCTGACACCAGATGTCACTAAGTGCTGGATTAAATCATTCAGAAGCCTACACATGTATTATGAATTTTCATATGACATAGCTTGAAATATTGAACGATTTCACATCTTCCTTTTCTCTCTTTCTCTCTGTTTTGTTTCTTTTTTTTTGGGGGGGGGGGGTCTGTACAGGAAGGCAATTTATTGGGTATTGAACATGTTGAAGTTTAGAGGCAAAATATTTTAATCACCCAATTATGAGAGACAGTGATTAATCATAATTAACAAGACAGGAAATTATGTAATACATTTACCACACTGCTGTATCATTGTCATATCTGATGGCAACAGTGATAAAATTTATTGTCTGAGAATGATATCACAATCAATAAAACCCAAATTAACTATTCATTTAAGAGGAAATATATTGGCATTACAAGCTGTGGACATCTTACGTAAAGGACAGAAATTGTTGTGATCAGCAGATTACATTGCTGTTTTAATTTTGATGCACAAAGCTATTGGAGTACCACTGTTTTAGTATAATTGGCAATGCCTGTATATAAATTAATAGATTATACTGGAGAATATCCAGAAATGTGGTCAATCGGTTATAAAGTGCTGTTTCTTTTCACAGTACTTAGCCTGGAAAAGGGTTGGTAAGCAAGCCACCAGACTGGAATGCTATATTCTACACTGGATTTTTTTTTTTTATCCCTAAAATGGGGAATTCAAATTCTACACTTTTCCAAAAATCGAGTTTGGAAGGTCTACATCATCATAAACATGATTTAAAAAAGGACATTTTGCTCATATTATTATTTAATAAAAAATTTGTGAGAAAAATCGGTAAAAATTGTGATTTTCAAACCCTTACCTGAAAAAACTTAGTTAATTTGCCAGCTTTATAAACAGGGTTCAGTAGACTTCATAACATGTAATTGGGGATCAAGGGTATAAGTGTGGTTGAATGGTCATATCTGTGCCACTACCCCCAAACACCACCACCACCACTACCAGAGCCCTGTAGGGATGTAACCTCATTGAATACTGGAGGTAACCTTTCCTTGGTGAGGTTCTGAGTACATAACCCACTCCCAAGAAAAGCTATTGGCTCATATATATATATATATATATATATATATATATATATGCAGGCAACATTTGACATCTGGGCACTCTTTAGAGCAGGAAAGGGTTAATATGGTTTCTGCCAGAGGGGGAAATCGGTTAAATTTGTCACTGTAAAATCTTGTGGGGTATGTCCATTTATCCTAAAATTTTTCCTTCAAAGCAACTCAAATTAAAAGCTTGTCCTTAGTCAGTCTCCCTAGAACCCCCTTTCAACAGTGCCAGATTTCTGGTTAATTTTACTCCTAAACCTTTGCATACTCATTTTAAATTTTATTTCTGTGGGAAACCCTTGTTAAAGCTTCTATGAAATCAGTGTTAAACAAATGTTTCTTGTCTTTTAATTTCCTTTGTTCCAGTGTCATTAAGTTTGCGAAACGTATACATGTAGCAAAACTGCCACCGTGTTTGGCGTTCTGATGACATTGGTGTTGAAAACTTCAGCTCTTTATATTTTAGTGCCAGTAATTTAGGGATTGTAATTTTAACTCAAAATTTCACATTTGAATAAAAATTATTAAGTTGACATGTTAAAGAGAATCTTAGTGGTATATCTCTGGATTCAGTAGGCCAGCATTTGATCAGAAAAAGTTACAGTGTTCTCATGGCATGAACATACCAGAAATTAAGTGACTGGGACTTCAAACATGTTAAAAGCTTACCCAGCAGGTGGCAGCACCAGCTGGATGTTGTGAATGTGCCCACCTTGACAACAGTTGGCTTTCAAAATGGAACTTGTGCAGATGGGTTTGCTAATAAAAGGCCAATTTAAACAAAAATGTGTCAAACCTTTTCAAACCTTTTGCCTGTACTTTTCAGATAAACCAAAGATCCTCAAATCCCCTCAGGACATTTTAACAGAAGAAAACGAAGATGTAGAATTCCAATGCCAGGCAATAGGCAACCCAGAGCCTACCATAATATGGTCGAGAGAGGAGGGACAGATACCAAATAGCCGCTCAATTTTCAAGCAGGACAAGAGTCTCCGGATTGAGAGGGTGAAGGTGTCCGACGAAGGGGCGTACATCTGCAGGGCGGAGAATGCAGGGGGCTTTGTTGAAGTTGTGGCGAGGTTAACTGTACATTGTAAGTTACATTATCGCTTTGAGCTGAAAACAGAGAAAAAAATCTGTTGTTTTATTTTTAATATCAGGTTGAAAAGTTTTGATACATATTGCATGTCCAGAGGAAATACTGTAAATTCCTTTATTTTCGCCTGTATGATTTTTCACGGTTTTTGTATTTTGGCATTTCACTGTTGTGTTAATGTCCCTGTTTTGGACACAATTCCTATTCAAAAAATGCTAAAATAATATTTCACTGTGTTTTTATTTTCACAGTTTTGTGCCATCAGCAAAATAACAAAATTAAAGCAATTTACAATAGCATTGGGTTTGATAATTATTCTAAGAACTGATGAACTCGTGTTTATTTTAACCAATATGATTCATTTTGTTGTTTCTTGTCTAAGGTAAAGGTATATGTTAACATTTTGTGTACACTGGAATTAATGTGGTACAACATTAGCACATTGTACATTTTCAAAATTCATGTATCTTTCTTGAGCTGTTTTATCATGGACTGTCCAATTGGATTGAATACAATATTTGTATACAATGTGACAGATACTGCTGTTATACAAAAACTGTCACAGCAACAAGAAATTGGGGTTTCAAAATCTCAAAAAGTTGACATTAAGAAATTAGCATTATAGTTTGCTGTTTGCAGGAGACTTTTTTTCAGCAAAAAAATGAAAAAAAATCAAAAAAATCATGATATTTAAAATATCTTGTTTTGACTGTTTTATAGCCCATCCATCTTTCATAAAGACTCCTAGAGACAAAGTGGTTGGTGTGGGACGTAGAGTTTCGCTTCAGTGTGAGGTGACAGGAAACCCCCCACCTGCTGTCTTCTGGAATAAGGATACTAGTCAGGTAAGTTGCAGAAGTGAAACTGAAAGAGCAAATATAGAGAAAAAGTGTTAAAATTGAAGAAATCGGGCAAAAACTGAAAGTGACACTAAAAGAGAATATATATAGAAAGTACATGTTAGATATTGAAAGGTCTGGTAAGAAGTGAAACGGATACTAAAGGAGAGTATATGAAGAAAACTTGTGTTCAAAATAAAAAGCTAGGTAAGAAGTGAAAGTGAAACTAAAGACAATTAAAGAAGACTAAGTTAAAAATGAAAGAGTGGTAAACAGAACCAAGTTTGTCTTTTCATTAGGCCAGCAGACAGAGGTTTTATACCATGAATGAAATGGCGGGGAATTAAAGCTGAATTATAGACATAAAGTTTCAGACGGGTCAGTGCAAGGTTTCTAAAGTGGCTTAATGGAGTATTTAGACAGAATGGTATTCCTTCTGAGGGTCGTATGCACAGAACACAGCAAGGAACCAAGGAACAATGTCATACAAATAAGGGTAGCATGGCTTACATTTTAGGTATTGGAAGATCTCACCATTGCCCACACGTGACTGGTACTAGGCTCATTATCCAGCCAGTGTGTGCAGGAAAATTGTGTCAAGAAAATCGTGATAGAGCTTCTCTATCTTAAACAAAATAGCCACTTTTTTATTTAGTTTAATGCAATTGTACAATTATATAGATACAATTTGTGACTGAATGTGAAAAAAAAATCTGGATAAAATGGTGCATCAAATTTCAAAACATTCTTCTTACAGATCCTGATGTTTCCGCGACAAGATCACGGTCGATTTTCTGTGACAGATGAGGGAACACTGATCATTGAGCCGGTAAAGAAAGAGGACGCCGGCGAGTACGTCTGTCAAGCTCTCAGTAGTGCTGGCACTGCATTTGCCAAGGCCAACATTGAGGTCAAAGGTGAGAGGTCAAAACTGAAAATATTATTCAATGGGGTCAAAATTGGGAGGTCGTACTAAAAAAAAAAAAAAACATTATTAAATAATGTCATATGATAGATGACATCATAAGAAGGGTCATGAAATAAGGTCACGGTAGACAGGTCATAATAGCAAAGGTTTGGATGAGATAGCTAAAGCTAAGAGGGAAATATCGCAGGTTGCAGCTCTTAATTGTGTCTATCGTGAACAAGTCCCAGGCAGTTGTAATTGGCATTTAGGGTTTCTGGTAACAGGCAAGTCAGGGCTAGTGCTAAGCATTAGCCCGTTAGCCACTGGCTAAAAAAGGTGTGAACTGGCTAGTAGATTTTGTCATCAGGTAGTCAAAGTGGCTAAAGGTTGTTGCACATATAAATTAAGATTATACACGTAAAATGTGGCTACAAGTTCACAATTTATTAGAAAAAGATTATCATACATGTATCTAAATTGGGTTCTTTTTGGCAAATAAAATATTCTTGATTTTTTTTTTTTTTTTTGGCAAAAATCGGCTCATGCAATAAAATCCTTAGAGCTAGCCCCAAGTAGTACCTCCAGAATTTAATTTGGCTAATTCTTGCTAAAATGATAAATTTTCTAGCGCCAGCCCAGCAAATAGCTGGTAGAACTGAAAAGTTTTCCGTTAAATATGCATTGAACGCTGCTATTGTCAAGAAACAACACTTCACCCCAAATGTTTCCTATTAAAAAATCAAGCATTAGAGACTAAGGCTACCCACTAGTATTGTACAATATTGATCAGGTGAACATATATGCGTGGGGTCCCAGTAATTAACTTGGTGCTAAGTGCTAATATCAGGTCCTATAATGTAAACCATAACTTTATCATAATCTAGTTTTTGAGCTCCATCGTGTTTTTAAAAAAAAAAGTGCATCAGAGGATTGCTTTATGGGTGTAAAGTGGTCCCATGCCTTCAGTTAACATGGTTCACGTAAGTCCATCATAAGTGTGTGTATTAGCATCCAAACTGGGAAAAAAAGTTTCCCCAAAAGTATTCTGTTCGTTTAGCTTGTTGCTGTAACCTGTGAACTGTGAAAGAAAACATGGAATTCCACTCGCCTTTGGCCAGAGATGAGTCCAGATTGCCAGGAGAGTTGGCATCAGTTATTTACATGCAATTTTGAAATTACTTAAGAGACGCGTTTTCTTCTCCTGTCTCCCAGATGTGGATCCCCGTCCCCCTCCCATAATCCATCAGGGGCCACAGAACCAGACTCTTCCGATAAACAGTGTCGCCATGCTGCAATGCCAAGCATCAGGGGATCCCATGCCATCGATTCGTTGGTTTAAAAATTCTCATCCACTGAAAACAAACGACCCACGGGTGACTTTCCTCGACTCGGGGACCTTGCAAATTTCAGGTAAGTAAAGTGCCGTGGTCTCCCGGGGGAGAAAGATGGAAGTATATTTGATTAGAACAAGATAGTGCCATCAGACTTAAGTGTATTCAAGTTACAGGAGGAAATGGGGATGATTAATTTGGAGTGTTTGACTGCAAAATTGATTAACATTTGTCCTGCAAAGGACATTGTCCCTTTTTTTTTGACTTCAAGCTTAGGGTTCAAAGCGAACCGAGACAAACTAAGGATCAGGAAATGTTTCAGCAAAATTCTGAGGGGATTCAGTTTTGTGTGAAGGCTGGTGTGCACCTGACTTCTGTTGCTTTGAATGTTTAAGCATATCTGCAGTTGGTAAGGATCTGAAACAGTTAAATCAATGCAAAAAGTACATGTAGTTAGTTTCATTGAAAAGTTCAATAAACACAAAATACATGTGTATATTGCAGAAAATTGTTTTAATCACAAAATACAGAACCAAGGATGTTTACATACATGCACACATGTACATGTAGATATATAAATATATACACACACATGTACATGTATATATATATATATGTGTATATATATATATATATATATATATATATATATATATATATATATATATATATATATATATATATATATAATCAGGTAAACCCTTGATATATTGCAGGTAAATGTCATTATGAAAGACTTCGAAATGAATTATTTTCAGATCTTCGGCAGAGTGACTCGGGCCTGTATACCTGTAAGGCAGTCAGTGAGACTGGCGAGACAATTTGGAGTGCGTCCCTTACTGTCGAAGGTACAATTTCCTGTGACACAGCTTCTGTGCTCACAACTACTTAATATATACATTACACCTTGTTGTTGCCCATGAAATATGAACTTATCAGTTTAGTTTTATTAGTCGATTTTCATTCAAGTTATAGATACATGTAGGTAGTTGTGGTTTCAGCTTTTGCCTAAATAAACATGCTGTCCACTTGTAGATAATTGCAGCATTGCATAGCTGTGTCAAATGAGTAGAATTTTGTCTATGTCTTGTAAACTTTGTTGAATGCCTGTGGTCAGTTGTATGTATAATACTTTCAGGTCTCCGACATTTCTTTGCAAGATATGCATGCATATACATGTGTATATATATAGCACAACCCAAGTGTCTGTAAAGACGAGAAATATTCTGTGAAACAAACTGAATTAATTCTGTTTCAGTGATTACAACCACACGCGGTAGGGTTAAAGGTCATAGCCAGAGGTCATATTCTTAGGTTTTGCCCAGAAAATGCACTCTTTTATCTTTGCACAAACGTGGTCTGGGAGCGTCACAGGTTAAACCACAAAATATGGAATGAACAAACTCTTGAGTGTGTGTCTGTCCTGGAGATTGACTTCTTTTCACAGTTTTATCTCAGCAATGATTGTTGCACCAAGCTTGAACCAATCTTCGCACCTTCTAAAGTCAGCAAAGTAATCCTCTCCCGAATTTTGTAATTTTATGCTTTGAAATACTTCAATATTTTGTACATATGTTTTATTGGATAATTAAACATAACCAACCCCAAACTCCCCTGTTATTGATTTATATCCCTAACACAACATAAGCTAATATCACATTGTGAGCTGTAAAAAATGTGTAGATTTGAAGAGAGTGGCTGAATGAATCACAAAACTCAGCTAGCTGAATTTTTTTTTTTTTAATTTTTTTAATTTTTTTTTTATGCTGTACATGTATAGCTGAGTGGTGAAAAAATTCCATTCATTCTATTCCTTGTATAAAAGTAAAAAAAAAAAAAAATGTTTTCAGTTTCATAAATGTCCAATATAAGGCAGGAATCTGAAGAGATTCATCGGATTCTAGTTGTTATTTTGTCATCAGAGATCTCTCAAATATATACATCATTAGTCACCAACTAAAAGTAATTCATAAGCTGGGAAGAACAAAACTAACTTCAAAGAAAAAAGTCTAGATATTAGAATTTCCAAACATGGACTCAAAATTTTATTACAGTGATCCAATCATGTCCTTGATTATTACCTGTAAATCACAAAGTTTGATTTAATATGTTTAACAATTTAGAATTTTCGTAATGCAGATAGGAATTCTTTACATATTTATTGAAAACATTGCACATGGGTGCTATACATATTTTAAGAAGCAAATTACCATGAGATACTGATTAAAGTCTTCCTTGGTGCTATACATCATTCAAGTAGCAAATTGCTATGTGATACTGGGTGAATTGTTTTTTGAATCATTGGAGTGGATTTCATTTATTTTTAAGCTGTGAAACTTTGAGCCTGTTTGAAAATTTCTTTGCCTCCAAAGCAGACCCAAGCCGTGTGTTGTCTACTCCAATAGATGTACATTGTAGCCGCATTAACACACAACTGGGTCTGTGTTGGGGGCAAACAGTCGCTGTGCAAGGACGAATTCGAGTCCTTGCTTTGCATGCCTCTGGTTGGCAATTTCATGCTTGATCTTGGGCAACTTAGATTTTGTTGCGAGGTTCACATCTTTGTTGTCATATGACTTTCACATTTTATTATGTTACATCTGGAAAGAGAATGTGTTTGGACAGTACGGCATGCTTCAAGGGCAAAAAGAGTGCACAGATTTGCTATTAATTGATAATGATTTTCAAAAAAAAAATAATAATAATAAAAGAATAAATGACCAAGATTAAGTGAATGGGAGTAAGATTTACCTGTTTGGAAAAAGCATGAAAGTATTTTGTTTTTTTCAAAACCTTATTTTGGATTATGGTTGTATTCTGTATAATTTTTAAAGTTGTGGATACCTTTTTGGTTTGAACATTATTTTACCATGGAGCATGTGGGCAGGTCACAAGGCATAGTGTTGCTAAAATTGGACAATTTTAGGGTTTCTCAAAAGCCATATGTGTGTTTCAGTATGCATGCCAAGTTCATATGAAATGTGAGGCAGTTTTGAAAAATTGGCATGAAATCATTATAAAGAGTGCACACCTGTGAAGTCTCCGCCCATTTGGCCAGAGTTTCCTACTTATTGACCTTAATTTTCCAAATTTTCGACATATATTGTGTTTATCTGGCACATGTACTGAACTTCTTTGTTTTTTTGTTAAATATAAAATCTTCCCATGGGAGTAAGAAATCTCCCATATTCGTGTCAGAGCATGTTGTCAGGTATGACTGGGGGACTATAGTATATGCTAAAATATCTTGGGGTCAGCATTGCTTATACATGTATATGTAAATTATATATACATCTTATGAGACTTTGTGCCTTTAAGATAGTGAACAATGGCCCAGTGTGTTCTGTAAATTGCCTAATTTTTGTTTGTTTGAATTTATACAGACTTTTGTATTTTTGACCTTTGGATGTAATTATAATTTCACTATTTTGGACATAATTCTTATTCAAACAATGTCAAAATATTATTTCACTGTGTTTTTTTTTTTTTTTTTTGTAATGGTTTTGTCCCATCAGCGAAATAAATGAAAATAAAAGTACAGTGAAATTAAAGCAATTTGCAGTACTTTAATAATATGCCTGAGTGCAAAGTAATTGAATGTGATATCTACTAAATGCTACTGGCTTGCATGCAGAACAAAAGATGAAAAAAAAAAATTCTTAAAAAGTTTCAGTCTGAACATTATGTTCCTGTGGCCTTAGACGGATTGTGTGCCATCCGACAGATGCAGGTTGTTGGAGTTTTTTTGCTGGAAGATGTAGTTTTGTTATTTGCAGTATGGGAAAAAACAGTACTTTTTTTTCTTTAAATGACATGATAAAAAAAGAGAAATTACAGAGTGGAATTGTGGCGTGTGCTCTAACAGCTTGGGCTCATCAGTGCTTGTAAGTGGTAAAAATATCGTATGATGTACGGTGTTTATAAAAATGTCACCACAGAATGATTGTTTATGATACTTAAGTACAGGATCCTGATTGATGCAGAAAGTATCTCCAAGCATCAATTTGTACCCCAAAAAACCCCACATTTTTTGTTGGAGTCACAGTGTGTTTTGGTGCATGATCTTCAATATTTACATTTTTTTTAGCACCCACGAATCCATCGGTGATATTCCACCGCACTCCAGAACCCTCCACGTTCCCAGGGCCTCCCACTAAGCCAGGCGTCACTGATGTTAGGGAAACCAGTTTGAGACTGACATGGGAACCAAACTCCAACCAGGGGGCGTCTTCTGTGTTTGCGTACACTGTGGAGTATTTCAGTCATGAAACAGGGGAGGTGAGGACTGCTGATGTAAACTGTATACACAGGAGGGCTGGCACGGATTAAGAGCCTCATGGAATGGCGATTGTTTTTGTTTGTTTTTTTCTTGTGCCATGAACATACATGTATAAGGATTATGTTTAAATTAAATTAAAAAAAAGGTGTGGGTTTTTTTTAGCTCTGCTGACCATAGGTCACAAAGCTTATGCGATCACTTGTGCAGCTGGCCGTTATTCAATCCATCCATCCAGCCTTCCTTCTGTAAACAATTTGCTTGTCAACAGGATAGCATCAACAATTTAAAGTTAGCCTCTTTAAATTTTTTGGACATGTTCAATAAATGAAAATCTAGGTTCTTTTCATTATCGGTGGTACCACTTACAGGATTGCATAAAACACCAACCAAAAAGTGAAAAAATTGAAAAAACTCTGGTATCCTTAATTTGTGATGGATCTCTGTGAAATTTGGTGGAAATGTTTGGGAGGCTAATATGTGGAATCTGAGCTCTTCTGGAGGTTCCACGTACAGCAGAACAGAAAATATGAGCCAATATGTGCTCAGACCTATAAAATTCAGTATCATGAGAAACAATCAGGCTAACTTAGTCCAATGTCACAGCATATGTGTATTATGTCTAAAAGTACAATATTACAAAATATGAGTGACCTTGACATACATTCTCAAGGTCACTGAGGGAATACATTTCAGGAGATGATATTTTTGTGATGGTCATTCCTCTTTACATTTGAACATATGTGCATTTTACCATTACAGGAATATTATATAGATAAAAGTTTGTGATTCGTGGAGTGTTTGTGGCACTACTGGTGGTGTACAATGGAACTAACATTATAAATGCAAAAAACACATTAAATTCAATATTGTGGTCATAAATAAAGATGGATCTTTGAAACTTATCCAGCTATGCATTGGATCAATGGTTAACTTCTGTGAAAATTTCGTTGACTGTGACCGAACTTTTGAAGGTCAAAATACAAATTGCATACGTCATTGATAACAAAGAAGTACAAAATATAGCCATAAGTGAGCTAGGGTTACTAAATTGATATAAAATACACGTTGTGTATGGGTATCAATATTTTATACACGATGAATGGCCTTTAATGTAATTTTTAAAGGTCACTGGTGGAAGAAAAGTGGAATTCATTTGGCTAATTTTACCAAATTTACAACAAAGATGTATCATATATGGAAGTGAGATACTGAGGACTGACAACTTTGAAATGAAGATGCAGGTGCAATATAGCCATGGTGCAAGCAGAGCATTAGGACACTGTCTCTTTCAGTGCAAAGTTTTGACTGAGTCAACAGCTTTCCTTGACACACTTCGAGTACATTGAATCTGAAACGCACCAAGGAAATCTGTTGACCTGGACCATACTTGTGTGCTAGCACTTGAGTGAAAGGACGGCTACAAAGACCAGGGGTTTGAGGAGGTCGATTGAGAGCACAGTAGCATTTTCCAATGAAAGATCTAAGTCTCTCACTGCCAACTGTGACTTAAGTAGACGGACTTAAGATAAATGTCTCTGAATTATTAAATGGATGCCATATTAGTATTCTTTGTAAAAAGGCTTATCACTCAAGTACCAGCATGCCTGTAGTCCTATAGGTTATAATGGTCCAGGGCAACAGCTTTTTGGGGCATGCTTTGGGCACAATGTGCCCAAAGGGCCCAGAGGAAAGCTGTTGACTCAGCCAAAAATTTATGCTGAAAGAGTTAAACCTCTCAAATTTTAAAAGGACAATGTTAACAGCATTGCCTGGGGGCAGGGTGGGAGATAACATTGGGGTATGCTGAAAGTTAACGTTGGGTATACCGTAAGTTAACCTGGGGTACGCCGTAAGTTAACCTGGGATATGCTGTAAGTTAATGTAGGGTATGCTGTAAGTTAACCTGGGGTACACCGTAAGTTAACCTAGGGTATGCTGTAAGTTAACCTAGGGTATGCTGTAAGTTAACCTAGGGTATGCTGTAAGTTAACCTGGGGTACACCGTATGTTAACCTAGGGTATGCTGGAAGTTAACCTAGGGTATGCTGTAAGTTAACCTAGGGTATGCTGGAAGTTAACCTAGGTATGCTGTAGGTTAACCTAGGGTATGCTGTAAGTTAACCTAGGTATGCTGTAAGTTAACCTAGGGTATGCTGTAAGTTAACCTGGAGTACGCCGTAAGTTAACCAGGGGTTACACTGTAAGTTCATCAGGGATATACCTTTTATATCAATACATGTACATGTAGGTCAGGTCATACTGGTCAAGTCTCCACAATTTGATGGGAGTCTCCGCCACTTTTTGGCCACATTGTCCTATTTTTCAGAAATTTAGCATATGTTGGACAATCTCCCAAAGTCTGTTTGTAAATTTTGATTCCTTTATTAAATGTAAAATCTCCCCAATGTAAAAAAAAAAATTGTTTTGTGTGAAAGGTTGCTGACAAGCATAAGATTTTGGCGTTTCTGAATCAGTTTGTTTTCCTTTATAGATCATATAAAACTAGAAAAAAAAAATGTTGAAGCAAATGCCGTCTAACTGCTGGCCACTTTAGGCTGGCTTCGAAGGGTTAACGGCTTGGGAAATCAATAAAGGAAGCCAGCGAGTGACTGCAGAGCCCAGCCCCTTGAAGAGTATTGACACAGTGTCTGGCAGGAACAGCATGCATATGAAAAACACGAAGAGGAAACACAGGCAACTGGAGGGGAGCAGCTCCACATCAGAATTAATTATAGATAGACGTAAACACAAGTAGACAAACTCGGCATGAAAAAACATTGAAAATTGTATTTAGACGGAAGAAGTAGGTCTAATTTGGACAGTTCTGTATGGTCTTAAGCGTGAATGTTGACTAGGACCTGTTGAGAAAGTTTGCCAAAGACAGATGTGACCTCAGTTACCTGTTAACCAGGGAATGTCGTGGCTGTCCCGACATGCGCTTTGCGTAATCCGATTGAGGGACTGTTCATTATTTCATCGTGGGTGGTAGGGAGTAGGGATTGGTTTGTTTTGTGTGGGCAGTATTTAATGCATGTCATTTCAGACATAGAAAATACAATTTGCTTGACAACAGGAAAGTTTTCATCAAGTTATGTCTGGTATATTGGATTGGGTGTTTGAATGCAATCAAGGAGTACAAACAGCGCAAAGCACTTATTTGATTATCAGAGCTTTCAAAGTGAAGATGAATCACGTTCCGTGCAATTTCCACAAAGTGAGATTTTATCATGATTTTTTAAATATTATTGTAAAACCTTGATTCAAAAGCTGCGCTGGATACTGTTGTTAAAATAGATTTTGTTCAGCTTGTTTTTGGTCCATACTGACAGGCAGACAGGGCCTGAGGCTAGCATTGGAGACAACGACGTGCTCTGGAATTGAGACACAGAAAGTACACTGTGATAAGACCATAGTAATCAGGCGTACTTAAACTGCTGTGTTGAAAGGTTTCTGTGTTAATACAGCCATCTTTTTTATGGGTCTACCTCAAGGGAGGGCCCATTATGTTTTTGGGAAGTCTGCCCACCATTTGTGAGCACAATGTTGCAAGACATACAAGCCATCTGACACTCAAATTTTGTGTCATTTTCACCTTGCGACAAGTTCTTTGATTGTTTACAATTTTGTGACCTTGACCTCATTTACAATGTCACAGGACCCATTTTTGTGCAAAGATGGACCCATCAGCCAGTGCTGTTTACCAATTGTATAAGTGTATCTTTTTATCCAGAACCACTTCCTGGTAGTCATTACCCTATTCGGCAGTCCAAACTCTCGACTCTCCAGAAGCTAACCTGTCACTGTCTAACCTATATAAACACAAAAGTACTGTCATCCATATAGTTGTTATGCTCATCACAGTAATTTGGCCTCACATGTCAGGTAGCTAAAGGTCTTTGCTTTACATTGCAGGGCTGGACAGTAGCATCTAACACCATCAAGGGAACCAGCTACATGGTTCGCAATCTACGACAGGATACCGGCTACATGTTTCTAGTGCGTGCACAGAACTCGCATGGACTGAGTCTACCAAGCCCTGTGTCTGGCCCTGTCCGAACAGCCGGTGAGTGCATACTAGGAATGTGCCCTTAACATATCGTTGAGTTTCTAGAGGCAAAACAATTTGAACTTGAAGCTTTATTGAACAATTCACAAAGATCAGACAACACTGCTCATGAACAGTATTTTCACTAAGGAAAGCTGTTGACTCAATCTTTAACTCAGTCTTAATTCAGTGGTTGGGGTGAGACTCAGATATTGGTGTCGGTATATACATAACATTTACATCTTTGGTGCTCAAACTAGCAAACTTAACATGTCAAAATAGAAAGTATAAACATGTGTCCAAGGAGACTGTAGGGTGTACATGTGGAGAAATCGCAGCGTTTGGTCTGTTTACCAAGCAAATAAAAATGTAAATGTGGAAAAGGAATGAGATTTTCTTCTTCGTTTAGACCACAGAAGACTTAGTCAACAGTTTTCTTCAAGGTTCCCTGGTACTATGGGTGCAGAATACTCACAGGGGGCCCAGAAGAGCTCTTGCAATTTTATATTATTCATAATATTCACAAACCAACCCCCACCTTAAAAAAAACATTCACACACACAAAAACCTGACACAGGTGATATATACGCCACTGGATATTTGCTGCAAATTTTAACTCTTTCAGTGCCAAATTTTGGACTGAGCCAACAGCTTTACTCAGCACGCGTTGGACGCAATGTGACCAATGCGTGCAGAGAAAAGCTGTTGACCTGCAGTATTCTCTCTGGAACTATAGGCATACTGGTACTTGAATGAAAGGTCTTTTTACGAGGAATACGAAACTGGTATCTTAATGATAATTCAGACTAGTTTGACTTAAATAGATCGACTTAAGACATGATTGACAATGAAAGAGTAAACGGAAAAAAGTTTCAGGCTGTGTACATTGGCCTTTGGTCTCCTGGGTTTAACACAGAGAAGAAATATTTTATTTTTCCTTTTTTTTTTTCTTTTTATTCCCAGGAGGTGATGGCTCGCACCCTGCCTTGCCAGATTATGACCTCAGCCTGGTAAGCGAGAAGTTCAGTGGGCAGATTGTTACGATCACTGATGTCGACGTGCTCAGCTCCACCGCCGTTAAACTCAACTGGCAGGTAGGAAGACATTAGAGACAAGCGATGTGAAAACGGTTTTCATGCCGTGAAGTGTGATGAAAAGTCATGATGCACAAAAATCTCGCGCTCTGATGTGTGTTAATAGTCCAGTGAAAACTCATTATAATAACACCATTTCTTCCCGGAGATGTTTCGTATAACTGAATATGTCTGATAAATGAGTCAAATAAGAAAATAAATCTTTTACCATGAAAATTTGTGCGATTATATTGATTGTGTCGGAAATCTGAATGTCGTTATAATGAAGTTTCACTGTACTATGTTATCCCTTTTCAGCACACAGGCCACTTAAAAAATTTATCTTAAGGAAAGGTTACATATCTACCTATATTTGGATTTTTGGAGCAATATTTACACATAGATTATCTAAAATTAAGGAAAATCTGGCAAAATTTCATGAATTAGGGAAGACAAAGTAGAGGGGGCACTTAAAAGGGATAATTTGGTATTTTATGTTCGGAACGAGCGGGACCCAAACCTGCAACCTTTGGCACCAGTCGCCTAGCTGAACTGGGAAATGCACATATCCACTCGACCAAATCCCCATTCTTTGTATGTTGAAAATTGAGAAAAATCTGTATTTGGGACCATTTCATTCCTTATCAGTGAGATTGTATTGCATAGTTTTATGCTGAATACATGTATATCCCTTATGCTATAGATTTATGGCATAGCAAAAGGGGATATTCAGGGTTGTAAATTGCATGTGACACCAGTTTTTGTGGACAGCCAGGAGCCAATCAGCAGGGCTGTATTTATTTACCCACCAGGTGACTCTGCTTGTTAGTAGCTAGTTACATAGCATAAGTTACCAGTGCTGCCATCTGCAACACGTCATCTGTTGAACTGCCACACTGTTAACCAAACAGCCATAATCAGAAATCTTTTTTTCATATTAGCTTATGCATAAGCATGCACAGGCAGCCATTACACTTGCCTCTTATGAGCCAGCTAACCGGCCAGATCGGTCAGGCATTGTTAGTCAGTGGTTTGAAAGTTTTGTGTCACTTTTGGCACTGCCTTGTCAATTTGCTTATATCAGAAATCTCAATGATATCCAATGAGCTATATGTATGAACTGAAAGTACAGAATTTCTTGAAGTTCACAGCATGATGATAATTTTACGGTGGCTTTAATGTTCACATCAAAGCCTGCTTTAATATGCTGAGTATTTCCAGCAATAATTAGGGACGTTAGGCTGACCTGACACAGTGGTTTAAAGTGGTCAAAGAGCTTGCCTACAGTTTGGGATAGCAGTACAAGTTTTACTTGCAGTGGTTCATGAGCAGACATTGTCACCGACCAAGGAAATGGTTACAGCAGATTGTGAATTATTTTGACAATCTTTTGGCTGTGGTAGTGGCATATTTATGCCTCGTAAACAACAATTTTTGTCTCATTGTAGCATATTTTTCCACGAAACCTGAAGCCGTGCTGTATATATTTAAGCTTTCACATATGAGAGAATCACGAGCACAAAAATAAATTGCTTGTTTCTAACAGGTCGAGAGGTCCCAGCGTTACATCGAAGGCTTCCATATCAAGTATCGCGTGGTGCCACACGGACACACCTCGACTCGGCTGGTGGGCGCTCATCAACACCAGCATCACAAGGACTACATCATCGAGACTGTCACCGGGTCTGCCGTCAATATGTACGTTTTACGGAACCTGGAGAAATACACGTGGCATGAGTTTCGCGTACAGCCATTTTATAAAGAAATCGAGGGTCAGGAGAGCAACCCATACAAAATACAGACCATGGAAGATGGTGAGTTGGGTGATCTTGTTCAGCAGGGGCTACTGGAATGGGGCTGCGATTTTATTTTAACTCTTAGATGATCTTACAGAAAAGGGCTGTGGCTTAGCTCTGAGATGATCAAAAATGTCCACATGTGAAGTGTTGCTCCCGAAGATGCTTCTACTTAAATTTTCTGTCAGAAAATGTGTTTTTTCAAAGGAGAATTGTAAATAACATATCAGGATAAGATGGCAGAAGTCGACAGCTATCATAGATTTGAGTTGGGTGCAACCTGTGAATTTCATAATTGCACCATACCTTGCACATAAAATGACCTTGACCTTCATGTCGGTTTCATTTTCAGTCCCTTCATCACCACCGCAGAACATAGTGACCAGACTGACGAAAAACAATAGTATTATACTGGAATGGTCAGCCCCGGCCCCAGAGCACCAAAATGGACCACTCCGGGGCTACAAGGTAGTCAGGGGGGCAGGGCACGCATTGACACCTCTGTACACAGAAAATACCACTTTACTCAAAACATGTCCGTCTATACACTAAACTTCTCATTTGAGATCATATAAACTATATATTTTCTAAAAGTATGCATTTGGATTAAGCTATTTAAAATAATGAAATCTCTGTAAGTGTTACGAAGTTGAAATTTAAGTGCTTAATTTAAAGCTTAATTTTACATGTTTTTTGTGGAAAAACGAAAAAATGGCACAAACAGCAAAAATGGGAAACCTCCTTATGAGAACTGAAACACTACACTTCTAGCTACAAAACTGCATTTTAAATTGTGGATAAGGGTATTAGTTCAAAAATTTACTTGATGCTTAAATTAAAGTTGAAATTTTAATTTTTAGAAAATTTAAACAGCCATGCAATTACAACTAAACCCCTTTTCAGAAATGTAAAATACAGGTGTGGAGAGGGTTAGATGTTCGTTCATTTGACACTATAAACTAAATCTGATTCATATTTTTCAAATTGCTGTTTTAATATTTGGGTTTTTTTGTTTTTTGTTTTTTTTGGTGGGTGGGGGGTGCAAAACGTAAAAATTTCAATCAAAATTTAATTTCATCAGTACCAATTCTAAAATTTTATATTCAGAACCTGCATCAAACTTGATGGCCGGCTTTTTTTTTGGGGGGGGGGGGATTAGATTAACCATTTACACTCGAGAGTCCTTAAGTATACCATGCCCTTAAGAGCCTGTGCCAAAGTAAGGGTCACTAAAGGGTAGGTTCCAAGGAGACCATTCTGATTCAGAGGATGCTCCTCAATTGCATGAATATTTCGGGACCAGGAAGCATCATGAGGGAAGGTATGGGAGGGGAGTATGTCCTCTCAATGTTGGAAAATTTAGAGAAATGAGAGTAAAGTGATGCATTCTGATGCATTACTGTTGAACCTTGTACCTAAAAAAATGAAATGTAAAAAAAAGAAAAAAAATCTCTGTTATAATGGAGGTAGCTACGTGTTATAACTGGTTGCAAATTTGAATGCCAGGAGCTATTTTTCACAATTCTTAAGATCGGGAGATATTCAGTAAAAGACAGGAACGATCCTAAAACTTGGTGAGTTTTGGAACCTCTGCTAAAATATCCTACTGGCCAAAGCTCAGAATCAAGAATGATTCTAAAAAAATTACATACTTCCTTCACAGAGAATTGATATTTTCTGTGCAGTTTACTATTGTGCTGAATTGTCACCTTTTTCAGTGAAACTTGATCATAACAATACCCAGAAATGTGACCTACTTATTCACTTAATGACACAAGTTTGGAAGGACTTAAAGTAAAATACATTTGTTATGTGACTCAGTTTTCTTTTCTAACATATTTAGATACCTGGCATATTTTTCAGGGAACGGATGTTGTCATTATAGCAAGGTTTCATTGTATTACAGAGACAGCTCTGTTGGGCTCCATGTAAATAAATGAAATCATTTCAGAAGTATGGGTTGGAAAATATACCGCACTCAATCAAATGGACTCGTTTCTCTAAAGTCCTTATCAGATTTCAGGTTAGATTGAGAGGAGTAAATTAATTATTGTGCATGATTGTGCCAAAGCTTGTTCAAATCCCCAGACAGCCATTTATTCGTTAATTTATATGGCGGACCCAGGTCACTTATGTCACCAAATATGGATTTTTACGTTTTCAGATATATTGTCTTGGAAATGAAAGCAAGTTTCACCGGAACATCACCGTGAATGCAAGCGTTCATTCCATTGTGATCAAGGATGTAGTGCCAGGCATGCAGTACAAAATCTCCATCTTGGCCTATAACAGAATGGGGATGGGTGTCAAAAGTGCTCCGCAGATTGCAGGTATGTGTGCCAAGGCATGTCCAAAATGTTATCTGTTTCACATTGTGAATTAACAATAAAACGTCTAATGGGCATCATGTAATATGTCAATAGAAGGATGTATATGTCATACATCTTTTCTTTACGGTTATGTATCTCTTTAAGTGTTACCCTCTACTGCCCTTCATCCCCAACCCCACCCACCCCACCCCCACCACAGGAAGCCACCCCATGCACAGAGGCCTTTTCCCCATGCGTCAGGTGTGCTATTTTCATTGTATTTTCCTCCTCAAGAGAAAACATGCTTCATAATGAGACCACATTCCTGGCACAGTTGGGTAGACTTCTGTATATCAAGTGGTTACAAAGAGTTGGGTAACTTCTGTGATAGAATTTCCTTTTATGTCAGTTTGCTGTATTTCAATAGTTTTGCGTTTATCAGGCCCCAAGTGCTATTTTTTCCTTGTTATTTAACCTCTATTGAGAGACTGCCTGCCTTATGTGACCACCTTTGGACTTGCTGTGGGGATGTTCTCTCATGGGATGGTGTAGGGTATTGATCTGGTTTGTGAAAACGATATGATGCACCTCAAGTGTTGATATTTGCCACCAGGTGGAGCTGCCAGGGAGATCCAAGGCATTCTGAAAGAGCCCTGGTTTATTGCCACCATCATTGGGACCATCGGAGGGACTCTATGGTTCTTCCTCTGTGTATTCAGTGTGTGGATCTACAGAAAAAGACGGGCTCGCAAAAAGATGCATAACAACGGAGTCACATGTGGTAAGCTCTAATTTAACTGAAACAACACCCTTTTATGGCCATAGAAAATTGACATGCATCTGGGTCTTTTTTTCTTGCACACATGTATGAGCTACAAAGACTGTTAACCCCTTCCTGGTACAAAGACTGTTAACCCTTTCCTGGTACAAAGACTGTTAACCCTTTCCTGGTATAAAGACTGTTAACCCTTTCCTGGTACAAAGACTGTTAACCCTTTCCTGGTACAAAGACTGTTAACCCTTTTTTGGTACAAAGACTGTTAACCCTTTCCTGTTACAAAGACTGTTAACCCTGTGTAGGAAAGGGTTAAATATGTATATGTAATGAAAATTCACCCTTTCCTGGTACAAAGACCAAAGCCATTTTGTTCTGAAAACATAAATTGCTTTTCAAAAAAATAAATAAATAAAAATAAAGTATGCTGAAGTCCAGGATTACTGCAGTAAAATTCCTGATGGATTTAAAATTAGCCACAATCCCAGCCATGGATCATTCCTAGCATTTGTTATTCCTTGAATTAAGACTGAGTTAACAGCTTTCTTTGGCAAGGCTTGGGCACTAACTAAGGGGTAAAGGGTTAATGTGCAAAGCTTGGAAGTGGGCTGTGGTTTGTTAGTAGTAGATGCTACAAATTGGCCTTATTGATTTGAACTGCACAGTGTTTGTATGGCGCTAGACTTATATCTGTATATTACTTCTACAGTTCCTGTACACAAGAGTGAAGACCCATCAAGGTACGTTTTTCCCAATTATCGTATACTTCTATTTTGTTTGTTAAGTGTTTACATGTTTATCCCACCTTTTACAATTGGGTACAGAAAAGGTGGTATTTTTTGGCATACAGAGTTTCACACTTCATCAAAACCCTACAATACAGTTTTCATTTGAACCATTTTAAACTTCATGCAGAATATTCTGTTTCAAACAATTATTTTCTCTTGTGTGGTATGTGGGTATGATTGAGATAATTTGTCATTTTTATGTACAGAAATTTATGGAATGTATGTATGTGCGTGTATATACCTTCCGTGTCATTCATGTTATACGTATATGTATGTCTCATACTTGCCTGGGTGGCTGACCTTCCTAAATTGACTAATGTGGTGTAACCTGCTATGTTTCAAGAGTGGTGTTCATTACCTTTTGTCACAACAGTTTGAAGCATGTCATTAATTTCTGGTCACCTGCTGTAAATGGTCACCTTTTGTTGACAAGGGATGGCCTCCTTCAGCAGATTTTTTTTTTCTTAACACAAGTTATGTGCCACACAAACACAGTAACCATGATATTATTTGGATACAGTCTACCATCTAAGTTTGAATGTTCTAATGTAATTGTGCGTCACGTTTGTCAAACACAGTTTTTTTTGCACTAATGATACTAGTAAAATATCATAGAGCTAGTAGTCCTTTTTTTTCTCTCTCTCTTTTGTTTAGTGCTTTTGTTTTCCATGTTTGTCACTCTGTCCACGTCTTGTCTGTCTACTTGTTAATTTACCTGTCTCTGGATATGAACATATTAAGTCAATATGATGTGGAACTGGTGAATATCTGACATATGTATTCCAATTATCCATCCAAAGAGCTTCTTGTCAGAGGTTAAGGCTGTAGTCAAACTTGGTTTGAAGGCTCTTATGTGTGAGTTTATTTTGATCTGATGGTATGGTTTACACATGGCTATATGACCCTAGAGTGACACACATGACCTGCCCGACTTCTTAACCTACACTCTTCTGATTGGACAATTCCCTGTCAAACTTCAATGTGATTGGACAATTTCCTGTCAAACTTCACTGTGATTGGACAGTTCATTGCCACACTTACTTGATACTGTGCAATCTGAATTCGGATTCTAAGTGCTACCTTTTGTCTTATTGCATTGTTTCATACTGGCGATTAACAAAACATAATTTTCCCAAAGATCTGAGCAACAAGAAGAACTTTGGACGTAAACTTGTAGCACTCAAGTTTGATGCATCTATCAGAACTGAACGGTTTGTGAAAAATTTCCTGCAAGGGAATCCAGATAAGGTTCAACTGATGCATATCAGCTGTGAGTCTGATCAAAGCATTGAGCTTGATGGAGTTGACATTTTTCCAGAGTTTTCTGTCAAACTCTTAGGAGTCCACCTGGACTCCTGCCTGTCTTGCAGCAAAATATTAGTGAAGTCTGTAAAAAAAAAAAAATGACTTGTGGTCATTGAAAACAAACTTTTTTCTTTTGTGTGAATCTGTTTTACTGCAGTTTAACTAGACAAGGGAACAGTTATGAAAATAGCTCAAAATAAAATGTAGAAAAATTACCATTTTAACTTTCATAGAGAGGACTTTGGACATGCACTTGAGCATATTTAGTTGAAAAGCAGCTTTTCTCTCTTCAAGACAGCAAATCTTCCCACCCTTGAAACAGGTCGTCTAAGAGCCCTTGCCATTGTATTTAAAGCCATTAATGGAATAACAACCCCCCCCCCCAAAAAAAAAATATCCAGGATCTATTTCACTCAAACAGAACAAATACAGTCTGTGTGATGGCAGCTGACTTGTAGGTACATCCTGCAATGTGACAAAAGGTGGTCTGCTCCCATTTCGTATCAGAGGGCGAAATTGTAGGAAAGTCTCCCCCCCCCCCCCTTGCCTTCGTAGACAGACCAATACCGCCGCGCTATTCATATTGTGGATTTCTATTGACAGCGGACTTGGTCTGCCGAGGAGCTGCATCAGCATTCAGATCCTAGCGCTGATGCTCCGTGAAACGGAGAACTTCAGTAAAACGAGCTGTATATTTCAGATCTGTATCTGTATATTCCTGCTACTGTAAGTGCTGTCAAAACATGCCACTGTTTACCAACGTGGGACAGATCTGGAGCGGAAGTGACGTACACGGCTACACTGATTGGCTGATCGGTCACCACAGTGTTTACTCATGCATATTTATGACCGTCGCCCGTCTTGGCCTTGCGTGCAATACACAGTTTTTCTATTGGGCCCTCCGTCCGTTACACAAATTCGCTATTGGCCGCCGTCCCGTAGTAACCATATCAGAAATCTTCGCACCTAAGTTGTATGACCAGTTTTATTGCCCTGTGAAACGGATTAATGCAGGTCCTCGGCAGACCCTTCGAGCGGGGTTATGTTTTTTTCGCCCTCAGTCAGACCGCGGTGAGAAGGGTCTGTCTACGCAGGCAAACCCCCCCCCCCCCCCATCATGAAACAGATTCCAGACTTGAACTCGTTCAGACAGGCAATCAACAAATGGAGTGCACCAACATGAAACTGCTCATATTGTAAATACTGATCAAAATACCTGACTGATATTTTACATGAGTACAGTATAAAGTGTACAAGTCATCATTTGTATTAATAGTTTCATCCTGTATGTATGGATGTCATTTTATGAATGTTTATATTTATATTCATAATATGTCAGTGACAAGAGCTGTTATAGCTCAGGTTAGTTGTTGTTGACACTGACTATAGATAAAGATTTATCCTACTAATCTAAAAATTTAAGCAATAATCATTTTGGCTGGTGGCCAAATTGGTAAAACATATATGCACAGAGAATGATGATCCATTTTATTTGCGCTCACTACACGAATAAGTACAACAGAAGGTGTGCAAGAAAGTGTGGATCACAGTACAATTTGGCAGGTTGTCCAATATTGCGTATACACTGAGTGTCATGTGCATGTCATTCAATTTCGACAGCATGAGCATTTTACTAACATTCTACTTGTGATCTCCTCATCACCACTTTGTTACGCTGTGTAAATCTGAATTCTTTTAACACACTTGTGCATGCAAATTCACTTTTTATTGTATTTCCTAAATTTTTAGATTCGTGTTTTATTTATACAATTAACCTGTACTGACCATGATGACTTATGTATCGTTGTATGTAGTTTATAGCAGACAGAAGACAGGAGCATGATAAATTACATACAGTCAAATATATGTTCTGTGTGAAGCTGCTGTGTATTTGTCCCACGTTTTCATAAACGCATGCTGAGGTTCTCTATGGTAGTCGTGATTGGTTAACTAACACAAGACGCGTGATGATTGGTTACTGGGAAAGACTCTTCTCATTGGTTTATATGGTGAAGCTGGTAGAGTGTCCATTTCTGTGACATCATGATTGTATACTGAGTATCTTGTAACCTACAATACCATGACTTCCAAGGTTGCTAGATTGGATTACACGCGTCTCGCCCTGATGCCTATGCCATAACTTGCAACTTTTTTCCATTTGAAAATGAGGCATTGTTGATAAACATGAATTTTATCTGCTTCAGTTTCATCGTCATTCATAAAATGTGGCTTTTAAAGTTGTAGTAGCATTTGGCTATTTGGCTACTGCTAGCCCTAACAGAAACACACGTCTAATTCTAGGTTAAGCTTAAGGGACCCAAAGCCCCGCATTGACAGCCTACTTTTTTACATAAAAAATAATGAGCGTTCAGTGTCGCAAATTTGCTTCTTTTTCAAGGCCGTTACTAAAATGTGACAAATCAACGTCTGGATACATTGTACTCAGAGTGTGCTGAGGAAAATTGAGCTACAGTGGAACCTGCTTTATGTGGCCATCCCATTTTGCCATGAAAAAAATGGTCATATACAACAGGTGGTCTTTTACTGCAGGTAAATTTGCAAAGAAATTGACTTCTACCCCAGAAATGTGGCCACGAACAACAGGTGGTCTCTCATGGCAGTGGTCACATACAGCAGGTAGAAGTGTACCAGGAATGGCCCAAATTGAAGTGCGGCAGAGCAGTCAAGAACTTTGCCTGTCTTGTTTGGTCCTTCACTGTTCTCTAAACTCTTTTACCTGTTACAAACAAAAGTGAGATTCAAAATACTAGTTGGACAACTTTGCTTAATGAGATGGAAAAAGTATTGAGAGGTGGCAAATATTTTATCTGCAGAGCTCATCGTACATTTTGCACAGGGACTATTTGGTATGTCTCAAATTCTTTAACCCAAATCCAGAAAGAAAATGAACGTATTGTTTTGTCAGATCATTCATAAATAAAATAAATGTTATAAAAATTGAAGTGAGAGCCACCGAAATTAGTAGTGTGTATTAAAGTAATTTATCCGTTCAAAAGGATCCTGAGTCAAACTGAAAACAGTATATGGTGTGAGGTCACAGTGGCTCCTGGCGTATGTTAATAAAAAGAATGAAAGCTGTATTATACATATCATGTACAGTGGGGGTCTTGTCAAAGATGATGAAATTGTAAGCAGGTTATAACAATCAAAAGCAGAAAAAAAGAAAAACAATAAAAAATCCTCTGACATTTGAGCAAGTCATTGTAAAATAGAATGGAGCAAAAGAGGGCAACCTTTAAACAAAAGCAAGAGTCACCTCTTTGGAAAAAAGTGTATACACTAACAGAATTAAATATAGATACAGGGACCATCTCAACAATGAAATTTACCTCATTCCAAGCTGCATGGTGAAGGTTTTAGTAAGTGGTTTTTGCATTGCCTGGCAAGTCACACAGCTACCCTGTCACCAGGGCCGACTTGCCAGGCAATGCACAAACCACCAACTTCAGTCTGGGTGTTCTTTCCCTCCTCTTTTTATAAAGAGCATGTCTACAAGAAGTTTTGCCTGGTCTGTTGTACCCGTGTCCAGGGCCAGAGTTTTGGGCGAGAATCCGAGAATCCATTCGGGTAAAGATTCTCCTAAACTTGTCTTTCTTTAAAAAGAAAACTAATTGACAAAAACCCAAATAGATTCTCGCAAAATTGTGCGAAATTCTGGCCCTGTCTGTCATTCCTGTAAGAGAAGAATTCCCAAGCTCAGGGAGATCAGGGACTGGCGTGTTTTTGAGCGGAGTATAAAAAGGTCTACTTGGAAGTTGTGTGGAGGCAATGTAGACAGTCATTGTGGCATGGTATTCTGTAAGCATAGACTCCTGTTGCTTGTTGCTTAGCACTAATGCACTGCTCTGTGTCCCTTCCAGGCTCAGCAATTACCTCAATACTCCCAACTACCTGCACAAAGAGGGTAAGTCCTGCCAGGTCATGTGACTGTCACGTGATCCAACAGTGGTCATGTGATGTACAATGCTTGCACTGGGAAATTGTGGGACATCTTGTTCAGAGACCCAAAATTTTGTGAACAGGACTGTCTTGGAAAAATGAAAAAAAAAATATGAAAAAGAGAGAGAAAAAAAATGGCATTACAGATTTCCCACAAATCTTGGTGGATCAATACCCTAGTGACTTTTTAAAATTTGCATTTAACAGAGAACTTTCAACTTGTCTCTTTTACCAAGGTCTGATTGCCTAACAAACCAGACTCCTTTACTGGCCAATCACAGTGGTCCTTCTGGTAGCCATAGCAACCAGATGTTTGTGCCACCATGTTGCTCCCATGACAGCTCTCACAGCGATGGACTCAATGGCCAAGACTCTTCTGACCCGTATCATTCCTGTAAGACAAGTATTCCCAAACTCTTTGCCTCCCATGTTTCTTCTCATTGTTTCTGTTCACACCTGTACCATGTGTTTGTTAATCATCCTATAGCTCAGACAGACAAATCCCCATTTATAAGGACCAACTGGTGCTCCTAAATTGCATGCAGTTTTGGTATTTTTATTTTAGAGGGTATGCTGATGATTATATTTTCTTTAGATTAGAAAACAAAATCATTGTGAGTTTCTCCGAAATGTGATGACGTCAGTTTAGAGCCCTAGTTCCAAACTGTTGTATATTTTCAATTGTGAAAAATGTACATTCTTAAAAAAAAATATTGTAAAATTTGACTTTATGTACATAATGTGGGTGTTTCTGGTAAAATTTAAAAATCACCACCCTCGCTAATCTTTCTCAAGGTCTACCGGAGATGCAGTAAGTCATAAGTTAAAGGTATATGTAATCATCAATAAGAAGCGGAGCTTTTGAATTATAATCATCACATGTAGATAGTGGATAGAGCAGTTTCGATAGGCATACACAAAATCTCAAGTTGAAGACTTCAAGACAAAGATACTCATAGCGCGGTCTTGTTTCAGTGGATTCCATGCGGCCCGACTTGAGCAACGTCTTGGGGAGCAAACAGGACAAGGGCATGGACGAGAACATGTACAACACACCTAACGCGCCGCAGCCTCCAATGAAAACCTTCTACAACAAGAATAACCCTCTGACAGCTCCCTATGCAACTACAACCCTAGTCACTGGCAATAATGTCCTCAACCAGCAAGTGAGGGAGCATTTCTGCTATTTAGCATCACCTTGGGCAGCATGCATGCTGGCAACTTTGATATTCCTGTGAAATAGTTGTTTAAATTGATTATTTTGGTGCAGGTCATTTTTTTACTTCTGGAATGTTAACTATAAGTTACTTCTTTTAAAGAAACCCACATTGTTAATTTTAAAAAAAATATATACTGTGGGTATGGTGTGTAATTAAGGATTTTCTGTAAATGCATGTAAGTCTTGAGTTGTCATTTGCAACTTCATGAAATAATGATTGATCCCTTGAAAATACAGGCAGAAGTGACCATAAGACAGACTTTTCCAGCTGATGAAATTCACATTTGTATACATTCAAGTTGCTTTTTTTTTGTCTGTGGAGTTAATTTTTTTGACAATTATTCAGGAGTATATCTGTGTTTTCGAGAGACCTTGTTCTGAATGGCACATGTAATGCAAAGTGAATTGTATGTTTTGCAGCAGAACCACACTGGCAGTGCATTTAGGCCCATACAGAATGGTAATATTCGTCAGGGAAGTGCATCCAGTGACAGTTGTATTAAACCAGATATTTCCAGCAGCGAATCAAATAATGATAACAGCAGATCTATTCCAGGTGAGTGCTTTGTTTAAAAGTCTGTTGACAGTTCTGCTTTTGTGTGTGTGTGTGGCTAAAGCCAGGAACATCATGCATTTGCATATACTGTGTTGACACAAACATCCCAAAGAGCTTCAATCCTTGGAATTATTTGAATATCACAGTGTACTTATTTGGATATAGGCACATATGTGTATCTTGAAAAGTGAACAATTTAAACTTAAATGGAGAACAAAAGTACCAACACATTTAAGCAATCAAAATTTGACACTGATGTTGCAAAATTTGTTTCTTTGAGGGAAATTTGGAGTACACATTTTAGGAATATTTGTTTTCTTCAGTGCATGCAAAGTGAAACAAACATGAGATGAATGAATAATCACACAAAGCATTTACTTTGAAATGAGAATGTCATTGATCAGTTGGAAATAACATGGATGTATAACAACTGCCATTACGTATGAGGTGTTTTGACGAGAAGGCTTTTGATTGGAGGATGGTTCACTTGATGGAAGAATTATGAATAAATTGCCCAATCACAGGCCACCTTTGTGAAACATCCTGGATCTGATTGGATGTTTCTCTGCATGAGCTTCCGTCATGGTTTATTTCTACTGCTTTATGCTTTTCGTTTTATAATATGCAAACAATGGAACCTGCCGACAAAGTGGCTCAGAATATGGTGGCTAGAATAACCCAATTGGCTTGTGTCCAATGGAGACAACATTTGAAATAGTGAGATCAGTCTTTCGCAGACATCGTTCATTAAATTGCTCAAGCAAGTAACGTAAATGCCATACCTTTTGAATGATAAGGTAATGCTCTATCACAGGCAAAAATTATAAATCTGTTCCACAGATTGAAAAGTATAACAAAATACGTGGTCAGAAGAGAGAGACTGCTCTTTGTGAAAATGACGCAACTCATTCTTGGGGGGGGAGGGGTTGTTTGTGTTTTTTTTTTTTTTTTTTTCAATCGGAATGTTGGCTTCAGCTTCTTGCAAGAGCATGAAAATGACAGCCATATTTACCGTAAAAGGGAGCACTAGATTGAAGAAGACTGTGTTTGTGATACAGTGCATGTATGCCACCTGCTTACTGTGTACCACAACAGCTTTGGAACACAAGAAGGTCAGAGAGAGGGAAACAAATAACTTTAAAAGTCAAAAATGATTTTTATTTTTCCAGGTTCATTGTCAAGTTTCTAAAGTGACTCAAAAGCACAAGATACGAATGTTGCTTCTGCTCTGTTTTGTTAATTAACCCATTTCTAGTCAACATCTGATTGAGTCAACAGCTTTCCTTGGCATGGGTTGGGTGCAATGCACTCAACCCATGCCAAGGAAAGATGCTCACCTGGAGCATAGCAAAAATGCTTTCTGTTGACGAGAATTTGATGTGAAAAGATTGAGGCAGACGACAATTTATATTCAGGCGCTTTGGTTTGACTTCAGCAGGAAAGGGTAAAGCATCCACTGGATAAATTATCCGACTTTAAAACAGAGTCAACAGCCTTTCTTGGCACACGTTGGTCACTCAGCAACCAACCCACACCAAAGAATGCTGATAACGTAGGCATGATACCCGGATTAGCGTCCTGCATAGTTTTCCCTCAAAGTACTTTTCATCATCAGTGAAGTAGTTGAAGCAAAACATTGAACCTGAGAAAATTGTATTTTTGAGCGGAAAAGGGTAAATCAAAGAGTAAGTCTCAGGTTTTGAAAATGAAGATTCATTAATGTTTTTGTTTTGTTTTGTTTTTTTTTTGTGCAAAAAATATAATGATTCACCCTTTCCCCCACGAATTAAGACTGAGTCAACAACTTTCCCGTGGCATGTGTTGGTCACCCAGGGCCCAAACTATACCACGGAAAGCTGTTGGCCTGGGGCAGGTTATTGTGATGGGTCTAAACTGAGATTTTAATTCCAAATTGTTGTTCATCACTGTTGAAATTAGTTAAAAAAACATTGCAGTAGGGGACATTTGAGACCCGGGACAATTTTGGCCAGTTTAAGATAGAAAGGGTGCAAGATGGATGAGAGGTTGAAAGCTGGCTGGTACTTTGCCTGCACTGCTGACCCGCCTTGTTTGCTTGCTTACTACCACGCTTGCCAATTGCCGTTTTCAGAGATGACACCAGAATACTTCAGCGATTTGATGATCACGCCCCATAGCGATCACAGCGGTTATTCAACAGGTTAGTTTTGAGGTAGACGTAAGAAGGGCAGGCATCACAATACGATGCAGATCTTGTGTTGGTACCAGGCTGTGGAAATCTTTTTCTTGCTATTGCAGACATCGGTGAAGAAGTGAACTTGTAAATTTATAGGAAAAAATTGCTGAAATTAACAAGTAAATAAGAATTAAATGCCTTAACTATATATATATATATGTATGTATGTACAGTTAAGCACGCATTAAACTCAACAGTCATTAAATCATCAACCTTTTGCAACCTTTTTCCAACCTTTTGAGTGAAAGGCAAACCTTTTTAAAACACATTTTTAACACTTTCCAAACCATTTCCTCTTATCACATGGAAACCTTTTTTAAACCCTTTAAAACCTTTGTCTAATGGTTAAGAACCATTTCACACACTTTCTGAATCATATTGATTAAAATGTTGAAATGGTTTGAAATGATTTGCAACCGTTTAAACCATTTGAAACCCTTTGCCAACCTTTTGCAGACCTTTTACAACCTTTACAAACCCCAGTACACTTTGCAACACGAAAACTGCATATGGCAGTTAAGTTTTAGATGGGCTTAACTGTATATATATATAAATACACACACACACACACCAGTGTTGCCAACTTGGTGGAGGTGTATTTTCGGGAAATTATGAAACAGCTAGCGGCATAAGCCACAAAGCCCTCCTAAGGGGGTCCGGGAGCATGCTCCCCTGGAAAAATTTTCAAAAATAGACATCGAAACATCCATTTTTGTGGCATTTCAGGGTACTTGGATTCAAGTTTGAGTGGTGGCATAAGTGCCAAGCACACCACGAGAAGCACAGCAGCTTGAGTTGGCTTAAAAGTATCACTGTTAAAAGCGGATTTGTTCAAATTTACCACATTATTTTTTCATGTCACTGAGAAGGAAAGAAAGTCTAGGTGTCCCAAGAGGCAATTAGGAGGAGTCCTACGTGTGAATAAACTTTTTGAAAAGCTTGCCACATTTTGAGGGATAAAAGTTATTAGATCAAACTGTTTGTAACCCACACTTCCAACAGCTTTGAAAAAAAAGTTATCATAAAAAAAAAATAATAAAATACAGTAGAACAGTGAAGTAATCTGACTTTGGCAGGTTTGATTAGGAAAGGGATATTAGCCAATATACTGAATGAATTAGAATGATATGGCTTGGTTTTTTTTCCCCTCCTTTTTGTTTTGTATGTGCACAAATAATAGACTCAGATACTTACACCAGGACCACTTGATATTATCTTGCATGTTGGTGTTGTGTGCTGTTAGAGTAGGTGAGCAAAGCTGACAAACAGTTTGAATGTGGGTGGTGGTGGCATTAATATGACAGTTCTAAAATTTTTTTGCATTCGACCTAATTTCACGTTCTTCTCACTGGTACTTGATTCATCAAATTATAATGTGTGAAAAAGCGCAATTGTATTACGTTTTAGCATGTTGTATTTAATGGCATGAAATTAAAAAAGGGGATTTTTTTTCTGGTTTAAAAAATTGTGTTTGTGTAAAATTAACCACAGGTGGCAACTTCTAGCAACACAGTATTTGTGCTGTATCTATCTCGGGAGAGAGTTGTGATGGGAACCGCTCAGGAGCAAAGCTTTCACAAAATTTTTTGGCGCAAGTTTAAAAGACATGGTTGGTTGAGTTGCAAATGTGTGTAGTCTCTTATCTAAGTATCAAAAAGTGTTTTCTTTGTTTACTCATACGTTTCTCTTATAGTTGTGATTGAAAAAATAAAATCTTGCAGGTCACGGGAAGTTACCCTCAAAACAGCCAGCATTGGATTGGTTACCACCACCGCCGGAACATCCTCCCACTCCTACAGATGTCGAAGGCTCAGATAATGAACCAGGAAATTCACGATCAAACTCGCCTACTAGGTCGCACGTCAGTAATCACAGTTGCGTCGGGCAATATCAAGTGCCCCATGCACGTAGCTCAATGCCTCGTGGTGCTCATTTGTCGGATGACAGACTTCCCACCCCTCCCAGATATTTACCATTATCAGACACTGAGCGGAGAACTGGGTCTCCAGCACAAAGAGATAAGCATTCCTTCTCTCCACGGACACTCAATGAGAGGAGGACACATTCTCCACAGTGCAGTAATAATAATTTATCCGGGTGCCAGTCGCCTCGCCAGCGGTCAGGCTCACCGGGCAGGAGTGAACGCTCCCATCACAGTGGGCGGGAGTCTGATCGAGGGCCAACGCCCCCGATACGAGCTTACAAGCTAATTCCTCTGAAGGACCATGAATTACAGAAACACTTGAGTGACTCTGAGAGGGGGCCTACACCTCCTGTTCGCATGATAATGCATGCTCCCCTGTCACCGGTCAGCGGTGACTTGGCACACCCGATGATGGATAGTGCCTGCCAGTCCTCTCTGCCTAGTCTCATTAATGAGTGCGGAGTCACTCCCATGGCCAGGTAAGTAATGGAAATTTGAAGCTATTTTTCTACAGTACATTCATTCAAGGTCTCAAAAACTCCTGTATCTTGGAAATTATGGCTTTCATCATCTTCGTCATTTGCACGCTGCATTATAGCTGGGTGTTGTTGTGACTTGCCACTTGATGGCAGCACCATCTGATTGATAGTCAAACCCAATTTGGCAATGCAGAAACCACGGAGTTTTTTTTTTCTAAATCAGTTCTACAGGTGATTTTGGTTCAGTGTGCTTCAAAAATCGTTTTCTTGTGCCTTGATATCAGTATTTTCTATCATAGGAGAGAAAATTTGACCCGTTGACTGTAGGTTGAACCAGTCTGTGTTTTATCTCACGGGTCTTGGTACACAGACTCAGTGTTTACTGGTGCCGGGTCCCAAATACTTGCTCTGTTCTACAGATTGCTCACTGATACCTAGCAGTTATTTACCCTTTATAAATAACTTACTGGTTCAGGCCATGCATGCCATATTATAAGCCACATTTCTTGCCCCTGTCAAGCTGAAAGGAAGTGGAACGCACTTTGTGATTGGTCGAGCGAATGCATACATTGGGGGATCATCTCAGAAATGCTCAAGTAAATGGTATTAATTAATTTTGAGAGCATATTGAAAAGGAGCCGATTCTTAAGTGTATACATGTCAGAAGTTTTACTCGCACAAGTCTACAATGATGGCAACAATTTGGCTGCTCTTTGGGCTGATTTCAGAAACTAGGGGCGTTGTTAAATTGACTTCAGAATGATATTTCAGCCTGAAATGAAATACATTTGAATTTCAAGATATATCGGTAACTGATGAATTGACCCCTATGAAAGGTATTCATGCGAATGCTCACCGCTTTATGTAAATATGCCACATGTGTTACATTTGGTTTGGACTGGCTGCCCTTCATCCATGGTGAAATGTCTTTGTATGGATGATGTCCCATATGTAGGAGATCCAGGACTGGACATAGTGGTATGCTGGGAAATGGACCTTGAGAACTACATATAAGATTCTATAGGCGTGTGAATCGGTGTTTAACTCAAACTTTATTGTGATCATTTTTTTTTTAACACGTGGGAACTGTACTACATCTCACGCTACATAGTGGAACGCACTATCAGGGGTTTAACTGACATCGTGCCTGAAGAGTTCCACAAGGAACGAAACCGGTCGCACTAGTCCCTCAGGACCATACCCTTGCCGTGTTTTAACTTTATTGTTATCATGTCAGCGACATGCAAACTGTGCCATTACCATGAATAGGGTCGGACCAGATCATAATAGGGCAAATCAGAATGTGGCTCTTGCCGTAGAAAACATTGACAGACAATCGTCAAAGCAATGCAGACAGTAAAACTGTTTGCTTTTTTGATGAACCCTGGGTTGTATGTATTAAATAAACTACCGGATCTGAACAATGCTGGCCACAATCAACCCAGTCCAAGCTGGGTCAGTGTGGCGATATCTGGGAGAACTGGACCCAGTTGTCTGGTACCAGTCAAACTCTACCATTTACACATGGCAACATAAAGTTAAAAGCTGACTCTTCTTACTTTCCTCTACAGGGGCGATCCTCTTCAGAATGGGGAGGGAGATATGTATCACAATGGTGCTGTGTCGCCGGGCTCAGAAGGACTACCTGAGTATGTGGGCGACTTTGACATGGAGGGAGTTCAACGACCAGAGTGTATGACTCCAGAGTCCAGTGTCGGCGGGGATTTTGAAAATAATGTTACTGGTAAGACAGAAAAAAAGTCACACATTGTGATTTAAGCAGAGAGAAAGTATGTGTAACTCATCTTCTTTGTACAGAGAGTAAAATTTGGTAATATATGTGTACATTACAGCTCTTGCTAAATGGACTGTGCATGCCAGCCAGTATTTTCATGGTAGCCAATTCTGGCCCAAAATTAGGCGCGCCATTTGCCAGATGTGTGCTACTGGCATGTTCAAATATGCACATGTTTTTAAGCATGCAAATGCTTGTGCGCCATTTTTTGTATCTGGCAACTGGTATGCCACTTAATGCCGTAAGCTAGATGCATGATTCTCAGTGCGTGCGCTTGTCGCTTCGGCCAATGACAAAACCGATGGGCAGGAAAGCTCAGTCTTGCCCACGATGCGAGCATGATCTGTCGATCATTGCATTATCCGCATGATTTTTCATTTGTTGGCATCACTGAATTTCGTCATTTTGCTCAACTTTTCAAGTGCCAGTCGCTTCCAATACACTGGCAATTTGTGGTCCTCCAGTGCCAATCACAGTATTTTTAGTGCTCTATACATCTCTAACATTGCATATATTTCTTCTGCAGTAATTTGTTTGAAATGACCATTACCACATGTAACTGATTTCCACGGCGTCAAATGTTATTATGTTGCTTATTTTACAAGTTACTTACAATTCGCGGTTAGATTTATTGCATTCGATGTGCAGACTGAGTCTAGGCACAAGACGTTGCCTTCATCGGTGCCAAATGTGCAGTGAATATCCTTCCGTATGTCTTTCCATCGTAAAAGAATGAAAATATCAAAGCTATGCCACGTTTATCATGGCCAGCCATCATGCTGTCACCAACGACACATGGTTGAGGCCTGGGCAGCCATTTTGGTTTGGGTGATCTCTATGCTCCGATTGATCCACGATACTTATCTTCAGTGTTAATTATTCAAATAGGTTATGTATATATATAGGATGATCTGACTACATCATCAGCCAATGGAAAGGATTGTCTTTCTAACCTTTGAAACAGTGATGTTTGGCATAAAGTAACTGCATTGCAGTCACATTTGGCCAATGAGAAAGCTTATACTGACAAACAAGTGCAATTTTACTGCTGTTTTTACATTGTTTTGCCAATTTTCAACCATTAAAGTGCCAAAAATGCATCGTGCAAGGTACATATAGCCGTCAGTTAAATTAGATTTAATATTTTGATGTGGCAGTAAGAGATTGACTTCAAATACTGCAACATTTTGTCCAGCATATAAGCCTTAGTTGTATGCAAATAAACATATGAAGATACGACCAGGGCACCTCTTTGTGAGTGACCCCTTTATTCAGATGCACGTCTTGCCTTCACAGCTAGCACAATGCAAGAGACACTTGTACGATGCTAGCATGCAATACGCCCAGTGCTAGTCTTCAAACACATAGCCAAACGTAATGCTAGCATTTCTGCCTATTTTAAAGGGAGTCCATGAGCCTGATGCCCGCATGGTGATGCCCATGCTAACAATGGCTGGCCCATTTTTTTCAGGCCCACCAATGTGAAACCAGGCTAGCAATTCACTCAATTTAACAATAGCTGTACTGTATATGTGTATATATATATATATATATATATATATATATATATATATATATATATATATATATATGTATATATATATATATATATATATATGTACATGTATGTTCACACATATGTATACAATTATATACATACACACATATCCCAGCATTCATACAATGTACATACACACATACACAGTTTTGTTCGATCTAGATTGACTACAGGTGCATATAGAAGTGTCTTTGCCAGAGAATGCAGCACCAGTGATCTACATGTATGTATTGAAAATTATGCAGCATATACATTTGAAAAACAACTTGTTATACAATTTACCTTTGCCTTTAGACACTGTTTTAGAAATCATGAGTTTTTCTAATGAAGGGAGAACAAAATACAACCCATATTTAGGGGCACCTTAGTGCTACTAAGCAAAATGGACTAAATTATCTGAGAACTTCGTATCACAGAGAAAAGTGCACCTCGCAACCTTATCTGTAATGAACTTGAAACCATTTTGCAGCCTCTATGTTGGCAGGCTGGGCCAGTGTAACCGATAATAGCAACAGTGACGTCACCAGTGCCCGCTCTAGTGCTGCCAGTTCCAGTGACGGATCCTTATTTTACACGGAGGCTGACTTTGCCAGTGCTGTCGCCAAAGCAGCTGAGCTGTCGGGACTCACAGTGGTGGGCTCCACAGTACACGACCCTAACCATGGCAGGGGAAAAGAAAAAGGTAAAGAGAAAGGTAATATTTGCTATGTGCTGTTAATTCACATAATGTTGCCGTATTTTTATTTCTGCTGAAGGCACAAACATGTCAAAACAAAAACAAAACAAAACAAAATTAAATTAAAATATTTCCAAAAGAGTGCAATTATTACTACAGTTAAATTAATGAAATGCAAAAAAAAATGAAAATTAATACCCTTGAAAAGAAGAACATTTACAGCATGCCCAGAAACTCAGACTACTGTTCATGTCGTTCATGTATGATTTACCCAAAACATGAGAGATAAATACATCTGAGTGTTTGGTATGTTGTATTCTGTAGTCAATTTGGGTTCTGGAATCTTGACGAAATAGACCCATCCATACATATTTCTTATGTACCCAATGTACACAATTCTTCCACCCATTATGGATCAGAGAAGGACTAAGTCAATAGCTTTCCTTAGCATGGGTTGGGTGCTCAACCCATGCCAAGGAAAACTATTGACCTCAGCCATGATGAAAAGTTGCACATACAAATCTCAGCACAGATGTTTTCTATTATGGTATTAAACGGAAGATTTAAGTAACAATGTAGAGGCAGATGGCAATTGATATCCAGACGCTTTGGTGCGATTTCGATGGAAAAGGTTTAAATATGATTAAACACTTTATATAGAGAGAAGGTCATGATGTATGATGTTATTTGCAGTAAAAAAGCATCGACACCGAGAGCGAGCTAAAAGGCCGACCAGCCCCTATAGTACGGACAGCAACTTTAGTGCGGTTCCCCATAAACCTTACCCGAAGTCCCAGAGAAAGAAACAACTTCAAGAGCAAGGTATCTCATCTTTGTAATGTGTACACCTGTGCTGATAAAAAAAAAATAGCCCTTGAAGCGCTGATTTAAGATTGAGTCAACAGCTTTCCTGGGGACACTTTGAGTGCAAAGTGTCCTAAGGAAAGCTGTTGACTAAGACTACCTTTTGTTTTAGACTTGACTTACTGGTATTTTGAATGAAAGTTATCTCTATGAGGAATTTGAATCTTTTAACCATTATATGTTTAACGGTAATGAGAAAATGACTGTAGCCGTGATTGGCACTTTCAGGGTTAAAAAGCTTGGTTTCAGCCAGAGAGCAAAGTGGGTAAAATTTTGTATCCTTAAGTTTTCTGGGAGTATTACTGTGTACCAAAAAAAGAGTTGCTTCAGATCCCATAAAGTTCAAAATATGCTGTGTCTATGTGACTGGACCTGTGATCTGCTTCTCTGTAAGTTTTATTTTCTTCAAATTTTATATCTTGAATTTTGCATACTCTGAAATTTATGTCTTGCGGAAACTCTGCAAGGTAAAACACAGGCAGACATATGCTGTTGATACTCCCTGGATTGAAACCGTGAAGTACTGTAGTTTAAACATGTTTTTCGCAATTTGAGACTGCAATTCGAGAAGAGACTTTGTGTTACATAAACTCCACTCCACCTGACGTTACCTCTTTTCCCCTTCAACTCTTTCAGTCTAACATTTTGGACAGAGTCAAAAGCTTTCCTCAGCATGCTTTGGGTGCATTACACCCAAAGTACACCAAGGAAAGCCATTGACTTGGACTATTATATTCCACGTACCTACTGGTACTTAAATAAAAGATCTTTTTACAAGGAGCATGAATCTATCACTTGTTATAAGTCAGAGTGGGTTTGTTTTAACCTTAAAGTGCTGATTTTGAGACTGAGTCAACAGCTTGCCTTGACGCACTCTGAGCACAATGCGCCCAGAGTGCGCCGAGGCAAGCTGTTGACTGAGGTCATGATTTCCGAAACTAAATTAAGCCTAGGGTTGCTGGTACTTGAGTGAATGCCCTTTTCATGTAGAATTTCAATATAAGATTAGTTTTTATGTATGATTCATCTCATGATGACAGTAGTCGTGACTAGCACTTTAAGGGTTAAGTAGTTTCAGCTGTCTCAGTTGGCACTGAAAGGGTTTCAAACTTGCCAAATTCAGTTGATTGTGCTGTGTACCACAACGTTTTGAAGCATTTCAATAGCAATTAAAAACAGTTTGATTCTGGACAGTTGGACAAAACCTATCAAGACAACATGAGCCAGGACGAGTTTTTCTGGGTGTGGGGGCGCTAATCGCTCAACGCATACCGAGGAAAGCTCTAGAGGGAGGGGTTGATGTTGCCCATATATTAAGGTATAAAATCTGTTCACTGCACAATTGATGCATAAAAAGTTTCAAATAATCCTTGCTTACTGTCAAAGTGGAAAATTTAAAGTGTATGATGTTTGAACCCTTGTGTTTATCTCGGGTGTCTTTTCAGCCAATCGGTACAACCATCAAATGAACACCGGGGAGAGGCGGAGAAATGGACCTTCCAAGTCAAGAAATAATTCCCTGCCACAGAATGGTAGGTGGCCACTTTATGACTATCTCCATCACTGAGGTGATTTCTTGCCAGCAAATGCTTTCAGGAGCATATGACCAGTTGAGTTGGTGGGCGATCGAAGTGAACAGGAGAAAGCAAGAGAGATCAGCTTAGGGAGGTGGTTTGCCTCTCGAGAGTTAAAACGGTAGTCTACCATTGTAGCCAAATCAAATACCAATCCACCTGGCAAGATATTCTGACGACGTTTTGGCCCATATTAAAAGTAGAACCAAATCAAACTTGTCAATTTGAACACTCAAATCGGATTTCCACTTCATCATGTTAATTGTCATGCGCAGATAAGCCCACGTGTATTTTGTTTACAAACAGAAGCTCCGGTTGACATGGCAAATGACAGTAATAGGTGCCACTGGTGATGAGGCCGGTTGTTGTCTTCCATTCGGCAGCTGGTGACCACTCTTTGTCCATCATCCTTCTCCTCTTTGTCCTTCTGATGACAGCATTTCTCCTAGAATTTATTATGTATTTCCATAGGAAAAAAAGGGCAACAACATTCATCGCAGACATTTTCCCCCAGCGCGAACACTTATTTGGTGCTTCACAACAGACAAATTTGCAGGCATTTGGATTCTGAAATTCAATTTGACCGTTTATGTTATAACTGCAAATGGTATCGGTTTCAGCAGGTCACTCCGTCGTAAACACTTGGACAAGTTATAATTTGAATGCTCTGAAGGGAGTAATTTTGCACTGGTTTAGAAGGAAAGGGATAAAAATTGAAATCGTTTGGAAAAGCGTTGTGAATATGAACGCGCCCTATAGGGGTTCAGCTGGTGTCAAAAGGTGATGACATCAGCAGACCCTCCACTAACTATTACAGTAGTCTCCCTCTTATAAGGTCACCCCAAATGTGACAGAAAAGTGGCTTGAGGGGTAAAATACAATAAAAATGCCATATTTGCTGCATTGAGAAGTGACCTTTGTAGAGGGGATGGCCTCTCTTCAGGTGGGCCTTATAAGAGGGGGACCACTGTACATTGAGTGAAACCTGTTTTGGGGGACCACCCCAAGGGATGGCCAAATTGTGGTCTCTCAAGACAGGGGGTCTTTCACAGGAAGCAAAAATTACATTAAAAGCACTACATGTATGTGAAGTATGTTAAAAAAAGCGATCATTCAAGACAGGTGGTTATTGATTGGAATGGTCTCCAGTGTTTGTAACAAGTAGGATTTTCCTACTTTTGTAGGATTTGGGAATAGTTGTGGGATTTAGTAGGATTTTGAGTGAAAATGCTCGAATTTGTAGGATTTTTGCCTCTTATTCATAAAAACAAACAAAAATGTATGTTAATTTGAGCATTTTTACATGCTGTTAAGAGTTTCTGTAGCTCTGACGACAGGGCAAAGAAAACTCACAAATGGCAATTTATCTTAACAAGGAATGCTTCAGTTAAATTTGATCTCATAAAAGCTTTAAAATTTGCTAAAATACTCCAGTTTTGTGGGTGTTGGCATCAAAGACACAACATTCACAATTCTGTGACACCTAACCCAGAAAAGTAGGATTTTTTTGTCAATCATTGTTACAAACACTGGCATGACTGTGAAAGTAGACTTGTGTGAATGAAGAAGCTCTTGTACTTCTGTTTAGTTGTCAGACAGCATCACTCAATAGACCTGTTCATAGGACTCGGGTTTATTCGGTTCACTTCGGGAAGCGCATCCTGCTTTGTTTACATTTTGTGCTCGGCCACGCTGGCCGTATTACATGTGGAAGCATAAGAAAGTAAAACACAAGATGTGCTTGGATTTAACGAGCATCATACCGTCAGCAATCTATAAATGCACGTTTCACCACTGATGTGACAATTTAGGTAAAAGATTTGCACTGTTCAACACAATCCATGCTGTAATCACTAGCGTTTGCTGTGGCATCCGTTGTAAACATATGACGGCGTGGGCCGGACTCGGCTACTTGCTGATTGGACAATCAGTCCAACAATGGAATGCATCATTAATTACGGTCCGGAAAAGTTGGGTACAACTCGGTATGAACAGGTCTATTCATGTACTTTTATCCACGTAATATATCACCATCTACTTTGAGACCCATTTACGTGTGAACCATTTTGCCTTGAAATTTTGTCATACCCGAGTTCACTTCCATTACTGGCAAACACAAGCACAGTAGATTGTGGGGTACATGTACGTATGAGACAGTTTTTGGGACATGAATATTTTCTCTCTGTAAAGGTAGCCTTAAATAATGATTTGTTAACCATTTTCCCCAGAAACTGAACAAAAGCAGCTGATAGTCAAATGTGGTCTGCTTCACTAAAAATGTTAAATGAAATATTTGCCAACTTCTTTCTCATTTTATTGAGATTGAATCAACAGCTTTCATTATGGCAGTCCCCACTCTTCCTGAGAAAAGCTGTTCACAGACTTTTATGCTGTTCTGAAGTGGCTTTCTAGTATTCTCACCTGTTTTCCCAGTAGGCTAACACACTAAAATGACCTAATCTTTGAAGTAGACATTTTGGCTCCAGTGGGTTCTGACTGGCTTATCCCTTTCCCCCTTGAATTAAGACTGAGTCAATAGCCTAGTAAAGCTGTTGACCTGAGGCATGTGATCTTGATAGGGCTCATCTTCAATTCTCAGTCAAATTGCTTTTCATTACTGTTGTAATTAGCTGAAAACATGGAAGCAGACGACATTTGGCCAGAAGCCAGTTTTGGCCGGTTTAAGGGGGAAAGGCTTAAGGCTGGAAGGCCTAAATCCATGTGTGGCAATGCAAAGGTGTGATATGTTTTTGTTGCTTGCAGTCGTCAACCTGCCAGCCTACAGCAAACCCAACTTTCCCAGTCCCTCTGGGCAGCCCCACAGTAACTGCTCAACGCACCCACGCTCAGCCAATGGCAACACGTCTCGCTCGACTCCCAGCAGCACCCTGTCAGACTCTGGAGCACGGCAGATGCCGTACCCTTTCAATGTTGAAGACGTAAGTATGGCAGTCACCAGGGCTTATACAGTGGGCCGCCTCTTTCTTGTCTGATTCAGGTCAACCCAAATGCAATCAAGAAGTGGCCTTGTGACATGCCGCCTCTCCGGTAAAAATATAATGTCACACCATCTGCTTGAGAAGGGGGCGGGGCCTCAGGTGAGGGAGGCCATTGTGTTGCATAAAGTCCAAGAGCGGAACCAGCATTGTGGAATTTATAGGATTTTTGATTTGCAATTTAATCTTTAAAAAGAGGTAACTGTCACTGCACTAGCTTTCACCCACTTTTCATAGGTATGGGGGGGGGGGGTATTTTGGTTGTTTCTGTGTAAGTATTGTAAGGAATTTTGGGAAAAGGCCACTCAGCATCAAGGGTGTTTGCAGTCAGACTGCAGTTGTTACCAAAAAGGCTTGCTGTTCAGCAATCTAAGTGTGAGGGTCTCACATTTTCAGCCCTTCCTATTTCTTTGCATTTGAAAAGTTGACACGAAATTCAGATTAGCCACAGGTTCACAAGTTATGAAAAAGGTCAGAGCTACTGAGGACTGTATTTTGCTGCTCTTTGAAGAAAGAAAGGTGGATTAAATTAGACACTGCTTTCAGGAGATGAGGTGAATTGGATTATTTATAGCTCATTGTTGTTTGTATCTGGCAAATTTTCATGGACATGATGTGACAATTTTCAACCATAGAATCAGCAGAAAATAAACTTATTTTCCCATCCAACTGTTTCAGACTCCGATTGTATAACAGCGGTCACATGCTGGAAGATAAAGACCCATTAGGAATGAAAGACAGATTATCAACAAGCTGGCTTCAGCCATTGGACACCAAGAATGTATCTCCCAGACCACAGCTCCCTCTAGGGGTTAAATTGTACATTATATGACAACAACGCCAACTGGTGAGCTATTTACAAGGTGTGTAAATCTAGGCTGGACCTTGTGTAGACTACAGTATGGGTCAGGGAGAAGAATTTGTATTTCCTGTGTTCCATGGTTGGACATTGCAGTAAGCCAGATGAAAAAGCTTGCCATAAATGTACGGAAACAAAAACAAGTTTGAATCGCTGATTAGATGACTCTATTCATGGATTACTACAAGAGGCGTGGTGCATATATCTTCTTGCAATGTTCAGTCGAGAGTGTCTGCTCACAAGTAACAATAAAGAGGGAATCCGTTTGCTGAGATCAATCAGATTTCTTACTGATGTAAAGACATAATGGGACATCATACATCCCTTGTGGCCATCCGTACACGGATACAACATGGATGTTTTAGAAATCATGCCAGTTTCATGACAGGGTGCGAACTGGCGAGTTGCCTGATAAATCTGGTCTATGTAAATGGTGGACATAGAGGAGTGATTTTGTGATATTCAATGTGTGCAAAAAGAAAAAAAAAGAAGAGCAAAGAAAAAGAGAAATACGAACATGAGGGATACCAAAGTTATGTGACGCAGGAAAACGTAACTGGTCAAACTGAATATCAGCATCTCGGAAGCACTAAAATTAATATGCTTTTGTGTGCAGGGTAGAACTTTTATAAACACAAGGTGCTGAATGGGTAAGAACTTCAAAGAGAGCATTGGCCAATCAGATCTCAGTATGGACAGTTATGACCGGAACTGTCTACATTGTTGTGGCCCTCTTATGTCTAGCCTCCTTATTCTGATTACAGACAAATGTTGATGTCTGTGTTTTCACGGTTTAACTAGGGACATTATATTTTGGTGCAAAAACAGGGCAAGAACCCTGATTTCCCCATATATATGTATATATATCTGGTTCACGACCTTTGACCTAGGTCATGGGGACTGAGTGATATTTATTTACATGCGACAGAAATTGAAATCTCCGATATGCATAGATAGAACGTATAGTCACCCTGGTCTTGTTGACAACCCAATTTTAGGATGCGAACTGTTGTATGTGTATGGTTCTCCACAACCACTGAAAAGTATGCTGACAAGTTAGCAAGTAGATAAATATGCACCTTGTGACTACATGTGGCTCAAGGGCTTTTCTGTTTGCTTATTGGCTACAATTAGTGTTAACCATAATTGTCACGGAAAGAACCAAATTTGACCCAAGCCTTTACAGCACAGCAACAGTCAGAAACGTCCCCGTTTTTTCATCTCCCTGAAAACGTGTACGTCTTGTATGCCAAAGTCACCTTATGGATGTTCCCTGTCTGCCTGATTACAACATTAATTGTAAATATCTAAGTTGAGAAAGACCTCTCCATTTGCCTATGGGTGAAAGTGATCAAGTCAGATGTACATTCATCGACACACTTGACCAATGCCAGACAAACATTTGTCCAAGGTATCGAGGAGAGTGATTAAAGAGTTGAATATTTATTGAAGGGCTCTAGTTGGTAGTTGTTCACCTGGACTGCTGGTATTTGAGCGTTAAGACAAATGGTGCTTACCAACACAGCGACCCACTAGTGCTGTCTTGTTCAATGGCTCTTTAGTGTTAAGCGGTAGGAAATAACCGTTTCATCTGTTTCTGGGATTGTAGAAAATTATTTTTGAGAGCTCTGATATCGTGATTTCAGTTCCTGTGTATTTGGCGCCTTGCCACATAATCTGTGATGCATACGGTTTTAATACAAACAGGTTTGTATTCAATCTGAACTATGGGCTGTAATCAGAAATTGAAAACATATGTCTTGGGACAATCAATTATCCATTTCAACCCAAAAAGGATAGTCTCTTAAACATTGGGGACCTACAAGTGTTCATGGAATGGCTACAAAGGCAGACCTGGTCACCATATACAGAGTCATCAACTTGCCTCCAGAATGTGAAGAAATGACGAAGCTATATATGTGTACATCAGTAGGTCTTGTACTCCTGGAAATGAAACGGGGAAGCAGGGATGGCTTTTGGAATATACAGCGAAGAGCATCAAGCAATACCAGAAATTGAGTCATGGAATTGAAACGTACAGTGGCAAGGATGGGCCATATATCATACATCATGAGTGGGTCGTGTTTATAAATGGGACCCATAATTTCTATATTGTTAAAAAAAAATTTTTACACCTCATTTGTGGGTAATGTTACCAGAATTAAACTTGTATGTTTGCGTAGTCCAAGCAATGAGATTATACATTCTGACATTTATATGTACCTTGATGTTACCTTTGAGATTATAAAGTTCTGAAAAAAAAATATATATAAGAGTTTTCAATTAGGTGATCAAGGCATTGATGATTGATCATATTTCTCTCTTTAAGGTAAGGACATTACAGACCTCACATTCCTTAAATACCAAAACCGTCTGCTGTTTGTGTGATCCACCAGTACAGTGGAACCTCTTCACATTTAGACACCATCTATTCCCTGTAAAATCTATCCGATTACTGAATATGTGCAATAATGGAGTCAAGTATCGAAGGAATTTTGTCTATAAATTCCTGAAAACTTGTCATTACATGAATGTGTTGGATATCAGACTGTTCTCTTGAGGTTTCACTGTAATACTGTTTGGCACCCAAATTGTACCTTCAAATACCCATTGATAATTCATTGCACATACAAGCTGGAAGTTAATTTGTGGCTACCGTAACCCTTAATGACACTGAGAAAACCAAACCACTCAAACAGGCTTTAATAGTTATACTTAATTGAGATGATGCATTTTTGTTTTTATGCAAAGTGACATTGATATATGAAAATATGTTGAATATATAAAATGGTGACTATGGTTTTGATAAATATCAGTATTTGTGCTTGTTTACCAGTGAGAGTTGTGCACAGTTTATGGTGTATTACAGTATTTTGTTTTAGGGTTTCTCCCTTATACGCGGTGCCCATCAACCAGTCCGTCTTGCCTTTCGTACTGCTTAGTTCAACCAGAATGTGACCAAGCAAGAAAGAAAAGAAATTTACCAATAAGAAAATGGCCCACATTATGTTGGTTTTACCTAAGCAAACATTTTTTTTTTTTAAATAACTATGTGGCGCGTCCAGTCTTAGTCATATATGGGCAATTGTTTATCCATAAGGTCAGTGATGCATCTCTCAGAGTTTAACATTGTGTTCAGTTGATATGTATATTTTAGTTAGGAATTTGTACACAAAACAGGTTGTACAGTAGTTCTCATTGATGAGTCAGTATGATGTAGCCCTCCACACACTAACGTTGCATCAATATTGGTTTATGTGACGTATAATCAACATTGGTCAAAGTCGTGCAATATTGAACCAATGTTTAACAAATGTGGTTTGCCTGGAGGAATCATTTGTGTATTTTTTTTTAAATAAGACAAACCAGATCTCCAAGTTAAAGTGACACTTTGCAGAGGTTTGTGGTGTAATTGGGAAGGATTTGTAAAAGATGATGTTTTGCATAATAGGAATTTTATATGTACTTGACACTTATAGCCAGCAAACTGTGTGTAGTGCAATAGACACATTGAAGTACACCTGTTACACAACCCTGCACGGTGCAAACCAGGCTAAATAAAAGAAATATGTGAAATTTTGATTGGGCACAGACTTCTTGTTGGCTGAGGAAGACAGCTTGGAACATCAGTGTAAAGAGTACATCCTGGAAGATGCTCCCCTGTCATCTCTATTATATTGTATTTATCAAGTTATCGTGATGAGACGATGCTATGTGAAGACCAAACTTCTACATTTTAGGCCAAAAAGTAACATGTTTTAGAAGTAATCTGCTGGGCTACATTGCTTTAATTTTGCGGAAGTGTAAAGTCTGTACTTGTCTTGGACACCTATGCTGTATAATCATTTATATTCTCGATGTTTAATTTCCCAGTTGGACACCCAAATATAATATTACAGGTTTCCTATTCCAAAATCATTTATATTCTCAAATGTTTAATTTCCCAATTTCACACCCAAATAGAATATTCCAGGTTTTCTATTCCCAAGTTAATCCTCAATTGGGTTCCATATCTATGTATGGATAAGTTATAAGTTTCTAGTCAAATATTCCTGAATGAACCTGCATGGAGGGAAAATGGGAATATTGTCCCATAGGAAATATGATTATAGAGTGTTAAGTGAGATGAGGTGGGAATACCTGTATGCAAACCACAACAAGGTAAAATTTTTGAGTCCACACCAAGTATACCAAAGGAGTTTCTACTTGAAAAAATCATGATGCAGTGTGTGAAGTTTGGACACTAAAACGTCATACAGAATATGAGAAAAGTTCTAAATGATGACATGCAGAGACAAGAAATTATCATAATATTTGCCACCACATGACAAAAAGGTGAAAAAAAAATCCACTATCAGCTAAAAAAAGAAGTAAAATAAGTATCACCACATGTGCAAATTAGTTTAATTGATTTTTTGCCAAAAATAATGAAAATATATCCATAATGATTAAAGAAGATGGACATGTTACCATGGTAACCATAACCTGAAAAATTGCTGCTGTAGTAAAAATGGCCTTACTGTTTTGATGTCGTGACCAAAACAGATGTCTCTGGGTTTAAAAAGAAGTTTTATGCATTAGCAGTGATGAACTTAGAAAAGAGAAATTTGCTGAAATGTAAATTGTATGAAAATATTACGTGGGAACTATGAAGTCACTAGGTGTTAATACTGCTATATTCTGTCACATGAAATTGCCAAAAAAAAACCCGAAAAAAACAAGGACACACAAAATGTTGTGTTAAATAGAAAAGTCTGACTTGCCAGGAGATTCTTGGCATCAAAATTAACGAAAGTGAGTCTGGGTAAACAAATTATGCATTGTACTGTGTTCACACTTCCATTGTGCATACAAACCCCCAAATTGCTTCATTGAACTAAAACTTGTATTTAAGAGAAAACAGCACACAGATTGCCATCATATGCTCCTAATCCTTGAGAAAAAAAGACACAGTGATTGCCACCTTATACCCGTAGTTAACGACTTGCTTCCATGTGCCATGGAATATTAGTGCCAATGTGAAACAGGATGCTGCCAACTGAATACAGAACTTTTTTTAGCAGGTATAGGTAAAGGTCGATATTTAATAAGAGATCTTTCAGTCGCTATATCAAAGGTAAGCAACATTAACTCTTTCAGAGCCACCTTTGACTGAATCAATGCCAAGGAAAGCTGTTGACCCCGACCATTATTGTGGTCTACGACCGTAGACACATTGCCCCTCGAGTGAAAGGTCTGTTTACAGCGAACATGAGTCTAGCATCATTGTATGGTTCTTTTGTCAAAATTGGCCGTGAAAGACTACTACATATATACGCAAGTTGATAGAGGACACATTTTAAATGGTAACTTCAAAGTTTTCATGTTGACAAGCTCGTAATTGCTATGACTCAAGTATGCCGAGAGGGACACTTTTCATTTTGCCTTTTCCATCAAGCCTGGAATGTATTTAGCCCACTGTTTCATGAAGGTATTTTCTTCATTCAATTAGTAATTTTAAAAATACGGTTCTTTGCAAGCTGACGATCATTGCCTTTCTATAAAATGTCACGGAAGTTTATTTTGAGTAGATCACTGTATTGATATAGTGAATTCTCCTGTTAACTGTGTATTTAGCATAAAAGAGGGTATATTCATAATGCATTGGATAATGAAGAGTTGAACCACTGGCTATGACATGTCAACCTACACAGCATCCACCCACTGATTGTATTGCCATGAACTTGTAGACATGAGCCAAGAAAGAGGGTGTGTGTACAATACTCAATAATATACACCAATAGCGCTGACCCTGTAGCTATAGGGGCCGTATGGCTCTACCTTTTGTCATATGGCATCACCATATAGCTATATAGGAGCCATATACTGCACATTAGAGATACAGGGCCTTGAAGAAGTAAGCCACATCTCTGCATTATATATGTATTTGTACAGTTTTGTAGACTTTATTGTACAGCTGGTCCCAGAAAGCCAGAGGACGGGATCAGTGAAATGATACATGATAAATATATTGTCAATATATCAGTCCATCGCGTTCTTGTCTTTATTTTGCAATACATATTCTGCGACTGCTACAGTCAGGTAGATTGTCAAGTACAAGAAAAATACCATGTCATCAATATTCAGTGACCATTACTTATCAAGATCGATATCCAAATTCAGTCCAATTTCGAATATGTCCAAATATGAGAAGTAAACATGAACATTACCAATTACATACGAGTTCTGAACATTCGTCAAGTCATGCATCTGCCATCAAACTCCAAACAGACACCATCTATAAAATAGTAATGACTGTCATTAAAAATAGAAGCAGACAACTGTTTTCAATGATGTCAAAAAGAGTGCCCATATTCCATGTAATCAAGATTCAACCATGATCAGTATTGCCGGCCATCAAACAACCCATGTCAAATCCAGATAGACATCCACCAGACATAAATATGGTATGGAGGAAAACATCTCTCTCCTGATGGGAGACGGCTACTAACTACAAGTTCGTGGTAGCTTAAATCAATTTGATGCATACAACTCTCAACTTTGAGAGATATCTTGCTCCATTTATAACTTTTCAGGTCTGCCTTATACTTGCATAAAAAGGACTTCCTTTTTATCTGCAAATTTCAAAAATGATTTCAACATTTTTTTAATATCCCTGCAGTACCAGTTTATAAAAAGAGGGGTATGACATTATTTGAATGGAGAGCGACCAGGCTGCTAATGAAATACGAGTTCAATGAGCATTATTGTAGACCTATACTTGCAGTGAATGACTCCATGAACATTCATGTACAAGTTACAGTAAATTGGGATAAAACTTTTTCATAATTACACCTATGAGAAAGTGGAGATTAAGGTTTTTGAGGACAGGCACTTGAAACTTGAGTAAAGAAAATGCCCTCTGTCTGCAAATAATTATTGACTTCACAGTGGACCTAAATATACAAATAGAAGATGTTGGCTGTATCGTGGTGTCACCTTTAATTTCATCTAAACATGAAGACTCAAGAACTATCTCAGTGAAGCCTTTTTGTGAACATGTGAAAGAGATAACACAACTACATATTTTCAAATACTTTCAATAATATGAACAAATTTTAATTCTGTTAATGTACAGACAAAGCGCTATGTCCGTGGCCAAGCAAGCAGTTTTTTCCTTGCCCAATTAATTTTTGACAAGCACCTAACCTTGAAATTATTTTGAGAATATATCGTCCTAGAATACTTCAGTCACTTGATAGTAAATGTCTACACTTCTAAGCTTTGACATGCCGTCAGTATAATTCTTTTTACCTAATACCATATCTTTCAAATGTTCTGTACTAAGTCATTTTTCATTTGATTACAAAAATCTCCAAGACATTTGAAGCGTTCAATATGCCGGTTTCTTGTGCTTTAACATGACCTTCATATATAGGTACAATAAAAATGGGGCAACATGATAAAATATACAAAAGCCTAAAGACAAAACACTCCAGGAATGCCTCTATTATTGTGGTGGTGCTGGGTTACCCAACCACCAGCACAACTCCCAGATGCAGGCAATATCCAATTGCCCCATAAGCAGATAAATTTAACTAAAATTCTGTTGATCACCTGATTGGGCATCACAAGGGTAACAGTGAGTGAGTCCTTTATTTTATGTCCAGAGTGACCTTGGGACAGAAGATCAAGGTCACCCAGATTATGTAATACAAGAGGCCCATGGGCCTGGTGCTGTCCTAACTTTGCCATCGATGTCCAAGCTACACCCTCTCATTACAAAATCACCTCTTTCAAATTAACATGGATGGCGACCTCACAAAAGTATGTCGAGGTCATTGATATTACATAACATTTTACCTTTGGCCATGATCTATATATATCCTATAAATTTGGCACCTGTAATCCAATTACTTTCCCAAATATGGAATTTTATATCTTCAAACACATTTTGGCTCATAATTTCCATGTAATTATAGGTGGTGCCACTAGTATCTCTAGTAATTCAAACTTTGACCTCCCTCACAATCCCACCAAATTTGGTCAATACCCACCGAAAATGACAGAGGGACAGATCAAGTCAATTCTCAAAGAACACTTTAATCCTTCTCCTGTTCATCATTATCCCACACCACTGGGTGGTCATATGCAGAAAAATTAGATCATTTCACCCTCCTCATGGTATAAGAGACGCACCCAATTGCTGCCAGGTAACTGCACCAGGCAAAACGACTTTTTCATGTTCACCAGGATGGGGAAGAGAGCCTTCCCGTGGACCAGGTAATGGAGTGATCTGGGGTGATGAGAACATATCTGCCATGAAGTACAACATCCACTTGCTCCAATGGGCTGAAATGATGTCCACAGACCTTGTGTTGCCCCAGGACCCATCCAAGTCTTGCTACCTCTTCCAGCAAATTTGGCAGAGGAACCCCAGAAACCCTGCTATCTCCATGAAAAAACAAAAAAAAACCAGCATGAGGTCTATTCATGCCTTGGCTCCATTCCTGTAAACTGTCCACCATGTGCCTTCTGACGGTGCCCCCTAGGTTGGGAGGGGGTGTAGGCCTGCACCATGGAGATGTCACATGCTCCATGTGGATACATGAACCAAGATGGGTAATTAGCCAACACGTGCCGCTGGACCTTGGGTACTAACTAGTCACCATCCATGCACCATCCAGAACTTTGTCTTGGTTGACTAATGGACCTTCAGACTTGATTGGGAATGTCGTTAAGTGTATGTGGTCTTAATCACAGGCACAACCACTGATGTGCAGCATTAGCTTTATTAGATAACTGTGCTGACTTGTCCACAACCCTGTGAGGAGGGGAAAAGTAGTAGTTCTACCACAGAAAAGTGTTGTAAAACGTGTAACAACACTTTTCTGTGGTAAAACTAACTTCTAGCATCTGGAATAAAATCTGCTGACCACCAACATTTTCAATAAAATGGCCAATGAGCACCAGCCTCTCAGCTGGTCCCCACTCCCCAATAAAGAGATAGCCTATATAACCTAGTCAATTGTCTTTTGTCCAGTTTTATGGTGCATTCTCTTAAACTCTGTTAATTTTCTTGAAGAACCTTGTAGCTGGCTACGCTACTAGTCATGGATCAGGAATATAATCTTGAATCATTCTTACTAAATATTAAAACTCAACAGCTGTTTTTTGTATGTATAAGACTCAGTCAGTATTAAACGCCGCTTGCCACTATTTTGAATTAACCTCATGGTAAGTACTCAGGATTCTCACTGTCCTTCCCACCTCTCATGACCTGTGCCTCAGCAGGAGGGGGCTAGACTTTTCTGGTCCATGTTTGAGCTTTGTGAAACTGCTCTTCTTTTCTCTTGCAACTTGGGGCTCGCTGTACAAGTGATAGAGTCCATTCTGTCTGTGAGGCTTTCCCTCTCTGGACCTGAACTGTCTTCACCAGAACTTTCTAGGTTAACCCCTTCAAGAGCCTCATCTCTTTCCATGGCCCCAGTTTTATCTGTGAACGTGTTTTTTTTTTCATGCATCTTCCAACCCCAGCTCACGATTTGGGGGAATAGGGCCAGTTTCCCGAAGCAACCTTAGTGGCATCTGCTTGTGCCTACTAAGAATGACCTCGCCAGTGTGTTTTTTGAGTCTGTCATGGCGCAGCACTCACTGACCTCTTCTTAGTTGCACCACATAAAGCACTGCACCATGGTGCTGCTCCACTAGGGGAGGTCCTGTTCACATAGTTTGTAACTTTGGACTCTTTCCTGTCTTTCTAAGAGTTTCATGTCATAACACCCTTTTTGTTGCTCCTGGGTCATCTGAAGCATTGCTTGAGCCACCTCATGCACACTATGAAGAATTTGCCAGGTCCTAGACAAAATCTAAATAAGACTCATAGTCACCCTGGTTCACTTCTCTTTCTATCTCTGTCCTGCAGCCATCTAGTGCCCCTACCCACCATAAGGCAGGTAGGGCTGAAACAGTGCTGGCACAAGGGGTTCCCCCTTAGGCTGCTACCAACAAGGGGATATGCTTGTCTCAGTCCCACTGATCCTTACTGACATAACACCTAACCATCCCTAGTAACATATGATTGAATCGTTCAACAAAAGCTGTTGCAGCTGGAATGATATGGCGACATGTTTTCCACACCTCCAGCAACCTACAGACCTCTCTGATGAGCTCACCATGTACATTTTTACTCTGATCTATTAGGATTTCTAAAGGGGTCCCAATTCTAGTCATGAAATCATAGAAAGCGTCCTAGAAACAGAAGCAGCATTCAGGTCCACCAATGGATATGATTCAACCAATTTTGTGAACTGATCCACAATGACCACGGTATATTTGTTCCCCACGTTACTTACTGGCAAGGGACCAAGGTTGTCTAATTCACTTGATTCACTTGATAATACAACATCAACAACAACAACATCAACAACAACAACAACGAGATATAATAATAACAACAAGAACAATGAATTTGGAAAACTACCCTGTTACAACAGGGGCACCAATCAGGCGGGGCTATTTCATGGTGCGTCCACACATTTCCTTTGAATTCATTTGTAAAATACAAGTATAAACCATAAAAGTTAAAGTATTCAGTAGATTAATTCCGTTAGCTAACATATGGGAAGGTGTTAAATGGAAGTGAAACAAGCGAAAGCACGATATTGCGAAAATAAGAAAACAAGAAAACGCTAATACGAAAACACGAAAATGCAAGTGCGAAAACACGACATAATTTCTGTCGTATTTTGGCGGTTGTGTTTTCGCATTTTCGTCTTCGTGTTTTTTACTTTAGTGTTTTGGCTGTCGTGTTTTCTTGTTTTCGACCAAGGAAAAAAACAGCAAACCAAGAAAACGCTAATACGAAAACACGAAAAAAAAAAAAAAAAAAAAAAAATGCGAGTGCGAAAACACGACATAATTTCTGTCGTATTTTCGGGGTTGTGTTTTCGCATTTTCGCCTTTGCGTTTTTTATTTTAGTGTTTTCGCATTCGTGTTTTCTTGTTTTCGCTAATCTGTTTTCTTATTTTCTTGCTTTCGCTTTCGCATTTTTATGGAGACAGAAAAATATTTTAGTTGGCACTTTTGTGCCACCATAATACAGTTCAACAGTTTAAAAATACTGGTTGCAACCACCATCTCAACAATGATCATCATCCATACAAGTCCAGAAAGTGATATTTACACCAACATCAATCCATCAAAAAGCCCCTAGGCCTAAAATGATCATCAAGTATACAAACAACATGATTATACAATTTGATGTGTTTTAGACATGTTCTTAAAGGTATGATGTTGTTTTAAAGGAGATGAACTAAGAGTGTTTCCAATGGAAAGATTTTGAATGTGCAAGCATAGAGGTCAAAATTCAATACAGTGTCAGAATTTGCAAGTACACTGCTTCAAATGTCAAACAGCAGCCAGAAACAAGTGACATCGGGTCTCAAAACACAAAACAGCTGCCAGAAATTGCAAGTTGTCAAATTGCATTACAATAGCCAAAGTTGTTACCATTGCAGTCAGATTTCAACTATGGTTTCCAGAAGTATTTTTGAAAGGATAATTAAATGTTCAAGAAAGCACAAGAATCTCTCAAGTCATCTAGTAAGTCATTTATTAAGGTTATAATTTAGAATTAAGGAAATGAGGAATGCCATTGTAAGTCATCTGCCAGTCAGTCAAGCATAATGTATGTCTAATTAATGGCTCTATGAAGTTCAAAAGGTCAAAATGTATAACAGTTGTAATTAATGTAAAAGTCTACCACATTTATCAGAGAAACAGTTAGGTTCAGAGAGAGAGAGAGAGAGAGAGAGAGAGAGAGAGAGAGAGAGAGAGAGAGAGAGAGAGAGAGATCCCTAAGGTAACTGTAAATCCAGCTGTCTTACATGCAACAGCTTTATATTTTTTCATTGACAAAACATAGATCAACTGCACTGCAATATATGGAGCAAATGCCTGAATGTTTTAAAATGTTAGCAACATACTTTATAGTTCCATGAAAAGAGAAGTGGGCAACAGTTTTCAATGATAGTGAGGGGACCAAACCAAATACCAGCTCATCCTTGCCAGATCCAATACAATTTTTGAAATAGTAAGACATGCTAGTGTTCATCATTGAAAGGACCCATGACCAATGATTATGAAATTTAAATGAACGAGGCTATCTTCAACCTGACGTGGAACTGGTAACCAACATACTGGCAGTCGTTTAAACCATTTTTACGGGATCCCAATCCTCCAACTTTGGAAAATACCGTCATTCAAAGTAGGCCTAACGCAAATTTGGCCCTTAATTTCAATGTACAGTTATAAAAGGTAATTACATGACCATAGTTCATAGACACCATCCAAACAAAGACAGGACAATTAAGTCAGAGTTCTAAATTTCCATTAGAATTGGGTCTTTATACAGGATGGAACATGTCAAAATTTGAATTTACCATACATTTAGATGGGAGAGTATCAGTTATACTCCTAACAAAAGTTATGTGCCAGCCCAAATAGATTAAACAGGAGCCATAAGCAGACCTTTCGGTCTATATTGTTGTAATTGATTTCAATAAGTGGAATAGATTTGAGCCGTTGCACAACCCCTGCCCCCAGAGTGAAACCAATCCCTGAGTGGTCAAACATTACAGTATAGGAGCAGATATATGCTATATGTACCCAAATGGACCACTATGTAGTAGTATTTCGTATACCTGGACAAACCACTACAGGGATGTTGCAAATTAAATAACAATCACAGAACACACTTGTAAGTTAACCCTTTCCCCCACATAGTGCCCACCCAATGCCAAGGAAAGCTGTCGACCTCAGACAAGTGATCTTGATAAGTCTCATGAACATTTTTCAGTCAAATTGTTTTTCATTACTTTGGAAATTAGTTAAAAACAATGAAGCAGACGACGTTTGACCACCAGCCGGTTTTGGCTGGTTTGAGGGAAAAGGGTTAGACCCAATGCACTACACGTGCACGCAATTAAGCAATAGGATCACACATGGACATCTATCATATTGCCAATACAACCCTACCCGACCTTAGCCTTTGGAGAAACAACGCTAACATTTGTTACTATTTCACATCATAACTGAGCTTCAACAATTACCAGAGCATGGATATATATATATATATATATCTGCTTGAAGACAGATTCAGATTCAGAAAAGCTTCAAAGATTAAAAAACACGATGACAGAGAGTAGAGAATAATCCATGCCAACCTAAGGGAGAATCAAACAACCCTATCAACCTGAACTACATGTACATGAAATAATTGAGACTCAAAACTCAAATGTGCCATGCAAAAGGTGCTACCCTCAAACCAGCCTCTCAATGTTACTGATTATTTTCTACAGCTGATATGAATTCCCGTCTGGAAACCACTATCGCAAAAACGGCCAGCTCTCACCACCAAACAATTCCGAATATTCCAGGATCAAACCAGGATGCTGTAGTGGAAGAAGACTGCAATTCTACAGCAATGCAGAATTTTTATTCTCTTACCGGGTACATGATTTGACTTTCCTGAAAGTCTAGGTCTTCTTCTGCAGCTCTCCACACACTTGTTCACGTGTGCTCTGGACGATTCCATTCCACTGCCAGCGACTCGCAGGGGGTTAAGCGTTGGGGCAGAGAAAACGGGACATCCCCGTTATTTGATGGGGTACCACCCCAATTTCAATTTTACTACATGCCTATTGAAAATGACTAGGAGGGCTATTTCATAGCCAGCTAAATGTACTCCGGAATTCACAATCAAACTGCAAATTATTCAACGCATTCATCACTGTATTGATGTGTGGACTTCAATGTAATCTTGGCATATAATGAAAAGTGAAGTCAAGTGAAGCTCACCCGCTCCCCTCCTCACTGGACTTTGGTGTCAAAACTTGCACACTTTCCTTACCAGTGCTGGCTCAGTTTCAAGTGGATTTTATCTAGAATATTTTTAAAACTGGATTAAACCAGATAGGAACACATGGGGACAACACCTAAAGGGACCACTTTTATCAGACAAAGTGCACAGAAATCGAGATGCTCTCCAAAAACAATTACATTTTAAATGCTTTCAGCGCATGGTACTTATAATTTTATTCTGTTAATTGCATTTTAATAAGCCGATCAGCCGTTGACCTACTGATTTTAATGTTGTGGCACGTTTCTCAAAAATATGATCCTTATATAGAACTACAGAAATGACATACTTGGTTTGAAGCGTATTCATTTAGTTTTTTAGAAATGCTTTGTGTACTTTCAAAACAAACAAACATTTGGTGAAGCCATCATTTTTCAATTATGACTGTTTTGCTTCTCAATCCATGTGCAAGCTGCTGTGCATAAATATGCAGTATTGCAAATACCATACAAATCAATAGACCTTGACCCAGGCCACGCTGTTCTCAGGTAAACACAGATTTTGAAATACCTCGGTGATAGTAGGTAAGATATACTACTTTCCTGTAAGGGATCGTGTAAAAAACAAAACATTCATAATTTAAAAAAGAAACTGAATAGAGACCCCCCCCCCAATTTACAATCAAAATTTCCTTGAAAATGTGACCCAATGTTTTACCGTGCACATACTCGCATTTTATGGAAATAGGAAAATGTAACAACATGTCACAAGGTGTTCTTTCGTGTGTTCGCCTGCTCTGAATCATTTTGACTATAACGATGTCCTTAAGGTGGAATTTGTGAAGCTAGTGGGCAGAGAGACTAGTAACTTTGGATCTGAAATCACAAGTACATTAAACCTATACATTTTCTGATTACTACATATCCATAGATTTCTATCCATACAGATTTTTTTCGCAGGATTGGATTTTTTTCATGATTTTATAGCATTCGTTCTGACTTGGTAGAGTTTTCACATTTTTCATGTGGAAGTCACACAAATTTTTTTTTTCCAGTTTCGCTCAGAAGAAATTTAAAATATATATCCATGTCCAGGATCGAATTCAATGGTTATACCTGAAATAGCATATATAAAAAGTTATAAATTTTGTAGTTTAGTCCTGACAGGTTGTTCATTTTCTCTTATATAAATTGCTCCAAAAGTCACGGAAGTGGTTGTCAGAAACAAATCTGGGGAACAGTTCCTGGATATGGTATTTTTCTTTTAATGTCCGTTAATTTTTATGTTATAGGGCAAATCGTAAGTTTGTAAGGCGAGATACAAATTGTAGAGGTTGAGCAAAAAACAGTTCTGAGAAAACCGCATTGAAAGAAAACGTTGCCAATTCTTACGCATTTATGGCTGTAATATGACACATACTCTTTTATTTTGGCCTGTCTCTTAATTATTGTGTGAAATAAACTTGTAGCTTTACCTCTGTGATGTTATCATTAAACAAAGCATATTTTGTGGCTTAAATTAAGACTCTTTTGAACTTGGGAACACCACACTTGGCTTGTTTGGGTGTGGGTCCATATGCGGCTTTCCATATTTGGGGACCAGTAGGTGGATTTTGCTAATTTGTTTTTACATCAATAGACAATTACAAAGTAATCAGAACAATGGTAGTGATTAGTCTGGACTGGTCCATTCTTCTCTTCACGGCTAATGGTTTCCTGTGAGTGACCCTTGCCAATACCTCAATCGGTTTCCAGGGGTCATAGACTAATGACTGTGCAAACAATGACAGAGCTCATTATCATGCCCATGCAAACCAACCCATGTGCCCGGCACTGCTTAAACTTTTCAGTGTAAACAAAAGTTTTGAGATCAATTACCTCATACAAATTTTATGTTCACACATCTGAGTTCTTGGGAGCATGTAGTCCAGGTATCAGACTATCCAAAAATATGAAAAGGTGATTAGAAGTTTTCAAAAGGTGCCGGCTTCAGCTCTCTCCCCATATATATATATATATATATATATATATATATATATATATATATATATATATATATGCATACATGCATATATACATATACAAACATACATATATGTATATATATAGCGAGAGAGAGAGAGAGAGAGAGAGAGAGAGAGAGAGAGAGAGAGAGAGAGAGAGAGAGAGAGAGAGAGAGAGAGAGAGAGAGAGAGAGAGAGAGAGAGAGAGAGAGAGAGAGAGAGAGAGAGAGAGAGAGAGAGAGAGATGAGTTTTCGGTGGCTTGACTGCAATGTAGAGCGGTTGCGGCACTGTGTGTGGTTGCGGTAAACTACATCGATGAAGTGCTTTTAAAAACTAAATAAGTAATTCATTGTGAGATAAAGTCTCACGAGCACACTTCTAGCAATACATTACATTACTTCAATTAACATTTTCTGTGAATAATATGCATATATTTTCATTGTGTCTAGGACCCTGGTTTCTGCATCAGTGGGCTTAAAACGCCCGTTGCGTAATGAAGGACGCCATACATGTATATATACATACATACATATATATATATGTATGTATGTATGTATGTATGTGTATATATATATATATATATATATATATATATATATATATATATATATTAAAGGAATTTCTATCTGTTACAACCGAGAACGATAAAAAGAATATTTACTTATATTTACCTGGATATCAAAGCTGAGCTATGTGTCTAAAATGTCAGGAAGACAAATACTAAAATTGCAGTACCGTATTTCATTAATGTTGAGATACGTTTTATGAAGTAAAATATGACCACGCAGTTTAGGTATTAACACCAAAATTTGTCTAAATTTTTGCGTGGCTATGACCCATTGCATTCAGTTTTAGAAAAAAAAATATTGGTCTCAAAATACAGCATGGTCAGCAATCCACGTTTGACTTTTGTTGTGTCCTTTTGCGCAAAATGGCAAGTGAGGTAGAAGAAAATCCAGGTCCACAAACTTTTCCTACCACATGTCTGCCAGGGACTTTGTCACCAAGGAGATAGCAAAAAGACGAATGCTGGTAAACAGTGTGTTCCTATTTGCAGTGTTGCAATATTAATGGCAGAAACAACACCATTTACCTCATGGCAGAAAACCCACATAGACCAGGTATTGCTTGCTGGAAACCTGTTGCATTCATACATTCCAAGGAAACCCAGTGTACATTTTTTGTTTCCGTCTGAAGTTCCACGTCAACTGCAATTTGATGACAGTGTTTTCACATTGATTTTTCAAGATAATGCGCCTGGATGCTTGCTCGGCGTTTCATATCCTTCATTAGAAGCAATTTTCGTGCGATTGGATACTACACTGATACAAGCATTCTCATCATGCAAATACATTTATATGTGCTTAAGTGAATATACATCACTGCAAAGACTAAGGTATCTACTGCTGTTTTTTATTTCCATAGTATATCAAAAGACGGATACCCCATTAAAAATGGCATATCAGTTTTACTCCCTTTCACCTGCCTTCCTCATCTTACTTGTATGAATTAGTCAGGAGAATTGGAGCAGTTCAGTATGAAACCACGCCAGTACGTGTTCATCACCAAAACTTAGAGCTTGAACATCCAGTTCCTCTACATAAAATCTCACAGGTAGTACCTTATAAATGCAACTTGCATCTCACGTTTCCATGTAAAGGAAAAACTTCAAGGGAAAAAAATGTGCAATCACAGCGGGGCATTTCTCCATGCTTTATCCATGTAAAACCAGCGAGGAAATATGTACAATTAGGGGGAAAAATTTCACCACTTATAGCTGTCTCTCCAAGAAAGTGGAAGTTTGCAAGTCCACAACATATCTGATTTTGTTGAGCAACAGTTGGGAAAGATATGCACACTAGCACTAGAGTTGAAACATCTCAACCAAGCACTACTCAGTTTAGTTGTAATAATATGACTGCACAGCGGTGTCAATAGGAGATATGCATATTAAGTTCCCGCCTCCTATGCATATGTAATTGCCTGGTCTCGCTTGGTGAGACTTGCCGAGATACGGGTCTGTACCTGTGGGGGACAAGCGGGATATTACAAATATTTTGGAAATACAGAATACTTATGAAAGGCTTATGGATATTTTTCCTGATATATTGTTCGGGAAGTACTAGAAGAATACCAGTTTGGCATTTGGGAACTTAAATTTCTCAAAAAATGCTAATTTTGTCAGAAATGAGCCTATGGCCTGTCTATGACAGTGATGTGAACCGCACGTCCCCCGTGATCGACAGGCGTCAAACCCGTGCTTTGTGGCGGGAAATTAATATGCATACTGCGTATTGATGGGAATAATTGCTATTATACTTGGAACAAAAGTAAAACCGAGTATTGGAGGAGCTACCATACAAACTGCATAAAGCAGACTACTGTTGACAGTCAGTGTGATAATTACCAGTTAATTTCCTGGAAGCCAGTGGCCTAAAGTCTCTTTACATTGAAGCTTACAACCAGTACCACTCCTTGCAAGCTCTTTGTGTGTATCGAGCAACATTAGCTGCTACTCCTGAAAGTCTGAGTCATTTTCTAAGGATAGATGGTGCTTTATCTTTGTGTATGTTTACATCCCAAATTATTTTTTATAAAAAAAACCCATGCACTTGTTATTTTCAAGGACATTGGCAGGTACTTTGTGTGTATTCCTCATAAATCACAAAGTGGTAAATCAACTTCGCAGAAGCACAACTTGTCAAACAATTGTTTGTGAATTTTCAAGGTCAACTGTTCAAGGCCAGTCCGTGCCGAAACTTCTTTTTTCTTTCTTTTTTTTTCTACGAACGGTACGGACCAGACCGTTTCGGTATGGACACTTGTTTGTCAAGCCCAATTACATCAGCCAAATCAAGGGAATAAGTTGTTTCTCATTTACTTCTGGCCACAAAACGACTGGAGAGTTTTCATTATTGTATTTATTTTTCAATCCAGAATATTGAATGATTATTACGACTCTTACATGTTCAATAAATGTGTAAAGCAATGCAGATCTCTTTTATTGTTATTACTGTCAATATAAGGGCCACCTGTGTTCTTTCAGCTCGTCATTGGTGCTTGTCCAGCCAAAAGTGTGCAGCTTACCCCCCATCCCTTACATTTTAATTGATAAAAAAATATTTCAAATTTTTTAACCCCACTGCATGGCCAGTTAAAGAACTGTTTCGGCGTCAAAATATATACGCATTAGCTTTTGTAAAAGCCTAATAAGGAACTTGACCTAGGTTTATCATATAAAGGGCTTAGGCATGTAGGTACGCGTATTTCATGATTTGCATGACAAAGCCACAAACTGACACAGTACATCTGCTTCAAATAAGCAATAGGCTAATGATGAAAGTATTGGGCAACTGGTTAGAATAACACTTGACCAAAAGTAGGGCAGATCTCGATCTCGATCTCTCTCTCTCTCTCTCTCTCTCTCTCTCTCTCTCTCTCTCTCTCTCTCTCTCTCTCTATATATATATATATATATATATATATATATATATATATATACATATATGCTATCGGCCTATATAATGGTGCGGTGGAAAGAGATACGCACGGCAATGAGTAACTTTAAAACTTATTTTTACCAGGCCCATTTATAACCAATAGCTGTAAAACATTAAATTCTGTTCACCTGCATTCGCAATTCTAAGCTTTACTATTAATACAGTAAGTAAATTCCTACATTCGTCTGCATATCTTTAAGCTAGGTCTGTAAAAAAATTCGCGGCCTCATATAGTTTGTTCTCAGAAGCAGCTAGACGTAAGCGTGCGCAGCCAACCAAAGTCAACGACTTTCCTTGCTGAACTGTGAGCGTATACATATTACGCCAAAAGTGCACCGAATAAGGCTGCTTATGTAGATAGCCATGTGCTCTGGAACTAGAATATCAGTGAACGCCTACATAGAGATCAGCCAATGTTAAGTTCAAAATATGAAGGTAGAACTGAATGGTACATACTTTTACATAAATTGGTTAGTTGGTTAAAACTTTATGCCATATGACATAACAAATATATGTTTGACTCGCCAAAGTAAAGTTTTAGTATCACTATGTGAACCAAAAGTAGTTTCAGACAACGTTTACTTAATTAAGTAATTAAGTAAAAGTCTAGAGAACAAGGAATGGTCCCGTATGACAACGGTTAGCTTTATGACCGCTCCCTTCACTGGAACTGACGTCATATCTACCAGATGTGCGCATTTGTCTTAGGCTTGTCGCAGGCATGAGACCTGGCTGGGGAACTGTAGGTGAGGAACTGGAAAGGAACTCCGCTAGGTGCAAACTTCGATGTAAGTAACCAACAATTAGTATAGATAATTAATCGAAGCATATACATGTGCTAGTATTGTTTGCAGTACCACTATCAAAGTCGATGAAATTTGCCTTTCAAGTTTGCATGTTGGAACGTGATGCTCAATTTTAAGATTGCAATGCATGTAGGCCTATGGATAATGTGATTTTGCGGGTGGCATATCAAACGCGTAATGTGAGTGTTTATAAATTACATCTATTTTATGTCACTTGTAATCCATTAAACGTGTGATAGAAATCTGTACAAACAACGTGGTTTACAATCACATTATGAATTGATGAAGGAGTACTGCACTGCAGTGCAGGGAGTACTCTGTACATTCCCGCCACTATCATTTACTTGGGCCAGTATACTTTTACTTGCAGTTCACAAAATATAATAGCATCTGAGTACATGTATACCTTCAGACCAACAGTGTTTATTTTGCCTAGTAAACATTTACTTTTTCTCAGAGTAGAGGAGAAATCTGCAGTCCAGGTCCAGGTTAATGCTGATAGCCGGGAACTACAACTTACAAGTACAGTACCAGCTTGCCAAATACGGCTTGAAGACAACATTCATGTCACTGATTCCAATACTATAAATGGCATACTCTAGAGAACAGATATGTTAGTTGTCAGTGGCTTTGATGAAGGTAATCCAGTATTAGGACAAATACTTTCAGTTTATCTCAAAGCCACAAATACTTGGCTCTTGATTCAGATTGTACAGACTCACTGGGAGTCAGAAATAGGGGCATTTCATCTTCCATCTGAAGAAAAAGAACTAAAAGTACTGACTGTAGGTGAACTGAAGTACTATTATCCACTAAGTGCCCACACGGTGGGTTATGAAATGTACATCGTTCCGTAACACTTCCTTTTATTAAAATGCAAGTGAGACATAACTAGGTAGATTAAAAGATTGCATGGTCTCCAAAAAAAGCCATTTGGTGTCAGGTTGTCACTTCAAGAAAATGTGGCTACATTTGCAAAGAAATGTTGAACATAATATATTGTTATTCAAAATGCTGGTTTTTAGCTCAGCTGACTTGTCAGCTAAGTTTTTAGAATAGTCTGCTGTCCATCGTTGTCCACAGTTCACTTTTTGACTTCTCCAAAACCGTGCGCCAGATCCACTTCAAACTTGGCGGCAATGTTCCTCTAGTGGGTCACTACCAAGTTTTTTCAATGGTCACGCTCCAGTGATTTTTAGATTTTTTTATGAATTCTTTAAATTTGTTCTTTTTGGGGGGCAAATCTTGAAGAACCTTCTCCAGAATTCACAGAGGGACGGACACTGCCAGGGACCTGTAGTTGTTAATTTTTTCACCAAGTGATGCTGCAATTTTTTCTAGTTGTTGTAATTGTTTTGTGTGTTTATGCTATTTTCGACTTCTCCAAAAACATTAGTTGGGTTGAGCTGAAACTTGGAGGAAATGTTGCATGTGAAGGGGTCAGATAAAGTTGTTTACAAGATGGCATTGCTATGGACTCCTGATTTTTGACGAATTATTCATTCGGGTATCTATCGGTAAATGCTTACATTTTTATTGATTACTATGCGAGTCAATGGGCATTCGAATGCTATTTCACATTTTCGACATCCTCTCTGAACCCATCAGCCAGATTCTTTTCTAACCAGGCGGAAATGTTGGACTAGTGAGTCGGTACCAAGTTTTTTCAAATGGTCATGCTCCAATTCTGTCTCCCCGTGCAACCGGGGGTACATATTTTGTTTTGCATCTGTTTCTTCCACTTCTTCTTGTTCTTCTTGTTCTTCTTCAACACATCGTTGCGTGTGTTGCGGACGCGATAACTCAAAAAAGATTTGACTTGAGAAGTTGATTTTTTTTGAGAAGATGTTCCTATATATAATCTTTCTGGGGATTGCATATGGTTGACCTTGACATATTTTTCAAGGTAACATGGGCATGTCATCTAAAATTGACGCAGACGCAACAACTCTGCAAGGATTTGACTTAGGAGGTTGAAATTTTGTATGATTATGTAACATAATATGAACTAGGTTGAGATTGTAGATCGGTGACCTTAACCTATTTTCAAGGTTACATGGCTACTTTTTAAAAATCATTTCAGATGCACTCGAGAAAGAGTTGACTTAAATAGGTTGACATTTTGTGTGATTATGTTTCTATGTAAGACTTTTGTAAAACCTTGCTTGTGACTCCAGATGTATGACCTTGACCTATTTTTCAAGGTCACGTGGGCATTTCGTCTAAAATCAACGTAGACGTGATAACTCAAGAAAGATGTGACTTGGGAAGTTGAAATTTTATGTGAAGACGTTCCTATATATGATCTTTCTTGGGATTGCAGATGGTTGACCTTGACGTATTCTCCAGGTCACATGGGCATGTCATCTAACATTGACGCGGATGCAACAACTCTGCAAGGATTTGACTTAGGAGGTTGAAATTTTGCATGATTATGTACCATAATATGAACTAGATTGGGATCGCAGACGTGTGACCTTGACCCATTTTCAAGGTCACACGTTACTTGTTTGTTTCTTTGCTTCCTCTCTAATTATAAATAATGTTATGCTAAATAACATAAGAGTACTTGTCCTCTTCGTCAGACATGTAAACCAAGCGGAATCGTCAGTCCCTGATATAGCCCCGCTAATACTGGGTGGAAATATATTAAAGTGAAAATTTGCTGGGACAATGAGCCTCTATAAGAGTGTGCTTGTGCTTCTACGTGGGTAATCTTTGCTCAGATTTTGAAATGTCAATAAAGAGTGTGCCTTCACCGTATCTGTAGATCATTGGAATCAGTATGCCTATGTATAAAAATAAGGGTGACGATAGTAAGGGCGCATGGAGAGACATTTGATTTTCTGTCGGAAAATCAGCCTGTTCTAATTATTTTTTCATTTTTATGAATTTTTTAGCCTTTTTTTTTCACTAGAGCAAATCTTCCATGTACACACACACACACACACACACACACACACACACACACACACACACACACACACACACACTTGTACATACAGTAGGTAACACAGCTTCCTTCTCATTATTAAGTTTGCCTCAGAACAACATTATGCTAAATACTACAGATCTTTGCTCAATTTTGGTATTCTTAGTATAATTAGCTTAATTGATGCCTTAGCTCAGCTGAGCACTGGCTGATTACTCAGTCCTCTGGTGTAAACATCCAAAAGATACCATTTCATTTTGAAATCAAGAATTAATTTGAGTCTGGTATATAATTTAATATTGGTATATACCTAAGGTGCATTGATCATATCTGGTAACATAGATTATCTTGGCCTACTTTTTAAGGCCACTGGAATTATATGCATACCCTTCACCTCACACCAATGGCAGCACTAGGTCCATGGGCCTCTCATTATCTGTTGGTTTCATCCTTGGGGGGGGGGGGGGGGCAGTGGTTAGAAGCAAGGATGAGAAATGCAGGTGAGGTGAAAAGGCCATCCATGGATCAATTGTCATTTCAAGGAGGCTGTCAGAGTGTCTTCTCCTTGGTCACACCTTGTCTGCTAGCAAGTGGTGTACAGTCAGGTATCACACTTGACACTATGTAATACACAACAGGTATAAGCATCTTGCTTGCAAGAAGGTTGGTCAATGCAGGCAAATGGATAGGAAAAGACTGGTAACACAATTTTTTAAAGAAGTTGTGTAGGGTACCTAGAGCAGTCCAGCAGTTATTGATTTGCACAGATCTGCATGGTTTACGCTATTGTCAAGTACTGTGTTAATGTGGGCAAACATATGAACTGGGTAAAATAAAAACCCAGCTAGGTTGAGCTCATGTTAAAAACCAAGGTGGATCATAAGCTAGCCAGATTTTACTTTGTACATATCATATGTCAGCAGTTTGAATAGATCTGAGCTGTTGTAAAAAACACATATTGTGTAAATGTGGGCTAACATGTATAAATGTATGAATCAGACAAAGCAGCTGATGTTGAGCTCATGACAAAAACCAGTATGGTTCATAAACTAGCTTGGTTTAAGTCAGTAGTACTGTCAGACATATTATCCATATATATATATACATTGAGTAGGATGAGTAGCACTCTGTAGAAAAATGTATGTACAAAGGAGTCTTATTTTCATCATAATATACTAGCTGCATGTACTGAGTGAAATTTTAAATACTTGCTCACTGGGTGAGTCAGGTTGTTTGTTGCATGTTTGATTATTTAGATATAGGTGGTTGGTTCATTTAAATCCTTCACAGCTTGCATGAAAGTTACAAATTTTGCAACGAAGCCATATGAATTAAGATTAAGGATGTTGAAATACTAATGCCTCACAAGGGTTTTGAGGCCAGTTTAGAGTGTCATGCTTTATTCACCCTGTTGCCTCCATTCGGGTCCCAAGTTAAGAATCAAATTACAAAGCATATTTAATCGCCTGAAATTACAGATTCTATAGATTTCATTCAACTGTACATTATTAAGTTCTGGCAAAAATGCAAATGAATTTCGCCAATGTTCTCATTGTTTCAGGGAAATGTACATTTCGGAAGTTAGGTATATACAGGGGATTTAAATTTCTAGTACTTAATCGTTTAATTTTATAGGCATTACAGCTCAGTGTTGTTGATTCAAACTTCTGAGACTTGATAGTTTTTATCCTAGAGGTTTTACAGTTCAATATTTGATGTATGTTTGATGCAAAATGATTTTGGCCAGTTAAAATTCAACATGTTAGTTATAAAATCTTACACATAAGAATATATCAGTTGAATAAAAATACTGATCCTGCACCATATGCACATTTCCCTGAAACAATCAGCTGTCAAGATATTTACCTTCAGAAGGGCAACCAGATGAAATTCCCCATGAACTGGAGTAATTTTCTTATTAATGTGTCAGTAAACATTTATCCAATAGCATATGACTATGATGATTCAGTAAACCAATCCAAACCCGGTTCACAAAACTAGATTTAAAGCAGATTCTATCAGTGTTTAGCATACAATAATTTGACAGAGCTTGATAAATCAATATCTGTCTGCAAGAATGAGGTTTTTGAGATGGTTTATTCTACTTTTGTATACACATTTGATGCTGCTTACACAATACTAGAGTTCAGAATCACTCCACACACAACAAATGTACAATATTTGAAAAATCACTCCAGTTCTAGTGCACGCACTTTGTGAACAACCTAATCAGTGCTCATCGGTCAGTATGTTAGTACCTAGTATTAGTACATGTATAGGGTACACGGGGCCTGCGAATGAGCAAGTGTATGCATACCTACAGTGAACAATGTAAGATGGGTCTCTGTCAGTCAGTGTCGGAAGGATGAAATGATCACCACAGTTTGTGAATATGTGTTGCTGTACAGACTTCTGTGCAGGTTGAACAGAATGTGTGGCAGGCAAGAATTACCATCTCTCAACAACAATTGGGATGAATTTGTATAATTTTTTGAAGTTGAAATGCATGAAATGTTTGTTTATAATGTTATTTTCACCCATGTAAAGACAGCAACATTTTGGGGTAAATTTGTATATTATTGCAAACGGGGGGGGGGGGGTTGTATTTTTTTGTGCTGAAAAATTCTTTTGAAAATTTTGGACACTTGACTTGTGTTGTTGTTGTTGTTGTTTTTTATTTATTCTTGCATATCTGAGAATTTTCAGGAAAAGATGCAGGTTATTCATATATATACACTCAGATTTATCCTTCCCTGTATTTTTCTCCCAAGGGCCTGTATCCTTCTGAGGGTTGTAAGGATACAGCCCTCAGGAGCATCTATGTAGCTCAAAGACAAAAGCAGAAGATTGGCTGCCAGAGTAAAAGAAGGGAAGCCTTTTGATTGGCTATTACATGCAGAAACAAAAATGAGGGATATACTGACTTGCCAGGCCGTTTCAATGGGTGACCATTATCCTCCGTTGGGATATACTGAATGTTGCTAGGGTAACTATTTCTCTGCATTCTGATTGGTCAGATTCAGTATTCTCCCTCATTTTGATGTGATATTTCCCCATAAAGGTGCTGGATGCTACACGACCCAAAAAAATCAGTATGAGAGACAATGCAGGCCTATATTTGGGATACATATATATACATGTATTATATATTCACACTACATGTATCTTTTCCTCAAAATGATCAGAAATATTTATATACTAACTGCATAGTTTCCTCAAAATTCTCAGAAATGCAAGAATTATTTTTTTGTTTTTGTTTTGTTTTTTTTTCTTTTGGAGTTTGTAAGGAAGTTTTTAGCTCGGATGACTTGGAAGTCAGCTGAGCTTATAGTATGGTGTGTCATCCATCTGTCATCTGTCCATCTTGCTGGGGTGAAAGGCCATATTAATGTTCATACTTTCATTTAATTAGGTAAACTTTAGCGCTGTCAAGGTGGTTTTACACAATAATTCAAAGTAAACCTTTACTTACTTTCTAACATAACTTTTGATTTTTAGTAAAGATTAGCCCAAAATATGTATTTTTAATTAAATCTTTACTAAATTTGGTAAATGTGCTCTTTCAAAGTAAAGTTTAATGAAGTTTGAAAATAAATGTTTACTCACTTGGTTAGATATTTAAGCCAAATTCACGTGTTTTTCAGTGAAATGTTCCTGAATAAAGTAAACGTATTCTTTGTTTAGTAAACATGAACAAAGTTTGAAAGTAAATGTTTACTTGTTTGGTTTGATGTTGCCTGTGATTTTTGTAAAGTTTAAGACAAATTTACAATTTTTCAGTAAATTTTTACTGAATAAAGTAAACTTGTTCCCTTTTTTAGTAGATATTAATAACATTTCAATGGAAATATTTAATGATTTGGTTAGATGTTGCCAGTAATTTTAGTAAAGGCTTAAGCCAAATTCATATATTTTGTCAGTAAACTTTTACTGAATTAAGTAAACTTTTTCCTTTTTTAAATAAACATTAACAAAAGTTGAAAGCAAACCTTTACTTATTTAGATGCAGCTCAGCTACAACGAAATAAGTGGATGTTTACATATTTTTTGCAATGTAGCATTTGAATTACAGGCCTTGTCAAGGATCTTCAGTCTTGTATATCATGAAAACTTAGAGCAGTTTGGCTTTAAACGAACCTCCAGAGTTAAAGTCGAAGTAACACGCACGATACTTATACAGGTGTCCTTGAAAGTCGCGCTTATGCGTCACCGTCGGGCCCTCTGCAAGCAGTGGTAGAAATTGACAAACGAAATACTGGGAAATATTCTGTTGTTGTGTATGCCGGCATCCCGTATCCGGGCACTATAGTGGACATCGATGAGACTGATAGCTCCGTGGAAGTCAATGCCATGTGTCAGATTGGAAAACATGTACTTCTGGGTATCCATAGAAGATAGACTATGGTATATATTGGGGAAGATCATACCATTCATCCAAGAACCACAACAAGTGACCATACGACACGTTGAAATTAACAAGGCAATATGCAGGGCCAGTATGAACTAGTTGGACAGTTAATATGTTGATGTGTTACAAGGAATATTCTAATTATATGATATGCATTTTTATTTATCGAATTCAACAACACAGTGTTTGCTAATATAATGCTGTATGGCCTATAGACATCGACTCTTTATGACACATGTTGACTAAAACGGTCGTCATTTGATCTTTGTTTATACTGACGTGTGTTGTGAACGATAATACCAAAGTATGAACCATCTGGGTCCGAGAGTTTTAACCCTGTATGTAAATACCAGGCCATTATCGACATCGAATGGGCATCTCTACGAATACGAGAATCCATCTAATTGGCGTTTCAAATTTGTCTCAATGATTGAATCTAATACAAACTCATCAATTTTTCAAGTTAACTGTTATCTCGTGTGAATTATCCATGCACGTTGCTGATTCAGCGTCGGCCTACTGAGAACTTCTGTGGTTCCGGGGAAACTCATATGAATATTTTACAAATGAAAACTTTTACTAAGCAAATAATTCGCTTAAAATACAAACAGAAAGTTTTATGACCGTACTCTGAAATGAAATTGCTTAATTCTAACCTTCAACTCTCATGTATGTAGAATTTACCTTGTGAGTCAGTTACACGACATCCCTGATAACACCGTATCGGGGAGGTCCATACCGCAACATGCCATATTTTTGCTTCGTTTATATCAAATCAAAAGTAAATGTCGACAGTGTCACCCTTCAAGACGTAAAAAGATAAAATTTTAGCTGCTGCTGTTTTTAGAAAACAATAAAACCACACTGTACATCGAAATTTCTTACCTTACCAAGTGTAAAGTGATCCATGGATAAAAATACGAACGACGACATGTAAATAACGTGTCATAAACGTCCTGGTCGCATTTTATTTGTCATTAAGTTTACACAAGTGGCAAACATTTCACTTAGTCTAAAACACAGAAAAATCGGACAGGTGGTGAGTGCACTGTGAAAAAATGGTTAATTCTAGGCTTGCGTACTCGGGCATGTCAAATATACCTTTTGTGTCCGTACCACAACATTCCTGTCTATACCGCAACGGGCAGGTCCATACCGCAGCGTGTTGTATTTTTGCTTCGTTTATTCTAAATGAAAGGTAAATATCCACAGTGTCACGCTACAAGACGTAAAAGCGTGAATTTTAATTGCTGTTTTTTCTTTCTTTTTTTTTTCTTTTGCGAAAACCATAACACCAGGCTTGACGTCAAAATTTGTTACGTTACTAAGAGTTACATGACCCATGGACAAAAGCACACAGTGCGGCACTCACATGATGCATCATAAAAGTTTTTTTATGGCTTTCTTTCGTCATTATGTTTACAGTATTAGCAACTCAGGTGAGCAGAAGTGCAAGTCACCATTAAACGACACAGCTTTTTTTTGTATTTATCTAAACCAATGAATTAGGTTAAAAAAACTCCGACCTTGCGGTATGGACACTGATGCTACACACACGTTTTATTCCATGTCAGTGAACAGACCTGGTAGGTCATTTAAAGCGGTAACTGTCTGCTACGAAATCCCTTCTATTCCTATTTGCATCCCCCACTAAATATATATGTATATTCAGTTTGCAATGAAAAAAAAATTATCCCCAAAAGTGCTAATTTCCACCCTATTTCATATGTGACCGCCATTGCAAAAGTGGACAATCCCTAGACTTCCGCCATCTTTATAGATATTTAAGATGTCGGTTGTGCAGCGTGTGGTAATATTAATGAAGCTGGATCTTCCTCTGAGTTGTTGCACGAAGAGGAGATCAAGCCTTCAAGGATAACATCGGCTGTGTTATGTAATATTAGGTAGAGAACTTCATGGACTGTTCTCCTGCTTTGACGGACGCGATCTACAGCCACGAAAAAGAAAAAAGTAAAGCACACAAGCACAATCACTAAAATTGCCTCCATTTCAATTAAAACACCCCTCTACGTCATTTTATGAATGCTTGGACGCATTTAAGTCAGATAGAGAAATGGTTTTGTGTTTCTAGTCTTCGACTGTACCACTAATATAACAACGTTGAGTTTCAATTTTAGTACCTAGAAGAACCAATCCACGAGCACCACTTGACAATTTTACGTAGTAGCCTACATATTGGGTCATGTTGATTTATAACCCCGTTGTTAAGTTCAAATTTAAAGACGTCACTCTGTGCTTGGGCATTTTGGCTGTCAGGTCTATTTGGTTTCCTTCTCAGAGAAAGTACGTGAATATAAATGTGAAAGGGTAAGTTGAAATTTGAATTTTGCTATTTTTTTTAACATACGTTGGTACATATACTCCTTCATATAAGTTTTCTAAGTCTTGTCATCACAAGCAAAAACTTATTATACACTATGTATTTATGTATCTAAGGTTACTTCACGTTCATACATTCTTGAAATTCAAGTGCGCTGTCTTCACCAAATAGAAGGTAAAGGCTGGCAGCCGCTATCATAGCAAAACTTGTCCAGGGATTTAGGACAGCTAACACACACACACACACACACACACACACACACACACACACACACACACACACACACACACACGCACACACACACACACACAAAATAGGCCTATAAAATAATAAATAAATAAAAGCAAAACCTCACTTTGATCAACCAAAGCTCAAAATGTATTTGCGTTAGGATAACAAATCATATATGTGTGTAATCGTCATACTACAACCAATATAGGCCCTATATTCCGTGTTTGGGTGTCTGTGATGTTAATTGTTGAACAAACAATCGAAAGTTTAAGGCAAACCATCCACGCCATAGGCAAAATGTCGATACAAGTCACCAATTGTTGTGATGAAATTATTATAATTAGGCCTACACTTGCATCCTTATCCTGACTATCCTGACATATTGGCAACGGAACGCCTTCCCTAGATAGTTTATGTTTGACTTTGATTTTTCATTATCCACCCTCAAAGTATGACTAGACCTAGCTAGGCTTTTGATGTTGATCATTTGCTTCTGAAACAATATTTGTACAAAAGGGTGTAAACATCGTCCTTTTACATTTGGTGAGGTTGTCAATCAATTATTGGCCAATCACATGAATGAAACATCCTTTCAAGTACGGAAAAACATTCCCCAGCGATCTGTCAAACGGCGACAGCGACAATTTGGTTTCATAGATAAAATTACCTGAGTCGTTAATCTGTCAAACCGAATCCCCCTCGTTGTTTGTCTGCCTGCGCGCCTGATCACCCAAGCGCGAAGCGCGCGGGTAATCAGGCGCCCAGGCAGGCAGGCAAACAACGAGGGGAATTCGGTTTAGACAGATTAACGACGAGGGTTATTTTGTATTTATCCTCTACGGTCCTTTAAGAGAGAGAGAGAAAAAAAAGACCATTTATATCACTTGTAACAATTTATTTCACTACATAACATGGGACTTTGACACAGTAATGCCGCGCGTATGAATATATAATTTAAACAACAAAGAAAAGCGGTCGCCGCAGGCCTAATGGCGGGTTTTTGTTCAACAGCCGTTGCTTCAGACAAAAATCTCGACGAAAAGACACTTTTTTATTATTTCTTTATGGAATTAACTTGGTGGAGAGGAGAATTGGAAGGTTACATTGACTTAGAATGTTGCACCAGCAAACATTCCAAAATATGCACCAGTGGAGCTCCACTGACTGTTGGCCGTCAGTGCATCACTGACGGCAGCATTGCCAGCATTGCCCGAAAGAACGGGGCGATGGCTCCCTGCCACACCAGCTGGGACAAACGCAGAGGTGCCAAGTTTCCCGATTTGGCGGGAGATCTCCCGTTTTTCTAATGGTATAAATCACCCAAATTTGTCTATCTCCCACTTTTTCACCGATTTCTTCCATTACAATATAATGGGACTCCCGCTTTTTGCAAGATTTTTCAGCTTGAGCACCCGTTTATATGTTGGGCAACTTGGCATCTCTGCAAACGATGAAGACAGAGTCTGGGGAGTGTTTTGGACAGATGTCAGAGGTCTCTGAAAAGAAAAAGAATTTTCCTGGAGAAGGCTGCACGTGGCGTGCTGTTGAATTCGATTTGCTGTTGCATAGTTATTGTTCACAGACTGCGTATTTTTGTGCCCGCTCAGCAGTTGAATAATGGTTGGCGGCCGGGACACTTGGATGTAAAACTAAAAGTCGACTGCACATCGTGCGTCTCACAGATTGGTCGTTTTTACTGGTAACAATCAGTCCTGCATTTTGGCCCTAGTTTGCATTACAGAATCAAATTTATTCTTACCCGTTGGCTGGGATTTATACCACGGACCATCAGGTTTTTATGGCAAGGTAATAAGGCGAGTTTGGATATACCAAATATGGAATTGATTCCTTCCATATTTGGAAAACCGTATCTCTGATTTTACAAATATGGTAAAAAGTAGTCCCATCCATGGGATAATAATAAAACTGCACGAGTGTGAGTGCCTGGCTGTCAATTCTGCATGGCACGAGCGTAGCCGTGGAGCGGAAGGATACACGAGATGCAGCCCGCCACAGGCGGGCCATCGAAGGCTTGGCAGCCGTCCATGCCAGACGAAGGAGGGCATGGACTAAACCTGCCACGCCTTCATGGAGCGGGCTTAGTTGAACGTCCAATCCTCCCCAGAAGTAGTTAAACCCATAATTTACAAGACTTTGGAAATGGAAATGCCGGAAATCCAGCTTTATTCAGGTGATTCCGATTTGACATTGTCACAAACATGTGCGGTTTATGAAGTGGACGCAAAGACTGAATCTGAGTTTATAGGCCTAGATCTCATATCGGAATGTGAAGAGGTGGATGAGGAAGCCGAAAAGAAAGGCCGTTTTGGCAGTGTTGTTACGTTAAAAGATATGCAGGACCTTCAATCTGGACAGACGGCGGAAAACACAACCAAATCTACAGCATGGGCATTTCGAACATTTGAGGCGTGGAGGCAGTCACGATCTGAACGAAAGTGTCCAGTTCCAAGTTTGGAAGCCATGTCTGCAAGTGAACTTGATTTTAACATATCGAGCTTCATATTAGAAGTTAGAAAAACAAATGGAGATGAATATCCACCAAGGTTCCTGTATCTTCTGTGCTGTGGACTCCTTCCTAAGTTGAGAGAAAAAGCCGTTTTTCATTATAACTTCCTGGATGAAAAAGATTTCAGGTTTGGGAACCTACAACACACTTTGGATGCACGAATGAAATAACTGAGTGCGAAAGGACTTGGCGTTAGAAAAAAGCAGGCAGACCCTATTCTGCCTGAGCAGGAAAATATTTTGTGGGAACAGAAATTACTTAGAAAGGACAACACATTTTCATTACTGAATAGTGTGTTCTATTATAACTGCAAATTATTTGGATTACGTGGCAAAGACGAGCACCGTGCGCTCAAACGGGATCAGATTGTGCTCGGCCGGGACATCACAGGTAATTACATTGAATTCCAGGTGCGCACGTGCAAGACTTTTAACGGTGGTTTGCACCACAAGGCTAGTGAAGCCAAGAATCTAAAACATTATTCCGAGCCAGGTTCACCTAGATCACTGTATGATGTTTACCGGGAATATCTTGACTGCATTAAAAAAATTCAGGACGACAGCTTTTTACCACGGCACAGGCCACTGGGTGGAGGGACTCCCTATTCCTTTCCCCAGGCTCCACTTGGTGTTAATAAGCTACGTGTGGTGATAAAAAACATGTGTGCTGAAGCCGGATTTGAAGGGAACTTCAGTAATCATAGTGGTAAACGCACGTGCGAAACGACTTTATTTCAGGCGGGAACTGATGAACAGCTTGTGATGCACCGCACAGGACATCGGTCATCAGCGGGCGTGCGAAACTACAAACGCCACAGTGCTGCGCAAGACATGGCGTTGTCCAGGATTTTAAATCCCCCTGCACCGAAGGATGAATGTGTTTAGAAACAATGCGATGACTGCTTCTACCAGTACCGCGTCACCTAAGGCTAAACGTCAAAAAAGTGAACAAGGTAATGACACTGACAGTATGGAGTCCCAGAAGGAGAACCTGTGTGTATTGCGATCCCCTGATAAATGTGTCAATATTAGCGTTAATGAGAACAACGGATCTCCGTTTACCAACTTCAGACGCGGAGGTATGTTTTCAAATTGCACTTTTAATATTACTTTTAAATAGACTAAGTTAAGTCTACATGCTTTAATAGCCTAGACTGGATGTGACATTTAACTGTTCTTTTTTTTCTTTTCTTTATAAACATTTAGCCTACAGCCTACATTATTATTTTGACGTTTGCAGCATGTCATGGATACGTACAGGTCTGGATTACTACTTGTAATGTACTAATGAGATTATCATTAGGCCTACTCTGAATAAAAGTTTCAAGTGTTTCTGCTTTGTTTGTTTGTTTGTTTACTTCCCAAATCTGCGCGCACATTAGTGGAATATCACGTCAAGATATTCCACTGCTGTCCGTGGAATATCAGAAATAAAGCTACTGCAAGATCAAAGGGAATTGGGCGCCGATGTGCGCTAATGTCTGACAACTCCCGCTGCTCCTGAACATTTAGGGTAGATGTGGGGGGGGGGGGGGGGAGGGACAGAGGGGGAAAAGGGACAGTGGGCATCTAAACGTAGATAATTATTTCTTTTGGCACAAAATAGGTTGTGGATTGCCTTTGACTCGGAAATTTATCATTCATACTATTCATGCATGTCATCGACACTGGTGGCAGCGTTGGTGTCGACGCTAGTGCGATGTGAGACCTACACTATGGCCAGGACACTCTGTAGCGTGTCTGGCAAAATGGGCAATGGTAAGGGTTGCTCGTCAGTAGATCTCCTCTGGTTGTATCCATATTTCCCGCTAGTGTGTTCTTTCAAACTAGGTCTGGCAATTAACTGAAAAAGACGGCATTTCATGGTAGATTTGGAGTATCATTTAGCAAAATTTGGATTCATTTTTAGAAAGAACGGCCCTGAAGATCACTCTCCCATAGCGCCCCCACAGCACAATTTTCAATAGAGTGAAACGGGACACCCCTGGCTAGTGGAAACATCAGAAATTAAAAATCTTTTGTGAAATACGAGACAATTTATACTCAAGTTCACATCTTGATACAAAATAACATCTAAAAACCCTGAAAAATTTATCAGAAGCCTTGCGTTATTCTAGTAAATTAAGCAGAGGTGGCCCTATGATAAACACCGAGTTCAAAACTTATCATGGGCCATTGAGTTTTTGGATGGGTCATTCCCAATGGAACATGTAGGCATATAAGCACTTTTATGCATAGGAGCAAATAGTTGTTGACAAATATTAAAAAAGAATGCTTTTGTCTTTTAATTTTGCTCACTAATGAAGAAATCAGCTTTTGTCGTTTCTTTTGTTATCACACGTACTCAAGTTTCATAGTTTTTACAGAATTTAGCCGAGAAAAGATCATTACGACGTTTTATGTCTAAAAAATCAGTCGGAGAAGACTCAACCCATGAAACATTCTTTCCATACACAAATTTTTCAAAAACTAGGTAACCCTAAGAAAGTAAACCTAATCCAAAGAAATCTTTTAAGATAATAATCAGGTTGGTGATGAAAAATAAAGAATTTACCCGATGAAAGTGGAACGCTGTAATTTGTAAAATATTTGTATTTCATGTAATCACTAATCTTTGTTTTAATACAGGAAACCATGTCGTGGAACGTTCAATGAGATATTAAGAAGCAGAGGTGTTGTCTCCATTGCTTTCCCCAAAACTGGAAGTTGACTTGCATTGAAGTCATATAATTTTCCCTCAAACCCCAAACAAAACATATAACAATTAGTTAAATGCTTCAATACGTTTCATTTTGTCGTTTGAAGGCCTGGGTATAGGCTCGCTTTCTGTTGAAATGTACTTATTGCGTATATGCCAATATTTTGTGTCTGAAAATCTGTGTTTAATGTATTTGAAGACGTTCTTAGAAACCATCGTCTTGGGAAATAGAATATGAATCTCCTACACCTCAATAAAACTTGTGTATATTGTCGCATATATATTCGATGGCTCCCCTTGTTAGCCTATTGTACGCGTAAAAATTGAAGTTCACATTTCCCAGAGATGGCAAAGTTCATTAGTAAGTTGTGAAAAAAGTCGTAATTCATTTGAAAGTCAAATTTGACATGAAGAATCTTAAACGAAACCACTCTTTACCCTTCTGCCCGACCCACTTTACAGTGAGCGCTTCTGAGTCCCCTTTCACCCCGAAACTTTGGGCGAAACGGGACACAAATAACTTTTTTTCTAGCGTTGTATTTTTTCAATTTGTCACATTTATTAAATACTCTATCCCAGGTTTGCAGGTAATTAGTGGCCCTTATGATTGAACACACCTAATGTAATGTAAATATCATTTGTATTTCATAATTTGTGTGCAAATGCTTAAGTGTCCGTTTTCCCCTCATCTACCCTAATGTCTTTCTTCATTTGAAGGGAAACAAGCAAGATAACTATAAAGTAAATCAATAAGGCTGTGACATGTTTGCATCATCTCCCTGTCCACAAACACGCTTTCAGGATGCCTCCAGACTTCGCGGGGCCGGCATGATGCCACTCTCGTTTTGGGCCCGTGCTACCTGTAGCCACGTGACCGACTATTAAATTTGAGTGACGGGCGGCATTGTTCCCCTAGGCCCCTGAAAACCAAAATAATGACACATGGACGTTCAGATGAACACATACCTGTATTTAATTTTTTCGTATTATTCATATTTTAACTTTAGGTAGGAACTTGAAATATTGCCAACTTATAGAAAGTATATTTATATTGTAAACTCCGTTAAAATCTCCAAAACGCCCATGCAAAAGTTTTTGGTGTCTTACCTGCCCTTAAGGCTGCAAAATTGCTCTTTTGTATACATCAGTACACGGGCTTATGATCCTTTATTTCAGATCGTATCCATTATGTAACACTGATAAATATTGTTGTTTGACTGACTTACTTTCTGGGTCCATATCAACGACAAAGATGCGATGAGATGAGATTTTTTACACCCGATTATTGGGAGCTGGCTCTGGACTGTCACCCACAGTGGTACGAGACTGAAAGAGATCAAAGCTCACCCGTCCACTAGTCTTGACAGCTCCATACATGAGGCGTGACTCAACACTGAAGGATATCATCCATAACATGGAGTTACCTGTGGTAACTCGGGATTTTCCCCACCAAAAACGATCCCCCGTGAGATAAAAACAGTAACTAGAAAAGAGCATTTGCTTAAAAGCAGATTGGTGTGCCTTCAAAAGTTGTAAAAATTAAATGCTACAACTTTTGTTCTTTGGCACTTGACATTCAAATCGTTAAACTTGTGGCTAGATGACCATGAACATGTCAAAGTCCAAATGACCTTGACCTTTGACCTTTACAGTTCACATGTAAATTGCTAAAGTGTACAGTGTTACAATACCCACAATTTAAGCCGAACATGAACCAAATGAGATGAAAAGTGATCAAGTTATGGCAAGCTGAAACTTTCAAAGGGCCAAATGACCTTGACCTTTGACCTTTAGAGGTTACATGTTCTTACGAAAATGTGCAGTGTTGCAATACCTACAATTTGAGTCCAAAATGATTAGAATTGGATGGAAATTGGCCAAGGTATGGCTGGATGAAACTTTAAAAGGTCGAAATGACGTTGACCTTTGACCTTTAGAGGTCACATGTAAGTTTCAAAAATGTGCAGTGTTACAATAGGTACAACCTAAGCCCAACATGATCAAAGTTGGACAAAGATTGACCAAGTTATAGCTAGAAAAAAAGGCACCATCTGAAATTGGCCTTTGACCTTGAAATATCCTTTGACCTTGAGATGACCTCTTTCTGAAGTGAACCTTGACCTTTAAAATGACATTTTTACATAAAACTGACCTTTGAACTTGACATGACCTTGACATTTGAGATGACCTTTGCCGTGCTGTGATCGAACTCCTATTCAATTGGAATCACATCTACTATAGTCTATAGGATATTGAAGATTTAAAACTTTAATTAGTCTTTATTTGCATAATTTTTGAAAAACATAACTTCTCATTATAAGAAAGCAAGACTTCATCTGTAGAAGTATGAATATTCGAAGTTTGGAGTTTTTACGTATAATACTTTTCAAATGAAATGTCGGACAAAATTGTCTGCAAAGAAAGAAAGAAGGAAAGAAAGAAAGAAAGAAAGAAAGAAAGAAAGAAAGAAAGAAAGAAAGAAAGAAAGAAAGAAAGAAAGATTTCCTAGAAAAACAATATATATGTGTTGGCACACAGACATAACTAACTCCCAGCCATGTAAGATTATCTGTCTTTGAGGGGCATAAAATGGAACTTGTGCGAGTAGACACGAGCAATGGCACTTGGCGGCGATTTTCGAAGAATGGGTGCTTAGCGGCTATCATAACCTTTCTCCACTCACTTAGCTTGGGTAATTTAAACATCCAGTATGCTCGTTCGTGTCGTACGTTCGGGTAATAAACTGAAATTTATTATCGTATAAATATCGTATAACACTCTTCTGGATACGCTCAAACAAATACTGACATTCAGCAGACCACACAACAGGACAATATTCAAGTCTGTCCCTTACTAAAGAGAAGTAGAGAGGTTTCAGGCCCACCAGGGTGCTCACTGAAGAAAAAGAACTGCACGATCTTTTTGCGAGCCCAAGCATCCTAACAGACTTTCCACGTATAGCATAAAGGACCAATGAAATAGATACCAATTTGTTCATTTGTTCAAAACCAGCCTTTTAAATGTCGAAAACCAAGTGCGTCACGTTGCTAAGAGTAACCAGCCTTGGCAAGTAAAAATCAACTGACAGAGCTTGGTGGTCAGACTATACAGCTCAATCAGTCAAACACACTTTGTCTTTGTTGAAATTAGACAAAACCAAATTAAGTACATTGTTCCCACATGTATGTTCAGTATTATGTTGCTTGATGCCAAACTCGTCTATTATGTCACAAACAATGCCTGGATTTATTACAGTTTGTGGGAATGGGTGTTGTTGATCCGTTATGCTCCATGTCATGATCGAACTTGAATTTGACAGGTTGAAATCACCTATAATCACGATAAGGTCTTTTTCAGTGCATCTGATATTAGCTGTCTGAAACGAGCCGCAAAAATCTTCCATACCATCAGAAATTGAATTAGGAGGCATATATATGCTGCAAATCAAAAGTAGTCTGTCACAAAAAAAAAGTTTTCTCTTGATGTTTCTAGTTCTCTGCAACGTCTTGATGTAAGTTCATGATTCACTGCAATAACTACTCCTCCACTTGTCTGTCTTGTGAATAATGTGTCCTCACGATCACGACGGTATATATTGTACAGGGACATATCCACAATTTCTGCATCTAGTATTTCAGACTTATTTCAGACTTTAAGCAAGACTGGGTAGTGGCATAAATGTCAAACGAGCAATCACTCATAAAGGTTGTAAATCCTGGAGTTTACTGCAAACACTGCAATAGTTTTGATGCTGTGTACGCATGAAGGGTTACAGCCAGACCTGGATCTAACTCTAGGCGGATAGGTAAAATCAATATGAAGATATAAAGCTGAATATCCACCTTGCTCTTGCTGGAATTCCTGTGTGTTGACCCCATATGTTATGGCCATAATAAAGATTACACGTGTAATAATAGTTTATTGAACCTCCGCCAACGGCGAAAGTCAAATACAGATCAATGGAACATCAAAATAATGTGACAAATCACAATAACTCAATGTGTACATATAATCATGGCAATAAAAGAGAATTAATACACATAGACCAACATAAGCATAATATAAAATAACACCAAATTAAGATACTTAAAAAGAAAATTATGGTCGCCTTTAGCTCCGCAAGAGATGTGGACTAGGCTCGGCCGCGCCCCCACCCAGCCAGTCACGCAATGGCATCATGCCAGCCCATGACCAGACGAGCAGCCGCCACGGCCATCCCGGCCACACCACTGCACACATGAGATACATTGGCTGTTAAGTGAGAAACAAGTTTTCATGAACTTACCTGGCAAATGTTTTTCTACTTGGGACTTCTCTGGTATCAGTAAAGACTCCTGTGCAGGTTTGACAATTATTGCTGACTTGTAAACATGAGAAATGAATACCAGCTACCTGCGCTCCTACAACACCATTCACCATCTTTATTCATTCCATTTTTTGGGGAGATTTGTCATTTGGTCTTTTGTTCTTTCGTGTTGTGCATTTGTCAGTTTGTTGTTAAGATAAATCATATGCATAAGAATACAAGTTTAATGCTCCAATCAATTATAACCAAATGCGCACAGTGTACCTGGGTGATTGTGGGATCTTAAAGATAGACAAGATGTCTGGGGTTTCGGGTTTTTCAGGGTGTCTGGGGTAAGTAGGGTGTATAGGATTGGTGGCTTGTCCTGGGGTTCCTGTAGTGTCTGGTGACCTGGGATATTTGGTGTGTTTTGGCGTTCCTGGGGTTTCCTGGGGTGTGCCTGGAGCTCCAGGGTTCATGTGTGTTTCGGTTCCTGTTCACACTCTCTATAGTTTAAATTAAGTTTCCAAGTTTTCAATGATTTCCAGGTTTCTTTTATTATTTTTTTCAGCAGAACAGACAGTATTTGTGTGAAAAAGAATGTGCATGGAAGTATGAAGAACACCTACACAGGCCTACACATATCAGTCCGGAACGTTTCACCTTTCTATTCCACTGTTTTTCATATTTGCATGTGTTAGAGTTGAGGTAAGTGGACTGAGAGGTGGTTGGCGTCAGACAGCAGCGTTAAGTCGTAGCGAGCAATAAAGGTTTGCCAGTGGCGACTTCTATGTTCCACCATCTCCTGACCACTGTGATCTTCCAGGGCCCTTATACGGAGTATGCATGTTAATTTCCCGCCACAAAGCACGGGTTCAACGCCTGGCGATCACGGGGGACGTGCGGGCCGCATCTCTGTTACAGACAGGCCATATGCTCATTTCTCACAAAATTAGTATTTTTTGAGAAATTTAAGTTCACAAATGCCAAACTGGTATTCTTCTAGTACTCACCGATTCATATATAAGAAAAAATTCCATCTTCCTTTAAAAAGTATTCTGTATTTCCAAAATATTAGTAATATCCTGCTTTTCTCCACAGGTAACGACCCGTATCTCGCCATATCTCACTAGGCAATCAGGTATGCAGTTGGGGCGGGAAATTAATATGCATGTCTCCTAAGATTCGGTGGCAGCTAGCGGTACACATAAGTGGCCTGTGGCACTACAAAATGAGGTATTTAGCACTAAAATCAACTTACTAATGCTTTATACAAGACGTAATGATCTATTCCTATTAACATGGGGGGGGGGAATAAAGTGATACACTCTCATGCTGGCAGCACCACCTTAAAGCTGAGAACAAATACTGATCATTTAATATTTCCCAATTCCCAGACCTCTTATGAGTAATAAAAAAGTTACACTAATGAGGCACATGACTACTTATGTCAATCCAGACAATGCATTTCAATAGCATACCAGGTGTGTCACTGATCCCCAGAGGCCCCTAACTGGGAAACTGGCTGTTCTTATGAATATAAAAGCCTAAATTCACCCTGAATTTATGTTAACATTCCTATTTAGTGACAATGTGATATACACATCATACTACATAGCAGACACAGTCCATCACAGCCATTCAAGTCACATTATGTGACTAATGGTTGTATAAGCACATGCAATGATCGAAGGAACCTCCCACTGTGCATTTGTGGTTATATACACGGCTGGGATAAAGAGGATGAATTTTATGTTGTTGTTTTTTTTTTATTGTAGACAAAATGCCACAAAATTGTGTCATTGATTCCTTGTTTACAATTTAGTCCTCCAACAATGGTTAGCAAAACTATAAAAAGGCCCAACTGCATGGCAGTGTCTGAAATAAACCCATTTTGCACCTGACAATAGAACTACTTAGGCAGAAATCCTGGCCTGAAAATTCCAGGTATAACCTAGCAACTTTCAACATATTGTTGAGGCTATTGGCTATGGTATCTACTGTCAAAGCCTTGTTTGGTTTTTGTAGCAAAATAAATACTGGCCACATACCAGCTGTTTTGTCCATATATGGTCTCGATGATCAGACTGGCTCAACCTGCACATCGGAAACTGGAACAAGGTTAATTTGAAAACCGGGTCAGTCTGTGTATTTTTTGTGCCATGATTATTAATTGTAGCACCACCATTATCAATAATAGTGACCAGCCTATTGAAAACCGAAGTAATCTCTGTGTTCTGGGTGGATAGGAATATGAAGAAAACCGTTGGACAAGTTTAGTGAAATTAGGTCTTAATTTGGTTTTACAAGAGTAGCAACAAAGGAATATCCTTGCATTGAAAGGATAAACTTTTACAGTGGCTGTTGAGGCATCTCAGATCACGTACCAACCTGTATTTTTTATGTTCAGGAACAACTCACAAAGGGGAAATACACTTAGGCTTATAAATACACTGTTCGATGGCACCACAGTCTAACAAACCTTTTATTTGTTTAGATATAAAAGTTCTTTGGGCTCTGGAAAATTTTTGATTTGCTATTTCAAAATCTTAGGAAATTTCGGTGAAAGGGATTTGCAATCTTGGGTCCAGCCACTGTAAAACCTGTTCTGATGCACTAATACGTTTCCACTCTTCAATATGTTTACTGATATGACCAACTATGAACTTGTGTTCTGTTATCATCACATGCCAGCTAGTGGATTAATGACAAAAACCCAATTGAGATGTTTGCCTAAGTTTGTCAACTGTTTTCCACTTTGAAAAGATATGAAGACAGATTATGTTGCCTGCTGGGAGGCACAGTTGCCTCTGATCAAGAAAATGTGAGTAAACGTTTCTGTTATCCTGACATTTCTGGCCTCTACTACAAGAGTACCCATGTCCTCTACCACGATTGTAGAAAACACAGAACCCACCACCTATATTCTGGGGTGTTTGTTGGGGACCACTGGCCACCACCACACTGGCAGCACTACGCAAGTCGACTGTTACTCTTGGACTAAAGGCATATGTTTTTTTGTGAATGGCTTTGAACAGTTTTGCTGCTGCTGGGTTGGTGTTACTGTTTATGAATAACAATGCAAACTAACCATTTAAATATTGTGTATTTGGTAGCAAACAGGTATATAGGTCTTTGAGCAATGGTCCGAAGTCATTCCTGTAGGACGCATTACCAATCTTGTAAAGAATGTTTTGTCCCATTACTGTACACTGACCACACTTGGTCAAAACATTCAAGGTGTGCTGATCATCTGGTCGTATGTCACTATGTGATTCAAGTAGCCTGTGGCTTTCTGGTAGAGACAAACTGCTGTATTTGTCCTACCTTTCCAACCATTGATACTGAAGGGCAAGCTTTCTCACCTCTGGATTGGTCGCGGGAGCTGCACTACCAGTATCAGTCTAAGCCAGAGCGGCCTGGTTTGGCATAGTTGAATTGGTGGGCTTATTTTTGCCCACTGTTGTAAACTGGCACAGTTGTTGCTTGAGAAGGCCAATGATTTTGTCATTCTGTCTTGTAAGCACTGTTAAAGTGGCCTCTGCTCCCTCCACTGTATATTCAGATATTGATGGTGCCACGAGATGAAACATAATAGGTTGATTAAGCACATCTTGTTTTGTTGTCAAATATATGTATGCCTTAAGCACACTCAAGAACTCATGTTGGCCCCCAACGGAGAGCTGCTGAACATAGTGCAGAGGACGTATTCCTCTGCACGGGGATATAGTTCGTATTCTTGAACTAGAGGTATGCACCCTGATATTCTGGCTTATTGATGCTGGTTAGAGCTTGTGCTCGTTGGTCAGGCCATAAATGGTCATCATGTTGCTGGGCTGGTATAGCCTTATCCATGTCAAACTCTCAATTTGTAAGCAGGCCGTCTGTATTCTGCAAACACATAAGCAAAGTGTTTCTGAGCTTCCTTCTCAGTGCCAATGAGTTTGCAGCCTCTTGTCTCACCAGCAAAACCAATGCAATGTTATGTGTGGGGCGTGCTCCCATGCCATACTTACGACATGGCGTAATAATGATCATGATGATGATGATGATGATGATGATGATGATAATAATAATAGATTTAAAAGAATGACCAACGCCAGTCTCAGGTGATCACAATGCAGTCTTCATATATACAGCTTTTACATCATTATGGTAAAGCACCAACTATTTGCCTCGTACACTGGCTGTGTTTTCCATGCCTATTTGGTAAGCATATCCCATGCGAAATGTGTATCGAATGAGAAGGTCTGTGGTGAGCTAAAACGTTTTTCTAGCTATGTATATTAATTGGATGACAGTCTCTCTTGCATATTATTATTATAATAATGATGATGATGATGATGACGATAATAGTAATAATAATAATAATAATAATAATAATAATAATAATAATAATAATAATAATAATAATAATAATAATAATAATAATAATAATAATAATAATAATAATAATAATAATAATAATAATAATAATAATAATAATAATAATAATGACCAACACCAGTGTACATGCTGGGGCGTGGAGGAATAATTCTTATTGACACTTGTATGTATCTTGCCATAAGTGTACCCTGCTATGACAAGCAGCTTCATCAGGCTGAAAGGTTGAGACCATGCATAAGGTTGTAGACACCATTACACAAGGGTACTCCTCAATGTCTCATAGTGAAGGTCTAATTGTGAACAGTCCAAAAACACAAGGTGTCTTTAAGCTATTCTCGCATGTGCTTCTGATCTCATAGTTGACTGGGAAAGTCTGGCCATGGTTTATGCATATTCCTGCCACATTACAGTGAAGAATCCTGTCCCCAGTGATGACAAATATGTGGTTTCAATCTAGACTGTTGGTCATGGTTTTAGACTGTATTGTGGCATACTGTATTAATATTCTTAGTAAAAATGCCTTTCATTTAAGTACCACCATGCCTATATTCCCGTAGAATAATGGTCCAGGTCAACAACTTTCCTCGGCATGCTTCGGACGCAACGCAAGGAAAGTTGTTGATTCAGTTAAGAATTTGGAGGGAAAGAGTTAATGAGAAGTTAACTAAGGTGGCTGGGCTAAGATAGCAGCAAAAACCTTTCTCTTTTTTGTAAAGGTTATGCTGGCTCCAGAACAGTATGTACCCAGGGCCCATAGCTACAAAGGGGTATGATTAGGCTTGATTGTATGAGATGTACGCGTGAGAGCTGTTTCAGGAGAAATTAGTAAATGCATGCATACCCCTGTTCCTGCTGCTGACTAGAACGAGCGCACAATACTATAAAGGACCCGTACCTGCTCGCATTATTCAGTGACGTTTGAATTATTCAGAGCAGCAACATCGTAAGTATCAAATATTATGGTTCACAAGCCACAAAACCATGAATCCGTCTTTTAGGTTGTTTGTTAGCAACTGTACGCGTGTGTGTGTTTTAGGTGTTTGTTTGTGGGGTGGTCTGTTTTTGTTTTGTTTTGTTTTGTTTTGTTTTTCTTTGATGTTCTTGTGATTTTTCAGATGACAAGTATGCAACCACAAACACAATACGTACCACAACCACAACCACAACCAGCAATGCAGCCACAACAGCTGGTTACTTTTCAGGCTGTGCCTGACTCGGGGCCCAGAAGCACACCCAACTTTCCAAGCAAAATCACAATAGTATTTTCAGGCATCCAGCTTGGAATAGGCCTCTTGTGTCTTGCACTCAACAGCATAGCTATTGGCATGTCTGGCCATGTCTATTATTTTTATGGTGTGAGCAGTGTTGGAGCTGGAATTTGGTGTGGAATATTGGTAAGTAAGCCTATGCACAGTGCAATTGTACATATTTTTCATGCTTATGTGAGACTGTTGCCGGTCGTTCTGAACTGTTCAAATCCAGTCAGGAGAACAGACATTTCATCAATGATGGACTTTTACCTGCAACACTCATCTTGGTTGCAAATACAGCCTCTACCAAAAGAGGTCACTTGGGACATTGCCAGCTTTAAGAGTGAATCCAATATTCTATACATCAAAGATACATAAAGGAGCTTTAGCAAAACACACAGACAGACAGATATAAAATAGACAGATAGGTAGACAGACAGACAGACAGACAGACAGACAGACAGACAGACAGACAGACAGACAGACAGATAGATAGATAGATAGATAGATAGATAGATAGATAGATAGATAGATAGATAGATAGATAGATAGATAGATAGATTGCCTTATGATGTAATAGGATCAGCTAGAGGTTTACCCATAGATAGGGGAATACTTCCCTTCGATCACAGGTCTGGAGGTTTCTATGGGATAACAGATACTGGTTAAGTGTAGAGTCACTTCACTCCGAGCCCTTTTGCACCCCTATCGCATCTCCAGCAGAAATTCCAGGAAATGCGTTTCAGTTTCCCAGGCAACAAGCACTGTCTTCCCTCGCAATTTTGCTTCAAAAATGATTTACATAAGTTAAACATCGTACTCGTCTACTTGCAACGTTTGCAGAAACTCAATCCCTAAGGAAAAATGGTCACACAGAGAGACAGACTGAGAGAAAGAGATATATAGAGAGAAATAAGCTGAAATTGGCTTTTGTCGAGACAGATTGGGCGAAAGCTTGCAGGGAAATTTCATTTCAGAAAAATGATGGATACAAATCAACCAGGGCAAAATGTATTTTCCCCCTAAATTGTTAACTGCTACAGCGCATCAGCAATATTGCTTTCTTTTCGGAAAACAATTTTACTGTAGAATAAAGAAGATGGATTTCCAAGTAATCAAAGAGAGAACAGAAGCGTCATACTTTCAGACCAAGTTGTAACAAAGGTTAAAGAATAACAACAATAACAATAATTGGAAGTGTAATAATGATAATGATAATGATAATAATAATAATAATAATAATAATAATATAAACTATAATAATGATAATGATAATAATAATAACAATAATAATAATAGTAATAATAATAATAATAATTATTATTATTATCATTATTATTATTATAATTATTATTATTATTATTATTATTATTATTATTATTATCATTATTATTATTATTATTCAAAATTGCTGTTGTTTTTTTTTTTTGGAAAACAGGCTAATCTGAAAATAAAAAGTTACATTTCAATTTCATGCCAAGTGGATTGAACGTTACTGACTATTTTGTGACGTCCACGTTTCATGTTTTGTTTCATTTTTTTGGACTGTTCTTTAAAAAATTAGAAGATGAGACATGGAAATGTATTGCGTGTTCAGTGGGATATGACAAACCTATGTATACATGGTTTAGCATGCTCCAAAAATAAATTTCGGGTCTTATTGAGCTGTGAGTGATAACAGCCAAGTTTTTTTCTGCCTTCAACCCCATCTGTGACATAGATGTATGCTACTCAAAATAAAATATAAAGGGATTGTCTGTGGGAAACGTAAAACAGACCACATTTTCAAAATAGTCGCTGTTAACTAATATTTTCAAGCCCTTTGCAAAATAGTTCAATCAAAGAAAGAAAAATCTTTTGAATCATTTGCTGAAAATTGTTCGGCTGAATTTTCCTTTTTTATGACATTGCGTTCTCTGCCACCCGCCCATGCGCAGTATGAATGTCAACTCAACCCATTCACGACGGCACCGTGCTCAGTTGTGTATGTGGAACAAAAGTGCCTTTTCCTAATTGAATATATAGAACCATAAATTTAGTAACATTGCACTGTCTTTGGCCGGAAAAGGCATGGATATAATTGATTTGGACATTCCCTCTTGCATGGTGATGGATTTATGGTAATTCGATATTTGTAAATATATAATTCAGGTATCATTAGGAGGAACTGCCCTGCAGCAGTCAATGTTGGATAGACTTTTGAGATGCTTATCCAATGTTGATCAAATATCAGGGACTTTGATGCACGGCTTAGTCAGCGTCTTTACCTGCAGCTACTGGTTTGGGGTTTGAACGTGGTTACGTGACGTCATGCATACTAAGTCAACAAATATATGCATTCACATTATTGTACTATGTGCACACCACATGCACCAGAAACCTGAGTATATCTAATAAAGTATATCTTTTGCAACCAATGTGACGTAGTCAAAGATGCATGTCCTCCTAGCATATTATAGTTGATATAAACCCCAGGTAGGTATTAAGATATTGAAATTCGTTTCATGTGATATATATCATGCTGTAAAATACCCTTTGACATTTGTTTTAGTTTATGGTTACCGGCGCTCTGGGATTTGCAACTGCAAAAGCTAAGACAAAGGGCTTGGTGAGTTAGCTTTGAGTTAATCTTATATTAGGCAGAATGTGGGCACCTCACCTGTGCAAGCACCTACAAAGACAGTTGTAATTTAACATCTGAATTTTCCCTATCACACCAATTATTACAGGCAAGCTACGTTGCATCAACATTGAGTCGCCGTCCCTAACGTTGGACCAATGTTTTTCAATGGTATCAACGTTGACCTAACTTTAATCTAATGTTAAGTGCTTGTTAGAGGATGAATGACATGCAAATATCAGAACGCCATAAATTCATCACAGCTTAACAGTAATTTCTGTGTACCCACTGACATTGACACCGTGAGCGGCAAAAGCTGTTGAGATAATAACGTCTTCAGCAATGCAACAAAATGCTGCATTGACTGAGTATTGAATAAGGGACTTGATATAATGTATCTGTTAATATGTGACATTCTTCATCAATGCCCATAACCATGGTATGTGAACAAGGGACTTGGCATAATATATCTTTTTGGGTGGCAAATCTTAAGAAAGCCTTTTCTCCGACACCGCTGACACAATTGCTTTGATATCACACAGGAAGACTCCTAGGGACTGCTAGTGTTTATTTTTTTTCGCCAGGTGGTGCTGCAATTTAGTTCCATTGTAATTATTTTTTGTGTGTTTTCACCATTTGCGACTTCTTCTGCAGAACTGCCAGTCAGATTAAGCTGAACCTTGGATGATATGTTTCTTGTGAAAGGGTCCAACAAAGTTGTTCACTAGGTGGCACTGCTTTGGATGACTGATTTTGAACGATTTTTTGCCCATTCGGGCTTCTTATCGGTAAATGCATCTTTTCTATTGGTTACTGTGTAACTCAATGGGCATTCTAATGCAAATTCACATTTTCGACTTCTTATCTGAAGGCGTCAGCTAGATTCACTTCAAACTTGGCGGCAATGTAACTTGGGTGGGTCTCTCCCAAGTTTGTTCAAATGGTAATGGTCCAATGGTTTTTTTTTTTTTTCGTGATTTTGGGGAGTGAGGGGATGGTTAGCAAATGCTGCAAAGTCTTTTTCTCGGAAACAGCCCACCCAATTGATTGATATCACACAAGCACACTCTAAGGAACTACTAGTTTTTACTTTGTGCACTAGGTGGCACTGCAATTTCTTTCAAATTTTTAACGACTTTTTGTGTGTTTTCACTATTTTTTACTTCTGCAGACTCGTCACTCAGATTAGGCTGAAACTTGGTGGAAATGTTCCTTGTCGACAGGTCAAACATAATTGTTCACTACCTAGCGCTGCTGTGGAGTCCTGTTTTTTTAATTATTTTGTCAATTTGGGTGGTTGCCGGTAAATACACGTTACCTATAGATTACTATATATGTCAATACAGATTATAATGCTAATTCACATTTTTGACTTCATCTCCAAAACTGTTTGCCAGATTCACTTCAAACTTGGTGGCAGTGTACTTTAGATGTATCTCTACTATGTCTGTTCGATTTGTTATGCTTCAGTGATTTTGGATTAAACGGTGCCATAAAAGTGGAATTTGCTTCCTGTGTAATATATCAAGATCTTTTTGAGTTAGGGCATTCATATTATTATTACAATATTGTAGTCCTCTATAAGGGCATGGTTATGTTTGGGGATTCTATAGGCAAATCTTGGAAATACTACTAAATGTCATATGTACTCAGGAAAAGCTGAACTCGAGTCTATTCAGATGCAGCTTTGATTTTGTCAACAAGCTTAGGTCAGCTGAGCACGGGCTGTTCATGCAACCCTCTAGTTTAAAATATTATTCATTGTGATAGGCCTTTGTGTGTAGATTAAATTGTACTGGTATTCATTATGGTATATATTTGAACCATTTGATGAAAAATGAGGATCTAGGCTGCCTGGTGTCTGTTATTTACAACATCACATTACACTATCGACTATTCCGTCCAATTTCTAGGTAAGTTACAATTGGAAAACCATTAAATTGGCAACCAAAGATGCCAAAATTGGTTCAGATGGTAACGCCAGTGAGTCAATTACAAAACCATATAAGATGCAATAAAATAAACTTTATAGTACATTAGGTTATAAAATGATGGAAACTGGCAACTTGATAGGATCAAATGTAACGTAAATAAATGAATATTTCATATGTGCAACATTTGTTCACTGCAGATCACCAGCTTCATGGTAATGTGCATCATCTCTGCTGTATTCACAGTTCCCATCTTTACCGTGTCTGGAATAGCAGTCTCTACCGGTTATTATTATGTAAGGGTGTGTACCTTATCTGGTATATCAAAATAAATGCATCTAGGATTATATGTTTGTATGTTTATGTTTTTTAAAAGTCACTGAAAGTAAAAATATGAAAGCTACTCTTTCCAAAAATAGTGTCGAAAATTAGCACAACAAGGCTGAAATGCATTAACGATTATTTTCACTTGCAGACATTTTCTCCCCACAGAGTGTAAAAGAATAAGGTGATGTGACAGATTGACATCGAAAACACATATAATGATTACCACTTTGTATTGGCTTTGTTATGCCTCTCTCTATAATACATAATAAAGCGCCCCCCCCCAACCACCCCTTCGGAATTAACGTGTTGAAAGTGTCTGTTATCGTGTGATTTTGCATCAAATAAATTAAAAGTGACAAAGTGATTTTAATGCTACATTTCGTTCCTGACATAGATGCAGTGGATTACAGGCATCTATGGGACCATGTTGTTCCTGGCCCTTGTAGAGCTTGTCATCGCTATTATTGCCTCCACCATGTGTTGTGATACTCTATGTGGGTGCTGTGCGAGGCCTACAGCCGGTGTAAGTAACCTGCACTTATAAGTATTATGTAACTCCGAGCCAAGGCGCTTTGAAATTAAAATTCGAAATTATATGAGATTTACTTGCACGTTCCACTGTGAATTTCAGCTTGTGACATTATTACAGTATCAGTGTTTACTTTTACTTTTTCGGTGCTGATCATAAAACTCCGCTCACTTGCATTATTGTAGTGATCCCTTCCGGATTAGAATTTCACCCCATATCATTTAAGTGCCAATATCCTGTAGTCCCAGAGCAGATACGAATAGTCCAGACCAAGAGTTCTTAACTGCCAGCCTGATAGCGAAATGCTAGTTTCCCTGAACCCGGAAATTCTATTTCTGATATTAAAGTAACAATATCTTTCCTTGTACAAGAAATGGAAAATAACACATTATCTTTCTTGTATGCAAATTCGTCTATCGTAAATAACACAGTGATGTCTTATAGGCCATCCAATATGCCAACCAGTACAACGCAGTAGGCTATGCTCCAAAAGGCGCTCCAGGCTTGACCTATTACACTCCTCAACCTGTGGCATATGTCATGCAACCAAGTAAGTTATCAGCTATTCATGTCTACTTTTTCAGCTAAAAGTACTTACAACATTGAGAGTAAAGTGTGTACTTGGCGTCTTTTATCATGAAGTAAACAAATTGAACAGCAGTGTATTTTGTAGGGTTACCCCAACAGCAATCTAAAAGAGTATCGGTTTGCATAATATACCATAAAGTTCTAACATTTAAGGTGAAGCGGGCCATTTTGAGTGTGAGTTATTACAATCATTAACCTGTGGCATATCATATGCTACCAAGAACGTTCGTTAAAGGGTTAGCAGGTTTTCTGAATCCCCGAGAACCTAACATAGGATCCCGTGTTAAAAAAGTGCAGACCTTAAAAAAAAAAAAAAAAAAAAAGCAAAACCAGAAAAACGCCAAAAAAGACCAGAAACAATCAAACACACAAAATAGAATAAAGGCGTCGCACCTGATAACCAACCTGGACAACTTTGTGAAGCCACCACTGGGTACCCATGAAGAGCAAAGTGCGGCTGCATCGGCACACCAGCTGTTACGTTGCCATTTTCACTCTTTCCGGTCATGAAAACGGAAGATAAACAGCACAAGTATCTGGACAAAACTGGCGTCGGCAACAGTAATGTAAGTGTGTTGTGCACCGTACGCTTGGAGATGCACTGAAACTTTATTCAACATGGGGAATAACAGATAAGGAACACATACATGTGTGGTTTTACCATATTCAAGTAAGGAATATGTACTTTATTCACATGTATACGGAGTGGTATGAGTAACGTTGGTCGTGGGATACTGGCCTTGTGGTATTACTACACAAGCAGCATCGGTGCTCTCGCACTCAGAATATTTTCATATGCCTGTGAATAATTCAAATACCAGACAAAACATTGAAAACCATCCTCGTCATGCTTGTGTACTTGCTTTGAACAGACTTAGTAACTTCGTTTTATCAAAGGGTAAAAACCAAGGTAGGCTCTCTTTTGACCGAAGGGCACTAGATTGCTGCAAACACTGGCTGATCAGAGACAAAGGTAGTGGCAGACAAGTACAACTTCCAGCATTTCCAATATAGTGGCTTGATTAGAGATTTCTACAATTCGCAATTTCTAAGGTGTATAATTGGTTATTAAATGTATGAATTGCACTTAATTTTGGAATAGGGGTACGAAATACAATGATACATAAGTCCATAATAAATCTGGTGCCATATACTATTGACGCTACGCTACATTTAACGACCACGATTGACCATGGGCTACACCACCTGTGCACACAGCTCCAGTCAGTGTGGGATTCTCATTCTTTCATGTGTTAGGTAAGGAACGTGGTGCAGGTCCATAGGCGTTTCGCTGGACCCCTGCGAGATAAATCAAAGGACACGCAAGGCGCAACCGAGAGTGTCCTTTGATTCATCATCCAGGTTCAGCAAAACCCCCATGGACCTGCACTAAGTTGCTTGCCTATTTCAATAAACATTTCTATTGTTTGACCTAACTTAACATGCGATTTATTATTATATTTGCACTGTGCATACAAACATTTTGGTGGAAATTAACAAAGATGCCATATAGAACTTTTTCTGATTGCAAACTTACCTGCATGTGGCATGCATTCAACATGTAAAACACAAACAAAACCGCCAGTTCTACCTGTCAGCTGTGTTAGCCTAGTGTCTATAAAATCAGACGAAAGGCAGGTAAGCAAAAAAAAAAGCCGTGGTTCGAATGTCCTTCTTGCCTTCGCACAATTGTTTGGGGGATAAAAGTGTAAGGAACATTGCAAATTTACAGTCCATCATTTCACGTCATCAAAAGCATCAAAAGTAGTACCTAGAATTCTGCAACAAAACAGTAAGTCATTATTTGTATTGAAGGTCCACCATCATGGAAGTTACGCTGTGGTCTGAAACAATAGAAAAGTTAAGGTGTAGGTCCTTCGTGGAAGTTAAGGTACGGTCTTAAACAATAGAAAAGTTAATTAGGTGCCTGCAAGGAACAAAACAGTTTCTATTGGTGTTACCCAACACCTGCCATGACCAAATTAAGCAGTACCCAGAGTGAGGAATGATGTTATTGTGGTCAATGCACTGAAATCAGATCTACTGTCTCATCATAGCTATGCCACACACAATCTCGTTGATATTGCCGAAACGGCAAACAAATTCACAAATATATTATATGTGAGCCATTTGTCTATTATTGAAGCCTTTATCTGCCATACAGGTCAAACAGCTGTTTTAAGTACGTATTCTGACAATTTCTGCAATAAGCCTAGTGGTCTTTGCATCTAGTCTCAGTAGTACTGTATAATAATTTATATTTCCTGGCACAAAATTGCCCATACACACTCCAAATCAGAATATCACGGGTTTTTTCCACGATTTTATGCAGGCTTTCATTCCGCATTCAATCTGCTACAATTTTCCCGAGTTGAATATTCCAAACCTGGGTTTTCTCGTGAAAAATTCAGGAATATTTATCGCTCGCAAAAATTTATGATTATACATTATATGGGTGTCATTATGCCCAAAGCTGTTCATACTTAATGTATTAGCTCAGACGTGAAAGTGGACTTGCCAACCTCGTTTATGAAGGCAAAAAAGCAATGTTTTTTTTCAAATTTTAACATTACATAAGTTCAAAGAATCACAGATATTTCACACTTGTTCACAAAAAAGTACTTTAGTTCACGAATAACTGTGAATAGTTTTGAAGAATCCTGCTCAGGCTTACTGGAGAAAAATTCGAAAATGGCAACGCACACTAACACTCATAGCACAGTGGAAATGCAGCACCACCCTTTGAACAAAGGAAGATCTAGGGGTCCCTAGAAGTGTTCCCATTGAATTTGGCAGTCATGGGCATGGTGGTTTTGGACAAGAGTTTTAAAGATACTCCCCCAAAGCGAACCACAACATTTCAATAAAAATTCACAAATCACTGTAATCTTTTAAACTAGTTACAAAAACCACTCAAGATACATTCCTACCAAGTTTCAAGTAAATCTGCCCAAAGATTTCGGAGAACTGGAAAATATGGACTATGGGCGAAGGACGCAGAGACATCATTAAAGTTCAGCTGACTGAGAAGTCAGATAAGCTAAAAATTGCGACATAAAGCACAAAAAGACAGAGACAACTGCATGAACTGTATGAAAAAAAGGCTCAAAGTTCTTGCCAATAACTGAAAAAAAAATCAGTTATTTTTCAGGCACCACAAATTCTTTATGAGAGTAACAGAGATTTTCAGTTATGCTAATGTTGTTATTACAGATACAAAAATTTGATACGCAGCATATTTAATAGGTGTTTGTTAAAACAATTTCCCGCGGTACGAAAACAAATTTCCACATGTTGTCACTGTGTGTGGTGTTACTTAAAACGTTTCTTGTCGACTATATTTTCTGCACTTTCTTCAGAAAATATTTATTACAGCACATCTGCTCCTGTTATAATTGCAACAGGTGGATAAAACTGCATTAATTTATATATGCATATGTACATATGCTTAACATTGGCAGAAACTTGTGCCATTTGGCAATGTTATAATATTCGGTATAAATTGTGCAAACGTACAAGAATGGAAATACTCGGATTGTTCATAGAAACTTACGCTACCCTATAGTTTTTAGAATTCAGAAATGTTAAACATTAGTATATATTTTGTATATGTGTGCAAATACCAGCTGCGAATTTGGTTTGCTTCCAAGAAATCACACCCATAATACAAGATCTTCGAGTCGGATGATATCAGGTATATTTCTTGTTTTTCAGACACAGAAATGTTGAACCAAGTTCATGGTCTGCCAGTAGTAGCAACAGAGCCTATTGCAGTGGGTCAGGGCCATCAACCAATAGCACCTGGTATGGCGGGAAATCAATCAATAGGACATGGTCCTGCCACCTTCACTCGGGCTGGTGACAACACAATGCCACTTTCCTCCAATGGAAACATCCCAGGGAAACTTTAGACTTGATCATAAATGTGATTTCCAACTATATGATGTGGTTTTTAGTTTACATTAGCGCTTCAAAATTGTGTGCTGTCTCTGAAGATATCCTGGTAAAGGGAAAAACGTGTCACAAAAGCAGACTTCCTCAGTGGTTGGCTCACCATATTTTGCGCTCTGTTAAGGTTTACGAAATGCTTTTCATACTCCCATGCACTTTTTATATCTTGGGATGGCTATCACATTTTCACAAATGAAAAACGCAGAAGGGCTGTTTAAGATGAGTTGCAATTGTACCTTAGAACAGATATCACATTGTTGTCCTTCCGTGTGAAGGCGAAATATCATTATAGAATATATTCATGTGGTGCCTAATAATTAATACAGGCCTCCCAGCACACCACATGAAACTGCTACAGCTTACAGACTTAAATGGGATATTCTTATTACCTACATGATTCTACATGAACCCTGTTTTTCTCTGACGTCCTAGAAAACTTGATTTAGGCACTGATTGTTACAATTATATGATTTGCTTGATAGACAGACAGAAAGACAGACAGACAAGTAGACAGATAAAAGATAGATAGATAGATAGATAGATAGAGATAGACAGATAGATAGAGAGAGACAAAGAGAGAGAGAGAGAGAGAGAGAGAGAGAGAGAGAGAGAGAGAGAGATTGTGTAATTACAAGCCAAACTGCCCAACACGGATAGCAAACTTTCAGTTGTGTATGTCCAGCTTAATTTTGCATAACTGGTACTCTTCAGTACTAAGTGCTGGCATGGCTTGACCAATGATAACTATATTGGATAAATGGGTGGACCCGCTTAACTTTAATCATGAATCAAGTGATGTGATCATTAATTTAAGAATCTGTTCGGTTCAATAACGAAACAATATCAAGCCAGGCCATCTGTTTGAAATTATATATTAGATACAGCATTTTTCCGTCAAAGTAAACAACCAGTATTAGCATAGCGTCGCCCTGGCGAAAATTTGTTCATCACAAGTATGTATTTAAGTATCATGGTCCTAATAAACAATGTTCTTGGCCCTAAACATTGGAGAGAAAACGAAAGAGGATCCCAAGTAATGGCAGAACATAAACTAGACTATTTCATTCAGTTGACCTGCCAAAAAGGGGCCTCTTGGTATGGAAGCCAAACTGGACGATCACTCGATCATCATACATAGTATTGTAATGTCCTCTTTTTTACAAATACTGTCCGTTTGAGGGGAATACATGCAGATGAATGTCCTGTACAGAGGATCCCAAGTAATGGCAGAACATAAACTAGACTATTTCATTCAGTTGACCTGCCAAAAAGGGGCCTCTTGGTATGGAAGCCAAACTGGACGATCACTCGATCATCATACATAGTATTGTAATGTCCTCTTTTTTACAAATACTGTCCGTTTGAGGGGAATACATGCAGATGAATGTCCTGTACAAAAATTAAGAAAGAAAATGTATTGCTTTTGCTTTAAGCTTTCGACATAAATGCTTAACGTCATGTGGCTGGTGATGCCTGTCCATATCAAGGACATAATGTTTGGCTTTGAAGTTCAATATTCATTGGCACAAAACGGTCCAAGTCATCATGCAATAATCATTATGGGCTGAAAGTTAACTGGCATATGTGTATATACATATATAGACTAGCAGAGTGTTTGTGTACGTGCATGTATGCTTATAAAACCAGTCCTGAAATTATATCATAAACTACATAAGTCCCCCCCCCACCAAAAAAAAAAAAAAAGAAAACGGGATGAACCGATGAGCTTTTTACTCTTGATGTTCACCTGAGTAATTTAATGGTATGTATATTGCCATGTATTTAAGTGTATACATGATAGTTCTGCCGATAGCTGGGTTGTTTTTTCTCCCTGGTGGACATGTGTCATGTTGGCCTTCTTTATCTGGAAGGTACACACGAGATAAGAAGTCTGCTAAGGACACATCCGTGCCATTTGTATTGAACTTCAATGTCTTATTTTAGTAGCCATAACAGCATGCTTCGAAGGCATTTCAGTGCTTTGTACAATGGCTTCTTTGCAATCATTTTGAAAGGTTGGTAATCAGTGTGTATGATAGTGTCTCTACCAAAGGTGTACTAATGCCATATTTCAACTGGAAAAACAATAGCGAGGCACTGTTCTTCTCTCTGCAGTTGGGCCTATATGAATGGCTCTGGGTCAATCTAGTCTTAGGAGCTCTTACCAGGGCGTCAGTTTGGCATCGGGAGTGCCCACGTGACCATAGACAAGCAATGTGACAGAGGCAAAGTAAACATTGCGGAAGTCGGGAACTAAAACAGCCTGTGTTGCTAATTAGCAAGGAGGCCTGTGAGAAAGCTCATGCCAGAATATTTCTTCTGTAGCTATAAATTTTGTAGACTTGTGATGTGACTTGAAACAAGTGATGACCAGCCAAGATCTCAGAGGGCCGTTAGGACTAGATTTACCCAGAAACATGCATGTGGGCCTGACTGATAGTATAATGTTTCAAGTGTGTGCAGATTAATTAAAGATGTGTGGGTAAAACAATGTGCCTGAACCACTGATTTGCTTAGTTTAACATTGAAATGAGATATACAGGAAGCCACTGAATATCAGATTTCACTTGCTGCAAAAATGAAATAAAACACATTTTTTCTGAATCCCTGAAAATAGTACTTGTTAATTGTGGGATCAGGAAATACAATTTACATGTCTAAGATCTGAACACAGCTGAATGAATGAGTGAATTGAATATTTATGCTGACCTGTACCACACAGATTATTAGAAAGTTTGGCTACAATAATTTACAGTTTTTAGACTTGTCGGTTTTGCTACTTAACTATCTTTTGGCATAATTCTGTTGAAATGTTCACCTTTCAGACATTTTAGGCTAGCTTGTTTTCTGTTAGGTCAAACCCCCAGGGGCTATAGGCAGCAAGCAGCTACTGACGACAGTTACAAGCTTGCCTAATTGTGCTTGATATCAGGTTAAGAAATATTATATTTTCATCACATTCTCTTGACTTACATACAAATGACTTTCATTCTTTTCTGACTTGCCCTATAATTTAGCTGGTAATATCCAAAGATTATTAAAAAGTTTGGCTATAATAATTTACAGTTTTTAGACTTGTCTGTTTTGCTACTTAACTTTATCTTTGGCATCATTCTGTTTTAGTGCTCACCTTTCAGACATTTTAAGTTTGCTTGTTTTCTGTTAGGTCAAACCCCCGGGGGCTATAGGTAGCAAGCAGCTACTGACGACAGTTACAAGCTTGCCCTATTGTACTCAAAATCCTGTTAAGGAAAATGGTTTTGATAACATGTTTTTTGACATAAATTCTAATGACTTTCATCCTTTTCTGACATGCCTAAATGCACAATCACACAAAATTGACAGTATTTTCTCAAATGTCACAAACCTGACACATTAAGTTGATACATTGACTCAGAGTTGGCAGTTAAATAGAGCTTAATTGTTTGGGGGTAGGTGTCATCACAGAGTTTGTTTTACATTTCCGGTGCAGGATGTCCATTGTTGCAGTCCATGTTGGGGTTTCCCTTGGTTTGTACAGGCGGTCTAGTTGCAACTGTTTATTTTACTATCACTGGGACTGAATATAAGGCCCCAGCTTGTTTCCACTTCAGTTATACACAAGCGGGTGGTTTAACTAGGATAAACTGTCCAGCCAGAAAGGGTACATATTGGTTCAGGGGTAAGTCAAATTGTTCTTATCTGAACCTGTACTATACAAATTTAGTAATTATGGTTTGTTTGACAGGGGTTCTTCTTTCATTACGAAGCTCTGCATTTATAAGCAAAACTTCACGTATTTAGCTAATTCATCATTTGCCACGTTCTTATTTATTCTTTATTATGTGGGTTGTCTTTGCTGAATATTTAGCTTAGACAAGCAGCCGCTACTCAGAGAGACATGTACGGGTAAAAGGCTCCGAAACATGTAGAGTAGTTACCCGCTGAAGGCCCTTTAATTTATTTGGGCTGATACAGCCTATGTCAAAATTTTACAGAGGAACGTGTGCAATATAGACAATAGTAATTCCATATGTATACAGGTTAGACAGGGACAGGTTAGTTTATGGAGAGTAAAGAGTTCGAACTGCGGAATAGGATATTGACTACTAGGAAGTGGTTCTGGGCAAAAAGACACAAATACAACAGTATTGAATACATATTATGAAATACATAAGGTACCCAGCTCAACTGGGCGTATGTGGATAGTTTAAAGAAAATACATCTTTTACCATAGTTCGCAGAAAGCACAGCAGCATACAAAATAATAAATGTTTATATACGGCATTCTCAACAATATATCAGTTATTCAGATATTTAACTCTAATATTCCATTCCGAATTAATGTATTTGCACAAAGCTTGTCTTGTCTGAATTTAAAAGTTTCCGAAAATTAGCATTATAAGATTATACCTGCATGAAACGCACTTTTCATATTTCTTGATACATTTAGTAATTAAAAAGAAAATCTGATAATTCTTCTACAGCATTTAAATTACACAATTCACAAAACTTTTGTTCACCAGCAAAATGTCCATATCGTCCAGTATCCAATTTTATAGGAAGAATACCTAGTCACAGCTGTGCTATTAGAGATTGCTACCTATGGTTTAACATTAAAGTGACATATTTTTCAGTGCCAGCATTTTCTTTCAACAAAACATATGTACGTAATTTTGGCTTGGAATCTACTACTACTTTCCACAACTCCTCTTGTAATGTAACTATTTTACCGCTTAAATATTCCAAATCGCATAAATTCAAGTCCCTAAAAATATTCTCACAACTAACTTCTCTTAGAATACATTTCACATCCTCAAACCAATTGCGATTGAAAAGTTCATACTCAAATCTAAATATTTGCTTTGTTAACCCATTGTCACCCATATTTATCATACGATTCCAGAAACGCAAAACACATATATAATTTCTATGAATGCTCTAACTGCAAAATTAGCTCATTTACAAAAGTATTGAAAAGACACGGACAAAGCATTTCACTGTCGCACTCCAAATTCTGTATTAAACTAGGATGTTAGTCCACAAGACAGCTGAACTGCTACCATAGTACCCGAATACAAAGATTTTATGCACGATACAGTCATCCAACTATATCATATTGTAAAAGCCTATATAAAATATTTTACGGACTATCAATGGCTTTTTCCATAGCGATAAATGCTATAAATGTAGATAAAAGCTGAAATTATCTATTCTGAATAATGGGACTTAAAACAAAAATATGATCCTCATGAGACCTATTTTTTTTTCGAAATCCATTTTGCTCATCAACATATATACCATATTCATCCTAATAGTAGCACATGTCCTAATCGAAGCACACCCACACTTTCAATCCAAGTGGTCTAGATTCAAACTCACGATTATTCCTGTAATTTAACAAAGAAGACACCTGCAAATGAAAAATTAAATGTCACTGCAGTATATTTATGTGTAACACATAAGTGAACTGTACAGCCTTGAAAACCTACAATCAAGAAGAGTACTTATTCCATAGTCCTGCAAATACACTGCAAGATCTGGCAAAATTTTGCACTGGCATGGTGTGCTTCTATTAGGATAAATACGGTATTAGCATACTCATAATATTCCACAGTCTTATTATTCAAGACAGACAAGTAAACTTTACTTTGACAAGAGACTTCTTCCTCTGTAATTTGGGGTATATGTGGGTCTTTGGTAGTGCCTTTTGGTATTTTGAATTAAGGCTTGAAGGGCTTATATAACAGAATTATCCTTCAAAATTTTATTTATGATGATGTTGTCAGGATGACAACTCCACCCGCCTGATGAGACATTTGGTTTTCCCCATCCTCAGTTCAGGCATCTGGATCAAATGACCCTGGTAATACAGCCCTGGTGACCGTAGCTATTGGCCAATTTTGATATCACTGCAGTGTCCAACCTCCACAGTATACTTCCTCAGAACCTATTTCCTCCTGCTGACACACCTGGGTCTGTGAGGCAGCAAACGCACTTAGTGTCACATCCAAGGGCACAGGCCCCAGCTGGCATTCTATCATTTCCACAGCTCCACTTAAGGAGCAAACATGGCCAGTGGTTTCCATGTACAGCATCATAGATGCCCGTCAAGGTAGGGACATTCACAAAGCTCCCTGTAAACTACCTCCCAGATGGACACAGGGAGCTCCCTTGTCCCCACAACATCATGAACCTTAATCATGAGAGTGGAGAACCCTCCTTTCCCCAATCTACTAACTGCATACTCTTGGTGTATTGACAGTGCATCTGCAAGTACAAAATGAATAAAAAACACCATAACATATCCACATTTTAACACATTATATATACCATTATACATGGTTTAACTAATGGTACACTCTCGTTATTGGTACAAGTCAACTAGTGGTAATGACTTGGGGCTACTACTGCCCCCCCCCCATTCTTTTAACATGCACCTGAGCAGGAAGAGCCAGACCATGCTGGTTCACATCTAGGCTTTATGATGCTACCATCCTTTTAGTTTTTTTTGTATTTTCGAAATATTGATACAATTGTGAGGACTTGTTCCCTCTCTGAGGACATCCCCCTAGGCCTTTCACATCAGGTTCCCTTGGCAAGTCCCCCTCAGATATTTCCCTGCTCTCTATGAGCTGGGACTCCCCTGCATTTGTGGGGTTTCCTCTTTAGAACCCAATGACTGAGCTTCAGTGCCCAAAGAGGCTGGACCAATATGCCAGACAACTCTTTGTCACATTCACTGAAGCCAATTAGGAACAACCTCACCTTTGTATTTCTTTTGCTATCGTGGTGCAATACTCAGTGATTCCACTTAAGTTGTACCAGATAATGTGCGGCTCCAAGAGGCTGTTCTACAAGGAAAGGCCCTTCCCACATATGTTGCAATTTTGGACTCTTCCCAGAAATGTGCCATGTGTCCCTGACCAGAAGCATGTCTCCAGGCTTAAACTGTCTCTCTAAAAGTTTAGCATTGCAGCACTCTTTGGGTGCTCCTGGGTAATCTTAAGGGCCAGACTGAAAATAGAAGTGTCGCAATCGTGGTTAAGTGCTGGTGACTCCCTGGTGCCCTGCCGTGGGTGACTTATGGTGAGCCCTAACAAGGTCAAGTTTCAATTGTCTGGGCACCATGAGCAAAATCCTATCTACTCAACCTGACTTATCCATCAATTATAGTGTAACAAATTGTGGATAGCCTCAGTCTGTGACCAAAGTGCCCAGTAGTTACAACAATCTGGGGTTGCTTCGACCATCTGTTATTTTGTTGCCCCTCGGTGAACCACCTGAATACCTCCCTCAAATGAGGGTCCTTTATCTGTTCAGCATGCAGCTCTACAGACAACCCGCTTTCCTGCCAATTGGAAAATGGACCATTTTGGTCCCATCTTCATCCAACTTGTCACTCTTAAGCTCTTCCACGCCACAAATCACTAAGAGGGTAACATCATGTACCTTGTCAACGAACCTAGCCCATGACTTGTAGGCCTTCCCACAGTGGTCAGCAACCCCCCACCCCCACCCGAAGGAAGATCCTCCAGATTTTCACCTATGTTGTTACAGTCACAAGTCTCAGTGTCAAGCTGTCCTTCTGGTGACTGTAACTTAAAAAAAGCCATGTGAGGCCACCACGGTCCATGTGCAGGAGAAACGCTTGCCTCAGCAGATAATGCTGAGCCTGTCTTGTGAATGTCATCACTGCAACCAAATCTCAGTGGGTCATGTGATAATATCTCTGGGTTTCACCCAATCTGACACTAGCATACACTATGGACCTCTCTGCCTTTTCCAGAACTTAAGAAAGAACTGCACTTATTCCACCTCCTGAGGCATACTTTGTGCAGTATATAGGTCCCTTCATCTCTAAGGTTAGCAAGAACAGGAGCAGTGGCCAACTTTTGCTTCAATGACTCAAGCCCTGTGTCCTGGGTCCAATGCTATTCCAATAAAGCTCTCTTCTCAAGCAAATCTGTGACGAGAAAAGCTATGGGCACCTAATCTATCACAAATCAACAGTAGTAATTTGCTAAACCCAGAAATGCTTGCACCTGTTTGATATTCTGAGGAAAAGGCCACTCTACAACACTTTTGAGAAGGGCGGGATTAGTATGGATACCATCCACCGCTACCACATGTCCCAAGAACAGAAAAGAATTCCTTAATAATTGACACTTCCTTCCCTTCAGTTTCAACTTTTTGGCACAAAACTACCCAGACACCTCTCCCAACCTACTCAAATGCTCAGCAAATGCCCTACCAGTCTCTATGACATCACTGATGTAAGCAAAGAGAGTTTTCTACTATAAGTCCCTCAAGACAAGGTCCATGGCTCTCTGAAATGTTGAGGGGAAGGTACATAGCCCAAAGGGCATCCTGTGCTACTGGAATGTGCCACGATGAGTGACATAAAACCAGACAGCTGCACCCTCCAAACACTCATAGAGCTTGGCTACCTTCTGCCTTTCCAGCCACCCATACCAGCTCTCATATCGCTCAAAGGGGATCCAGGTACACCCCTGCTGCTCCCCATGTCTGAGGTGGTCCTGCCCCCATGACACACAGGGGGCTCCTCACCATCACTACCTTGGGGACAAAACTTCCCTATCATAAGTCCTTTGCTCTAGAGACCTTAAATGGCCTGACTGACCAGGGATACTCCACCCCCAGGAGTGCGGGAATGATGACTTCCATGAGTATGGCAGCCTGGTTCCTATGGCTCTCTCCTGTACTCTGACTTTCTTCACTGACTCTCCCATGGTGGTTTGCACCAGGGGATGTTATTCTATTCCCAGCACCCTCAAGGTTTATCCCTTTATTCTCATTTCTTGCTTGCCCCCCCCCCCCCCATTCAAAGGGCCATTAGGGGTCCTTTTATGAGTGACCTGATTTCCTGCCATTTCAGGGTACACATCTTTTCTATGGACTTCTATAAAGTCAAATAAACTAATCGAACAGGGAACAACATGACAAAAGATGAGCAGTTCTTAACTACAATCACTTTATAATAAACACCTTTATTTATTCAACCAATGATGCAACAGACCTTTCCCATCTGTGTTGCGACTGGATGTGCACAGTTCACACTGAAATGAGGAATCAAAGAAAATGACCTGTGTTATAAAACACACTGCATATCCTTAAAACATAGGGGCAATCACAGAATGGTTTGTCAAATTCGGCACAAAGTGCTAGATCGACCAATCAATGTCAACACAATCTACAAGGCAACACTGATCACAAAGAGACGTCCATGTAAAAGTGTTGCTTAAATGAACCAAGGCAGATCTGAATAAAGATTAAAGGTTATGGATTGCAATCACAGTAAGCCAATTGTTCTTTATAGGCCTACATACACAATAACTGCAATCACAGTGAATGCATCAAACTGCAATCACAGTAAACATTTTTCACCTGGACTTATGGCAGTCACACTGAAACATTTGTGTGAATACACCATTGGAAGATTTTAACACAGACTCAACCAACCATTCAATTCAACAAACATTGATTGAGGGCGACATTACCCTCAGCCACAGAAAAATCACTTACACTGTACAGAGAAGAACTTTACACTTAATAATTGGGTGCAAAGCTACAAGAACTAATAACTAATGCAATGCAAAGTTCAAAATACCTTTAATTTGCAAAATATCCAATAATAGATATCAGCCATACAACTTCAATTGCAGACATGTCAGTGGGGACTACCATCCACTGACACTCTAGGAGTACAGAGTACAGTCACACTGCATGCATCAATACAGGCAACTATGTAGTAACATTTGAAAGAGGAGTTCGCATGGATCTGCATGTAGTATAACTACATACCTCTATACAGCTGTGTATGCAGTCACACTGTGCACTTAAAATCACAATCACAATAGACACTCTTGTAGGCATATCTACAACACACAAGTACACACAAGATTTAACTATGTTTAACTTAATCCAAATTATAGATTGTGCACTGTAAATAAGACTCAGTTCAGCCCAAATAGACTTTACGCCTACCACAGTCCAGAATTGTCACTATCACCACACAGGAGCAAATTGATGAAAGAAAAAACATGCACTCTTGTGTTATTATTTCCTCACAGATATTCAATTCCAGTCAACAAAATCCAGTCTTATAGACAATGATTGGGATTAAATTAGCCATTACACAATTTACAATGGAAATTGCATCATTTGCACACATATCAGTTGACTCACACTGTATTGACAGTGACTACCGTAAATGCAACAAGGATAACTAATTACAGAAACATGAGGTCCAACAAACCAGTGCAGTGTACTCTCTGTAATACACCTTTACTCTGTGCAATGCTTGTCCACTATACACCTTAGAATTTGTCCCTTTCAAAAGTGTCCCTTGGATGCCCTCAAAGGATCCACCTTGTAGTAGCTGTATTGCATGCACCTATATGGTCCAGTATGTAGTAATTAGAGAGTGTCTTTACCATATCCAATCCGTAATCCTAATGAAACAAATCCAAGTCAATTCTGACCAAAGACAATGTTCCTTGGTATCTTTAGCTCAATCTCATAAATATATAGTTCATCTGTATCCAAACGAGTCCAAAACGTACATCCAAAGGTCCATAGGGTCAAAAAGGCATGTCTGGTTTTAACATAAGAATGCTATAAATATATATATATATATATATATATATATATATATATATATATATATATATATATATATATATATATATATACATATATATAGGCCTATTGCAGTAAATTGCCCTGAACAGGTGCATCATCCATGTGCATATAGGACCATACAATTCATGAAAATGGACCAAAATACAATTCATGAAAATGGACCAAAATCTGCAGCACAATAGAGAATTTGCAAGCACAGGTTTTAAATCTGTCGAAAATATCAATACAATTCAAAACTCAAAAAATATTAGTTGCAACCACCATCTGAACAATGATCATCATCCATACAAGTCCACAAAGTGACACTAACACCAACATCAATCCGTCAAAAAGCCCCTAAGCCTAAAATGCCATCAAGAATCCAAACAACATGATTACACAATTTGATGTGTTTTAGACATGTTCTTAAATGTATGAAGTTGTTTTAAATGACATGAACTAAGAGTGTTTCCAAAGGAAAGTTTTTGAATGTTCAAGCATAGTGGTCAAAATTCATTACAATCTCAGAATTTGCAAGTACACTGGTTCAAATGTCAAACAGCAGTCAGAAACATGTGACATCAGGTCTCAAAACACAAAACAGCAGTCAAAAATTACAAGAACAGTAGTCAAATTGATTTACAATAGCCAAACATTGTAAGCATTGCAGTCAATTTTCAACTATGGTTTCCAGAAGTATTTTTGATGGAAAATTGAATGTTCAAGAAAGCATAGAATCTCTGAATTCATCCAGTAAGTCATTTAGTATGGTTATAATTTTAGAATTAACGAAATGAGGCATGCCATTGTAGGTCATCTGCCAGTTAGCCAAGCATAATGTACGTCTAATTCATGGCTGTATAAAGTTCAAAAGGTCAAAATGTATAACAGTTGTACTTAATGTAAAAGTCTACCACATTTATCAGAGAAAGAGTTAGGTTTATGAAAAAAGGAGAGAGAGAGAGAGAGAGAGAGAGAGAGAGAGATCCCTAAAGGTAACTGTAAATGCTGTCTTGCATGTTACAGTTTTATATTTATTCATTGACAATCAGACATAAATAAACTTGTCAGTCAGCTGATTTAGATGTTAATTGTTTATACAAAAGAAAGTGTGAAAAAAGTCAAATATATAAATTCACCCATTTTTTGAGAGTAACCATGTATCAGCTGCACATCAAACATTTCGATCCAGCCTGACATGATTTTCACAATAACAAACTATATTCATCAGATAATTATAAAAACAACATCAGTCCCACTACATTTGTAACATTTACTGCAATATGTGCAGCAAATGCCTGAATGTTCAAAATGTTAGCAACATACATTATAGTTCCACGAAAAGAGAAGCGGACAACAGTTTTCAATGATAGTGATGAAACCAAACTAAATACCAGCTCATCCTTGTTAGATCCAGTACAATTTTTGAAAAAGTAAGATATGCTAGTGTTCATCATCGAAAGGATCCATGACCAATAATTATGAAATTTAAATGAATGAGGGTATCTTCAACCTGACTTGGAACTGGTTACCAACGTATTGTCAGTGGTTTAAACGATTTTTTGGGGATCCCAGTCCTCCCACTTTGGAAAAGACCGACAGCCATTCAAAGCAGGCCTAAAGCAGATTTGGCCCTAAATTTCAATGTACAGTTATAAAAGGTAATTACATGACCATAGTTCATAGACACCATCCAAACAAAGACAGGACAATTAAGTCAGAGTTCTAAATTTCCATTAGAATTGGGTCTTTATACAGGATGGAACATGTCAAAATTTGAATTTAGCATACATTTAGATGGGAAAGTATCAGTTATACTCCTACCAAGAGTTATGTACCAGCCCAAATAGATTAAACAGGAGCCATAAGCAGACCTTCAGGTCTACATTGTTGTAATTGATTTTAATACATGGAACAGATTTGGGCCGTTGCACAACCCCTGCCCCCAGAGTGAAACCAATCCCTGAGTGGTCAAAAATGGCAGTATAGGAAGCATTTATATGTTATATGTACCCAACCGGACCACTATGTAGTAGTATTTCAAAAACCTGGACAACCCATTACAAGGACGTTGCAATTGAAATAACAATCACAGAACACGCTTGTAAGTTTACCTTTCCCCCTGGAATTAAAACGGAGTCAACCACTTTCCTTGGCATAGGTTGGGCACATAATGCCCAACCCATCCCAAGGAAAGCTGTTGACCTGAGGCAAGTGATCTTGGTAAGTCTCATGTACATTTCTCAGTAAAATTGTTTTTCATTATTTTTTAAATTAGTTAAAAACACTGAAACAGACGACATTTGACCGCCAGCCGGTTTTGGCCGGTTTCAGGGGAGAGGGTTAATGCACTACACATGTGCACGCAATTAAGCAATAGGATCACACATGGACATCTATCACATTGCCAATACAACCCTACCTGATCTTAGCCTTTGGTGAAACTGTGCTAACATTTCTTACTATTCCACAAAACAACTGAGCTTCAACAATAACCAGAGCATGGATATATACATATCTGCTCGAAGACAGATTCAGATTCGAAAAAGCTTGAAAGATTAAAAAAAAATGATGGCAGAGAGCAGAGAGTAATCCATGCCAACCTAAGGGCGAATCAAACAACCCTATCTACCTGAACTACATGAAACAATTGGGACAATTCAAATGCAAAATATTAAACACCGGTGTAATGTTTGATTACACAGCAAACAGCGTGTCCGCAAATGTAAAAATCATACACTGTGCAGCTTAGTTCTGAACTCCACCGTAGTACTGGTGGCTTGCTACAACTTGTACAAGCAATGCAACCAAGCATGCAGCGCATCCAATCCCACATGCACGGATCATCAGTGGGAAACAAATAAAGTTGGTTAAAACTTTAATTACACTCGCTCACTGCAAAAGTGACAATAAAAACACTTTTCGGATGATGAACATAATCACTGGAACTGTCAGCACAGATATGTGTCCAGATGTTGGATACCCCAGGATCACCACCCTGCCTCCCGAAAACATGATGCTTCTGCCTTATGGTGACACGATGACCACACACACCACATTGATCCTGCACATGGGGAAAGGCTTAATCTCGTGAATAAACAAAACTGCTCTTATCAATACTAACACAGAATCTCCGTCCAGTGGTATGTGTGTGTGTGTGGGGGGGGGGGGGGCTTCTTCGCCATTAAAACGAATGCCACACTGCCTTGCAAATGGTGCAACCCTCAAACCAGCCGCTCAATGCTTCTGCTGATTTCTGCAGCTGATATGATTCCCCGTCTGGAAACCACTATCGCAAAAAAGGCCAGCTCTCACCACAAAACAATCCCGAACATTCCAGGATCAAACCAGGATGCTGTAGTGGAAGAAGACTGCAATTCTACAGCAGTGAAGAGTTTTTGTTCCCCTACCGAGTAAATGTTTTAAACGTTCTTGAAAGTCTGGGTCTTCTTCTGCAGCTCTCCATGCACTTTTTCACGTGCACTCTGGACGATTCCATTCCACTGACAGCGACTCGCAGGGGGTTGAGGGTTGGGGGAAAGGAGGTGGGATATCCCCGTAATTTGATGGGGTACATACCTACTACAAATGACTGGGAGGGATATTTCATAGCCAGCTATATGTACCCTGACATGCACAGTCAAACTGCAAATTATTCAATGCACTCATCACTGAAGTTAATGATTTCAGTGTCTCGCAGAGCTGTATTGATGTGTGGACTTGAATGTAATCTTGGCATATGATGAAAAGTCAAGTCAAGTGAAGCTCCCCCGCTCCCCCTCCTCACTGGACTTTGGTGTCAAAACTTTGCACACCTTACTTCCTAGTATTTGCTCAGTTTCAAGTTGATTTTATCTAGAATTTTATTAAAACTGGATTAAACCAGATAGGAACACCTGCAATTTATTACCTTCATAGCGTCATCAGATAGCATTAGTGCGTCAGGATAGAACCTTAATAATTGTCATCAGTCTGCTAAGACGGTGACGCTGCTATAATCCATGCATCATGTAAAACTATTTGTATCTTACATTCAGAAGTGGGAAAAATACTTTCCCATAACACGAGTGATGTAACTTAAAACAAAATGAATTTCCACTTATCACTCTATTCCCACAAGGGCTTCATGTTTTTAATTAATGTTAGCGTCCCTGAGAAATAAATGATTGTTATCACAGCAGCCCTGTATTAACAATCAAGATTACCCCCCCCCCCCACCAATTTCGCTATTTTCCAGTTTCAACCAGTTTTTAACTCTCTTAACTCTCGGACTTTGCTAATTTAGTCACCTGTGGAGCGATTATTGTTAGGGCAACTATGAAGTTTTTAATCCCTGTGTAAACAAATATACTTGATTCTATTTTTAGATACCCGTGGGACTAACAATGGGGGGGGGGGGCAATACCTAGAGGGACCACTTTTATCACACAAAGCGCACAGAAATAGAGCTGCTCCCCGAATAACAATTACTATTTTAAATGCTTTCAGCACATGGTATTAATAATTTTATTCTGTTACTCGCCTTTTAATAAGCTGATCAGCCGCTGACCCACTCATTGTTGCAGATATGTACCCCGCATATATGAATCAAGATAAAAAAGTCACCCAGATGCAAAACAAAGACAGATAATTCACTGCAGGTAGAATGCACACATATAGTCCCCTGTTCACAATAATACAGACCAGCGGTAGGAAATTTCATATAGGACACTTGAGAAATAAATTTGCGTAAGGGATAGTTCAACATTATCATCATTTTTGAATTAGTACTTAGGGTACTAAATTTCATGACCCCCTCCCTCCCCCCAAATTAGTACTTTAAAAATGATGATTTTCCTCCATATCAGAGCAAAATTGCACAAAACAGACCAAAAATTGACCATCATTTTCCATATCCTGTGAAAGTGTACAGACCCATTTAACCCCCTCTCCCCTTGCGTACTGTAAGTACTAATTCAAAAATGATGAAAATGTTGAAACATCCCTAAGTAAGCGACAAACTCAATTGAAATCACTGCTTATGCATAACAGAGCTAAAATGTGAAGCGTCTAGTGTCTACGATGTATCTCTGGAAAGCATCACAAAATTTGTATGTTGAGGGGAATGGACAATTCGTCCCTACCAAAAAGAAGGATATGAGCTAGTCTGTCACTCGCTGTGTGTATGATCAGATCCGGGTCGACCCCGGGAGCAACAATGGGGATGGCGGAGTTGAGAAGTTTAATTCTGTAAGTTGAATACTTTGGATAAAAGAACAGAAGATGTTGCAGATCTTCAGTGGGGTCGAACAGGAACATGTAGGTTGCAGGATGATGTTGACTTAGAAGAGATCAAAGTTAAATCTCGAGAATCCAAGACGAAGCTGGGTATGACAAATGTTGGCAAATCTTTGTCCTTGGATATAGTAAACAGGAACAAAGTCCACTGCTAATAGAGTTGCTTTCAGTTTTGATTTGAATATTTGGAGGGAAACTGAGTCTCTTATGTCAGAAGGAAGATTGTTCCACAGCTTAATAGTGTCAGGAAAGAAGGATTTGTCTGAGCGATTAGTTTCGCAATTAATGGGACGTATGGAGCTAAGGGTGTTTTACGCGAGTTCGAAAATTTGTCTCGTTGACATTGTTTGCCGGACTATGTTCCCCTTAGTCTATGTGAAAAGACATGTCGTCGACTTTTGTTTCACGGTTTGCTTGATCGATGGAACAGGAAAACATATTATATTTACACAGAAATTAAGGCATGGTATACTTTTCGTCTCGTATGTCGTTAATGGTAAACCAATGAAAGGGTCGTCAATGAAAGGGTCGTAAACGCTCTTGTTATGTAACCTTGTATGCAGATCAATTCGGTGGAAAATATCAGGCAGTTTCTCATTTATCTTACTTTGTGGGGGGGGGGGGGCTTTATATCCATGGAAAAGTCAAACGCGGATTGCTGACCATGCTGTATTTTGAAACCATTAATTTTTCTTTAAAACTGAATGAAATGGGCCATAGCCACGCAAAAATACAGGCAAATTTAGGTGTTAAGACCTAAGTCCCGGACCGTAGTTATTGGAGAGGACACAATCATATTCCAGAATAGGTCTCACAATAGAAAAATAAAGCCTGAGCAGAGTGTTTCCGGAAAATTTGAATTTAAACCTGTGAGGAAAAACAATGGGCTGCACGGCTTTATCAATAATAGGGTCAATGTGAGTATACCAAGATAAATTACGGCCTACATGGGTGTGAGAGGTGGCCACAGGTATAGCTGACTGACCAAGATGTGCAGCGGGATGTTGAGGTTTAATGATTTTGGCAATTAAAACAACAGATAATGATTTCCGGGCACTTAAGGTGACACGCTATAGATTTCCCCAATTTTAGATATGTGAAGGATTTCTATTTAACTGATGTCCAGAATCCATTGTGTAATTCAAGGTCTGGAAAAATGCATTGCCCTGTTTCATCACCTCTCTCCTGTCCTTATCAGCTGGGGCCCACATGTTATAGATGGTGTTACCGCTGTAAATTGTGACCATTTGTGCTGTCCATTTTGCATATCTATCTCATTGAGACTGCAAAAGCTTGTATGCTTTCAGCATAAAAAATTCAGTTTGTGTTCCATGTATTTGTTTCTTAATTGTTCATGTCAAAAGAAAATTAATGAAGCTGGTTGTCAAGTTGTCTGCACGCTTTAGCTGTGTCGGAGGCCATTTTTATATTTGGCTGGTCCAAGGTAAAAATGAAAGACCCTAGTCTGCTTAGTTTGGATAACATCAAATCACCTTTTAATATTTTTGCATAGTTTGATACTTAAACTACATGCTCCCCAAAACTCAGATGTGTGAACAAAAAGTTTATATGAGAAAATTGTGCTCAAAACGTTTGTTTACACTGAAGAGTTTCTGCATTGCTGACCACATGGGATTTGTTTGCATGGGAATAATAATGAACTGTGTCATTGTTTGTACAGCCATTAGTCCATGACCCCTGTCAACCAGGTGATCCACTGACAAGTGTCACTCATAGGGAACAGGAAAGCATTAGCCATGGAGAGAAGAATCGGACAGGACAGGCTAATCACTAGCATTGTTCTGACTACTTTGAAATTCTCTATTGATGTAAAAACAAATGAGCACAATCCACTTACTGGGCCCCAAATGTAGAAAGCCGCATGTGGACCCACACCAAAACAAGCCAAGTGTGGTTACGTTTGATGTTCCCAAGTTAAAAAGTCGAGTCTTAAGCCATAAAATATGCTTTTTTTAATGACGACATCACAGATGTAAAGCTAGAAGTTTATTTCTTACAATAATAAAAACACAGGGCAGAAGAAGTGATTAGGGTGATTAGTGATTAAAACCCACAAATGCATAAGAACTGGCAACATTTTATCTCAAGAAAGTTTGCTTGAAACTGCTTTTTTTGCACAACTTATGCAATTTGTATCTACCCTCACAAACGAACGAATTGCCCTACACATTAAATTCAATGGGCATCAAATGAAACATGCTATATCCAGGAGCGGATCCCAGGATTTTTTTCTGACTATCCCTTCCGTGACTTTTAGAGCAGTTGTGAGAAACAAAATGAACAAACTGTTAGAACTAGCAAAAAAAATGTAGCTTTTATTTATGCTATTTCAGGACTTGCCATTTAGGTCGATCCTGGACACAGATATATGTTTTCAATTTCTTCTGATTTCAGCTTGAAAAGAAAAAAAAAGTGCAATTTCTGAACAAAAAATGTGAAAATCCTACCAAGTTAGAAAGAATGCTATAAAATCTCAAAAATATTCCAATCCTGCCAAACAAAAATATGATTACAAATCTATGGATATGTAGTAAAAAGAAAATATGTAGGTTTAATGTACTTGTGAAAAAATAAAATGGGAAAAATAGATCCAAAGTTGCCAGTCTCACTGCACACTAGCTACACCTCTTCCACCTTAAGGTTCCACGGGGGTAATTATGCCTGTGCTAAGGCAGCATGATTGGAGAGCGCAAATAAAATATGACACCTAAGTATGGCTGTATTTTAAAACAATTTGCCAACAGAAAGGCAGATTTTGGCTAGACTGTGGAAAACAATGTATGGATTGAGCCCAAATGAAAACTATCAAGGTATGTATACTGGCACCAGCATAAGCAGTGGTTAAGCTGAAGTCAACACTGTGTCTGCGCAGTGATATTGCAAGTAGTACTACGCAGAGATGGTTGCCATGGCAATTTGCCAAACTATTCCCCATTCATGTTCATATTTTCTGGTGTTTGTTTGATGTAAAAAAATGTACAAACATTTTGGTGTACAATACATGCATGTTTGTAGGCTATAAAATGAACAGCAAAGTGGTCGCTCTGCTTGTTATGTCTTCACAGGTTGATTTACCGGCGTGAAACCTTAAATGCAGTGGGACATGCAGTTAAACATGCAAATACAGACCTTACTGGTCCCAGCATGTAACATGCAAACATACTTCCGTGTAATCGTCATATTGCGATGTGCATGCATGTTGGGTTTTAACTTCTATCACACACATCTTTTACTGGAAATTTACAATAAAGACACCTATGTTTCGGAAAGCCAGCATGTTCATGTATGTCCTGGAAAGCAAACTTGCATGGTTCATTTTAAAACATTTTAAATCTTAAAACATTTCCACACTTCAATGTCATGTTTATTAGGAAGACAAACCATCTTTAAATTACCCTTGTATAACTTTGCATTAAATGCTATAGTGTGTGGACCATTATAATGTAACCAAGGAGAAATATCTGAAAAGATTTTTACTATTCTGATAAGCATTCTCTTTGAAGTGACAAAGAACGCCTCACCTAGTCTTACTTTGGCCTTGGGCCAGCTTGCCCTTTCCCTTATTGAGCGGCGGGTATTTTATTTTGCCTTACCAAGTCTTACCAACTTTCCCCAAATCTAACAGGTCTGGAAAAATGCCTTACCAAGTCTTATCCCCTTTCTCTTGTCATAACCAGCAGGGGAAAGTGACTTACTCTATCTTATCCAGACTGAGTAAGACATATTTTTCGGGAGAAAGTGGTTTTAAAATATTTCTGGCCTTCTGGTAGAAGCAAACATTATACGTACAGTTACAAAGTAAGATAAGTAGACTATGGTATAAATAGAAATCGATATTTGTAAAATGTGTCATTTGGAACCGGTCACATAGTTAACATAAAAGACTGCATTGCAGAACCACCAGTAAGAACCAATGAAAATAGCATGTAAATTTGCAGGGTAGTCTCCAAATTAACGAGCAACAACATTGCAAGAGCCAATCAATAAACATCAGGTGGCATCTAGACTATACTTCAGCAATATATATTCTTGAACCGGTTACCTCTCGGGGGTCATACTTTCTGACGTCCAGTTCACTTATTTCAATTACAGGCCCTTCGTCATGGTCCACTCCCCACACGTTAAGCTCCCGCACATACATGTACAGTCGCCCGTGGCGTGACCAGCAAGAACGCTTTTATGTCTCTATGGCTATGCCTCCGATGAAGACTGTCCAAGGTCAAGGAGAGAGACCGGTGGGTGTGGTGTGGTGGCCGGCGGTATGTGGGGGAGAGGACGGTGGCAGTAAGCTACAGGCGTTGTGGGTATGTTATCATGCCGGGCGATAATATGATAGGTGGTGACTAGTAAGGGCTGTTGATTTCACTGAAGAAGGTCTAGATCTAATACAAATGCTGATATTTGTGCGATAAGACAATGTTCTTTAACAACAACAATAATAATAATAATAATAATAATAATGATGATGATGATGATGATGATGATGATGATAATAATAATAATAATAATAATTGAATAGAAGACTCATTAAAGATATAAAACAGAGCGTAATCATCTGAACAATAAGTCAAAGACCCACCTGACACACATATCCATCAAGCTTGAGAAAAATGCGGCGACCAGCTTTTGAGAAGAAATGGAAATTATGAAATTGGCGACAGACGGACGGCAGACGACCACCGATTTATTGATTGATTAAATAACTGATTGATTTACTTGCTTACCTATTTATTTGTTTGTTCGTGTGTTTATTTTATTTATCTAATCATTCATTCTTTCTTTTTGTGTGTGTTGGAGTATTAAAACCAGCTTTCCCAGTCTGTGGAAAAACCACTATGTAACTCTGACATAGCTGATGTCTTTTATTTTTGTGTCTTTCCATTATAGGATACTCAATTGACTGTCAACACGACAAGCCCCAACTTAACCCCTTGCTTCCAACAGAGCGTACTGGTTTGGATTCCTTGTGCCCTACTTTGGGTATGTGCCCCTCTTTACATATCATTTCTGAATAACCTGAGCAGGCCATCTTCGAAGCCTCTGCGATTTAGTGACAAAGGCTCGGTCAACACCACTAAGCTGGTAAGTTCCAGTTAATAAGTCAGCTGTCTTTCAGACTCATTCATACTGTTAAGGTTTAACTGACAAGGCTCATTTATATCCTCTTAATGCTCAGAATTGAACTAAGTGTACATAGAATGTCTTGACATTTATTTTGTTAAATGAACATCAGAGGGGAGTCAATGGCCCATAAGAAAAAAATCCGCGTCATATGTCCCCAAATGGACCTTCACGGAAATGAATCGGAATTGTTTAATTTTCCCCCGGGAAGACTATGTTTCAATATACGATAACAGAGGATAAAAGAAAAGCTTACAGAACATTTATCTTCTAAGTAAATGTGTACGTTTTTGCAAATCTTCTAAGTAAATATGTACGTTTTTGTACACACATTGCCGATGGACATTAATAACATCATATTTTACCCATTATAAGTTTACTGCTTTCATAGTGCACTTGGAGGTGGGATTCCTCTCAAAATCTTACGTATATCCACGTGCCTACAAATTTGTGAATTGATTAACAACCTGGGAAAAGTTAATCGCAGTTGAGTATTACAGACAAAACGTATCTCGTGTATATTTCAATAAAATAAGGCCAACAAGACGGATGGTCCATCATGACAGGTAAACTAATATAGAAGAAATAGATTCCAAATCGGTCTCTGTAGAGAGTTCCGTCTTGCGCCAGGTTCCAAGCAGGAAAAACTGTGAATGTTGCCCATAAGAGATCCGATGCGTCACGAACATCATAGATTTTGCAGATGCAGACATTTTGAGAACAATTTTGATCATTTCAATAAACAAGTTATCGCTCGTTAAGAGGTTCAAATATAGAAATACTTTTCGACTGCTCAAAAGATTTTAGGCTCATTACTGGCGGTACTTGCTGTGCTAAGGCTGGTGAAAGTGCTACTTGATGGACGTAAGGGAGACTCAGTCCCTTTGCTTGAATACATCGGGCCTACAGTGGAAATGGCGACATTTGTAAGTACATGTTTATATCGTAATACGTGAGTTACTTCAATAGAAACAAAACGATAATGGTTCTCGGTAGTCCAATCGGATGATGGAAATGTGGATCACCACATATTGATCTTCTAGGGCTTAATTAAGACAAAAAACCCAAACCCTCGAAATTATCAACATTTTTCCGATCTTTTGGAAGTAAATGATGGTCGTAGTTGATTAAAATTAATATGGAACCTAACTACTCACACACTGTTGAATCGCATCTTGCGTATGTGGGTATATATATATATATATATATATATATATATATATATATATATATATATATATATATATATATATATATATATATATATATATATATACACATATATATATGGGGTTACTTTATAAAACTGGATTGTGACACCAGCAGCTTATTCAAATATTCATTTTGGCTGTATAAGTCTACAGTGCAAGAGTGCAAACTCGTGTAATCATTCGAGTCTAATTGATAGATATATTTATTTAAACGCACCATATAAATAATGATTCCAATGTTAATCATCAAGTAACATCAATCAATGACTGTTCATGCAGTATTCGTATATCCGACCCAAACGGGTTGCACAGTTAAAATTACCATCCAGCCAACTATTTCTCTCTCTGTCTTATCCAATGAGTTGGTCAGTTGAAATATAAACTTTGTGCTGCAAAACTTCTCGATATAGCTGAAAAATCTGTTCTTTATAAAACCATAACGATTTGCACGTCAGACCTTCTTTGGTATAGTTCAGCACTTCGCTGTGAAAAGCGAAGAGTCATTTAGGCAAACAGAAAAGCTGAACACCATAAATACAACACGCATGCCTCGGTTTTGTACAACAACCTACGTAATCATCATCAGGAACAATTAAAGTTGTCAGAGGAACAATAAAATAGCAAGTTGAGTATCTCTCTGAACAATGGAAAATCAAAAGAATAAGACATGGTGGCGAACCATGAAACATTTCATAAACCTTAGTCACTCTTCCGCTATTCCCTCCCTACTCCATGAAAATCGCCATATCAGAGACAACCTTTCGAGCGCACAAATTCTTATTTGTATTTCTTACAGAAGAGCAATCTGGACAGATCAAACACTCCAGTACTTCCAACCGTGATTACAGCTGCTAACACACTTGATAATATTTCTGTTACTAAAAATGATGTATTGGACGTGCTGATAAGTTTGGACACTTCAATAGCCACAAAGATTTTCAGCTATGAGGAATCAAGCAAATATTGCACCATCAATAAAAAAGGGTGACCCATGTTTATGTAACAATTATTGGCCAATTTCCCTCCTACGCTGTGTCGGGGAGACAAAGGAGAAAATAGTATTTAAACATACCTCTAATTTCTTCAGAGACAATATGCTTCTATTTATAAATCAGTCGGGTTTCATACCTGGCGACTCAACTATAAATCAACTTTTATCACCTAACCATGAATTGTGTCCGAGAGTCGATTTTCAAAAAGAAGTACGCATTGGGTTTTTAAAATACGTAAAGAATTCGATACAGTCTGGCACAATGGTTTATCTTATAAGCTAAAATGTAACGGGATTTCTGGTCCCATACAGAGATGGTGCGACATTTACTTGTTCATGCAACAATAGCGTTTTTTTTTGTTATAAACAGCAGATTGTGAGGCTGGGGAACAGTAAATGCTGGTGAACCACAAGGCTCAATTCTCGGGCCTCATCTGTTCCTGATTTACATTAACGATATTGTGGATGTTGTTCACTCTAATATCAAGCCTTTTGCAGATAACACCTCACTATTTGTCTATGTGAACAACCCCTATCATTCTGCAATGACGATCTTTCCTCTATACAGTCTTGGTCCACTGACTGGTTGATTGCATCCCATGCACTGAAAACTGATGCAGTGTTAATTTCTTGAAAACGAAACCCGACCAACCACCCCCTTTATTATTTTAGGGTCTTCAATTACGTAACGTTGAACAGCATAAGCATTTGGGTATTGCACTAAGACAAGATCTGAAATAGAGCGACCACATTAATCTTTCAGTTTGAGAAGCCTCAAAACAACTCAAAATAATGAATTCTCTGCAATACATTCTCGACAGGGAATCTCGTGGAATAATTTATATTTGCTTCATTCGACCCTTACGGAGTATAGTTGTGTGTTGTCTGGGACGACTGCACCCAGGCTGATGCATTGAAACTAGAAAATATTCAGCCGGAGAAGTCCCGCATTTTTACAGGAGCTATACTTACCACTTCAACGCAAAACTGTTTGATGAAACTGGTTTAGTTACATTAACAAGAAAGAGAGATGCACTCAAGCTTACCCAAATGTACAAAATAATTAACAATTTAGTTCAAAATTACCTGAGCAATATCTGCGCTGAGAATGAAACTTTTTAAAGGCGGGATCATATGGGACAATCTTTCGACCTACCCCATTTTAGAGCAAGAACATACATATTTGACAATGTATTCTTTCCTTCCACAACTAGACTTTGGAATCAGTGACCTATTGAATTAAGAAATTACAAATCTTTAAAGGAGTTCAAGAAGAAAGGTAACGCCAGTATTCAAAGACCAGCCAAGCAAGTGCAATTATATCATGTTGGCAATCTCTTTCCTGCTATCATTCATACTAGATAACAATTGGTCCGTAGCTAGCTGAACGATCATTTGTATATTATTGGCCTATTAGAATGTCCAGAATGTAGTTGTGGTCTTGGTATCGAAGATCTGTAGCACAATTTTTTTGTTTGTCTCTCTTACGCTGTCTACAGTGATCAGCTGTATAGGAATGTTACACAGAATATCACTTTTACTCTCGAGACTGTTCTGTTTGGTGTTACCGGATGCAACTTTAATTAAAACAAGGCAATATTTCTTTCTGTTCTGGATTATATTTTTAAAACTCAGAGATTTATTGAAACCCTATATTGTAACCAAGGAGGTTCACCTACCCTCCTTGGTGTAACATACACTGGAAAACACACGTTACTTTATTACTGTATCGCTGCTGAACAACATAATTCTACTTTATCAAATAGTTATTTTTGGTGCAAATTATCGTAAAATACTGAGTCCCATTATCTGTCTAGTGCTTATAGTGATGTCTCACACAAACATATCTGCCATGGTGCGGTGCTCCTCACGAAGTCCGATTCTAGCGACCACTGGCCATTGAGTCTCCAAACAGATCTCAGTGAGGAGCACCACACTTTGCCTTGTGATGTTCCGTCTGTCCTGTGCATGGGTACATTCTTGTGAGAGGGATTTATATAAGGCTATGGCCTTCTTCCCAATTGTTATTATGATACCTATAGTCATTGTTTTTATTCTATATGAATAAAATACGTTTAAACCAATGGGATTGATTAAATTGATTTCATATGTAGTGAATCTAGTAATGAAAGAATGGGGTGTAAACATTGTATCCTTTAATGAGTCTGATCATAAGTATATCCCTGGTTCTGACAAAGAAAGATAAACTCTGCGCAGTATGTTCTTGCTTTAGCTTCCATCGATGCCGTACTTTCGATATCAACTTACGGACTCTCGCTAGCTCTGCGCAATGTCCGCGCGCATAACAAATCTCATACGAGATCACACTGCGCATGTGTGGGAACCTATGGGAAGCTAGCCCAACGTTCATTAATATTTTTCCCAAATCATAAATGACCGTGTAGCATCGGACGACCTTAATACTTTGCAATAGTACGCAGACTAATAATAATAATAATAATAATAATTACGATAAAGCCTTTCTTACCACCATTGTTACTCTTTTCGTGGGGAATTTAAGATCGCACTGAATAAGTACCTGAAATTATATCTGCATTAAGACAATCCATGCCCGGTCAGGCGGAGTCAGTGGCAAGATAGGTACTATGCACTTAACTGACACCGAGGAAAACTACTGACCTGGGGCGTGCAATCATGATCTTATCTACAATTCACAACACGAATGTTTCCTGTGGATATGAAACTTTTTAAAGCGCAGATAAGAGAAAACATGACCACAATTTACACGCTTTGAATGGTCAATTTTGAAATTTTAATGGTTTTATACGATAAACGTCCTTTTTGAGTGTACCGAGAGGAGCAGTGCAACCCGTCAATCATACATAACAGTTAGTTGCCTGGATACAGGTAGTAACGCCCCAAAACGAGAGTGGCCGTATGGCGGCGCCGCGAAATCAGGCGGCATGTCGAAACTAAACCGTGTTTGTGGACAGGTAAATTATGCAAACATGCAAACATATCACAGCCTTAGTGGTTTACGTTATAGTTAGATTATGAAAAAAGCGTGGGCTAATAGACCTCCGGGCAGTAGCGAGAAGGTATGTTAGAACCAAACTTTTCTATGGTCTGACTGACTTCTACCATATGCTCCAAGACTTCAATTTGCCATCAGGACGCTGCAAGAAAGGTTAGGATTCCTGACCAGGAAGTGAAACTGACCTGTGCAGTAGAAATGATGAAAGTAACACAACTTTCGCCACTCTGCAAAATTAAGGATAGCTCATTCTGTAGAACATTGTAGCCAAAGTCAACAGGTCAAAGGAGTCATGTCAGGGCATATCAGCGTCCCTCTTATGGAAGTCTTGACCCAGGATTCTAAAACATTACAGCCACCACGGCCTTAAGGGTTAAATCCAAATGCCGCAGTCAAAGATGAGAAGGCAGAAGAGACTGCACATGTTCCCTTGCACAAACCCTCACAGACACACCGCTGCCGACAATCCAGTGTGGTCCGAGGTCTGACCGACTCCCCTCTCGCCCAATGTCAACAGATCAAGGCACTGCTGACTGTGCCAATATTATGAAAATTACTCTTCCAAAAGGCAGTGGACACAGTCATTATCATTAAAGGTTATCGTTGTCACATGAAGATTATTCCTATGGACTAAATGAATATCCTTTATCATTGACAGCCAAGGACAGACTTTTATCAAAACCCAGGGGATATGGTTTAATGATGACTGGCTGTCTGATACAGGTATACTTAAAGTGCAGGTTGCGGTAGGGATTAGACTATGGGTATTCTGCCCTTTCGTTGGTATTAAATAGGTCACTATGGTACAATTTTAAGTTATCTTGCTTGTTCTATGTACAAATGAAGGAAGACATCAAATGTTCAGGAAACAGCAGGAATCATCAGACGATGTCCCATCAAAGGCCCTGCCGCGATGGATTACCATATTGGCCATGCACACCAAAGACAGGCGTAAAACACTGGAACTTACATCAACAATACCTATGTACATAATAATATTTTATTAAACCCCCAACGACGAGGAAATAAAAGTACAAATAAATACATCGAAATAAGAATAACCGTGAGCACCAAAGAAAACATACAAAATAGCGACACAAAAACTGAAGTTGGATAGAGAAATAAAACTCAATGAGAAAATAATTACAAAACTAGAAAAAATTCATTTGCTTGTCAGCAAATCAGTCTGTGTGCCTAAAAAACTTTTAAAGATTGGTCATTTATTATTTAACTCCTGCAACAATATTTTTTTCATTAGGCTATGTCAAAAAACCCATAAATTGAAGTTGGAGAGGTAACTCCATCTATTATAGTTTTGAAGCTATAGAAGATTTTAATTTTGTGTATTTGCCCGATAAAAAACAATAATCTTTAAAAGATGGCCTTGCCTAATAGTCAGTGCGTCCATCATGGTCGGCAATCCCTTCATGTACACACTTACACGTGCTGCGCACGCTCATTGACTGTGGTCTGTTGGATTGCACTCCACTTCTCAGTCTTGCAACTTCATGCATGGTGATTTCAGCAGTAAGACGAGCTCTCACGTTCCTGCCCAGAACAGCCTTAAGATGTTTGATAGGACTTAAGTCGGGAGACTTGGGTGACACACTGACTGTTAGGCAAGACCATCTTATAATGATTATTGAAGATTAAAGTTAAACACTGAATCATCTCAATACCATTCAAATGCATACTCTCGTGCACGCAAAGTTGAGGCATTTTTGGACCACAGAGTCCCCTGGCTAGGGCTGCACAAAAGTAAAAAAGTTCTGACCCCTGAAGTAAACACCTGTTTTAGAGATTCTTAGGAGGTATACGGCTGCCTTTTAGCCCCCCGCTCCCCAATTTGGTGACTATTAGTTGCGAAGAATTTTAAAACCCCCAAGAACTGTAATATAATTTACTTTTTTTGACAAGTATATTCATTGTAAACCACAAAAGACCATGTGCATGAAATTTGTCCCGGCGTCTGGGAATATGGTGAGCAACGAAATACTTAATATTTAACCCAATCCGTGGAGGGTGAGTCACACTTCATTTACGCGCCCCCCCCCCCCCCCAAGGTTTTGTGGATCTTAATCTCAGAACATGTTTCGGAGCCTGTGACAACAAAGATGACCAAAATACTGACCGACCTAATTTTCTGCAAAATAGATCACACGCAGTAGGTCCTTTTTTTACTTAATTTATTTGCTTCTTTGTTTTTTCGTTCTTTAGTTAATTAATTAATTAATTAATTAATTAATTAATTAATTAATTAATTAATTAATTAATTTATGTATTTATTTATTTATTCATTTATTTATTTATTTACTTTCATATTTTCAATTTGAATTTTTGCTTAGTTGAAAGATAGTTTTTATTCTCTGTTTCACAAACGTGCATACATTTCCGAAAAGAAAATATATTGCCATCAGCTAAGATGTAAGAACACATACTTCAAAGAAGAAATTTGTATTTTATATACAATTGACGACTTGTCTTACGTTATACACTTTTCTGTTGTAACATATAATAATGACAATAACTACTTTACTCGTGACTGAGTTAACATCACACGTCAAGCATACCTTAAATATAACATTTGTGCAACGTGAACCATTCCTGTACTTTGACATTCGTGCCATATGATCCTTCTATTTATACATTTTTTTTAACAGAAAGAGCAAATGAGTGAAAAGGACAGTCGAATTAAAATTCTGACCCAAGTGCTGACTTCGATTAAGGTTAGTCCGAGTTACAAAGGGATATTGCTGTACTTCCAGGGAGGCTTTCTGCCTCTTGTATAAAATTCCAAACAAATAAAAGCAAGTAGGCGTAAGGATAACTCTTTCAACGGCAAGTTTGATTGCACCAACAGCTTTCCTTGGTGCTCCAGGGGAGCAATGCGGTCGGTTCACAAGGAATATTAATCTAATACCGTTTTATCGATTCAAGACGCGTCGGATTTTGCCGAAATTGACAATGAAAGTGTTTGATTTGAAGGCAAATGCTCCACTCCACTTCTTGCATTGTGTGAGGCTTAAATGCACACGCCACGTTTTCAGCTATGTCAACTGTAGGATGTTCCTTGTCTAGAAATATAGTTGGTACATCATAAAAAAACCCCCTTTATATCGAACTGCTTTAAAAAATATTGCGTAGAATGTGTCATATCAATATAACTGGTTGTACGGACGTGAAACAAACGCCAAGCTTCTCGTGTACAAATAAAGCAGTGGTTCGTGTAATGGTCATGGAAATCGATGATACGCTTTACAGTCCTAAATTCCTCCAGCTAAAATAAATAAATAGATAAAATATACAAAAATCAAACTAACAAACAGGCAGACAGACAGACAAACAAGCAAACAAATAAATAAAAATACGTTGATAATAATTAAATCAATAGTGAAACTTTATGAAAAAGACACTAAGATACCCCACAAATTCAATTAGAAACACGTCAAATTCCTTTCATACGCATCTCATTTACCTGAAACATTCAGATACAGGACACATTTTGCAGGGAAGAAGTCATGTCGTTAATACGAGGTTTCACTGAATTGATTCTGGCGACAAATACCCTCAGATTACTCCTATTGCTAACCGAAAAGCAGATGTTACAATTCCAGGTTTTATGTTGGTGTGTTATATTTTACACCTGTAGGTACTCAAGCTGTATGCCTGGGAACCGTGGTTTTGCTGCGAAATAAGTTCTATACGGCGCAAAGAATTGGAAATAATGAAAAGACAGACGTCACTTAGGGTGCTGATCCGACTGTGCTGGACAGCGGTTCCATATTTGGTAAGTACACACACACACACACACTCACACACACACACACACACACACACGGAAATGAATGGGAATCAACGATTGAAGGCGCACTATTTTTTTTCCAAAACATGTGAATAAAACTATTATTTTCACATCCTTTTTTTCAAAGCGCACCGTTTGGTGGGAAAAACCCACGAGTCACCCATGTATCAAACTGGAACATGGTGAATCAAGAGGACCTTTAAGGAACGACAAAATCCAGGCCAAAGTTTTTTCCGTCCCACACCAGGTATTACAAGGTCTGGCCGAAAGGCTTTTAACTGAAAAATGTAAGCGGAGTTGTATATGTATTTAGGTGTTTCTTATATATATATATATATATATATATGTGTGTACATACATGCATGCATGTATGTATGTATGTATGTATGTATGTATGTATGTATGTATGTATGTATGTATGTATGTATGTATTTATGTATATACACAACTTATATTTACAGGTGGCCATTTCAGTCTTTGCGACCTACGTTCTCATTCCGGGTAATGTACTTGACTCATCCAAGGCCTTCGTGAGCCTCAGTCTGATTGATGTGCTCAATAATTCTGTCGCTGTCATTCCGGTCCTGATCACCTCAGCTACCGAGGTAGGACATCTAGCGGTCGTGTAGATACGTTGCTCGTTGAACTTTCAATATTGCGTCTTATATTATCTAATAACCTCCGTCTGCTTGTATCTGCTTTTTATGTGTTAAAGCGTATGTGTTTCACACATGCTTGTAACGTGACCTGTAGTTTCAATATTTTATATAATTTGACTATTTTGTGTACGTTTATCACAGTTTGAATTTTTTTTACATCTTGACGTTAAATTATCCATCCTGCCCTCAAAAGTGTACGTATATTCACATCTAAGCACTAATATGTCACTGGAAATGTGAAAATCAAATGTTTGAATCGTGAACAACTTATTAACAGACGTTGAACTTCATGTCAGAAATATTCATACGTATTTTCAAATGGAGATGTGTTAAGAGGAAATAAATAAATTAAACAATAGACTTAATTATAGAAAGCGTGAGCGCTTCTGAATTTGAACGTACGTTTATGGTGTTGGACATATTTGCTTTATCTATATCTATTTATGCATAAATAATATATTACATACTTTTAACTCTTTTATTGCCACAGGTTGATCTGAGTCAACAGCTTCTCCCGGCGCGCTTTAGGCCCGTTACGCCCAAAGCGAGCGGAGAAAGCGGTACACCCGGACCATTATATTCTCTGGAACTAAAGTCATGCTCCTACTTGAATTTAAAGTCTTTTCACAAGGACTATATATGTTACATCCTCGTTATAACTGAGAGTAGTCAGACTTCAGTCACGGTTGGAACTTGTAAATTAAAGCTTTTGTCATTTTCAACCTTGCAGGCATATGTATCTATCAACCGAGTAGCGTCATTTCTATTTTCTGATGAGATTGAGCCGAATGATATATACCATTTCCGCACCATTGGTATGTCATTTGAACATCCTCTCTCTCTCTCTCTCTCTCTCTCTCTCTCTCTCTCTCTCTCTCTCTCTCTCTCTCTCTCTCTCTCTCTCTCACTGTTTGTCTATCTGTCTATCTGTCTCTCTCTCTTTCTTCCATTACTGTTGCTTTTGTTTTTGCAAATCACATGATACATCTATGGACCTGAAATATAATCAAACACATTAAAGCAGACGCCGACAATTTACAGCCGGTCCCTTGTTGACGATTCGAGCGGCAAAAGCTTAAACATGATGTTATGGATGGTAAGGTTGAACATATTTTAAGTGTCTCTCGCATATTTATTTGTATTTTTTTTACAGAAGCATAAGTTATTAAAACCGACAATTACGTTTGTTCTGAAAGTTTAAATTAATATGATGGCTAAATATACTTTAGAAAGTTCTCAAATTTATTACAAGATCTCTTTGCACGTGACACATAATTTCTATGTGTTTGCACCATTACATTCAAAGTTTTCAAACTATCTCTCGGTATATTTCAGTCTCTTGTAATGCCCTATTATTTATGTCTTAATTTCTGTAAACAGGCTCAAATATTAACACATCCGCATTAACTTTGCGAAAGAGCGACATGTTTGTTTTGCCTGGTAGGTACATACCTATGTACCATTCGAATTGACGGCCTCAAGATTGCTCAGAGCCAAAGCCCGGTCTGTTAAATCTGCAAGATCATGGATGCCATTTCCCCATTTTGATATGTGTGTATGTATGTATGCATGCATGCGTGTGTGCGTGTATGTATGTATGTATGTATGTATGTATGTATGTATGTATGTATGTATGTATGTCAGGCAAATCAACACGTCAGCCGTTATCTGCTGGACACATCAGAATTCACCAAGTGTCCACCCAAATTCAAATGAGAAATATCAATCTCTTCGGGCCTCATGATGCACTCAAACTGTTAAAATATACGGCTCAATACATTTATCATTATTATTATTATTATTATTATTATTATTGTCATTACTTTTATAGTTAATATTATTAGTATCGTCACCATCATCGTCTTCAGCAGCATTACTATGACATTTTTGTGTCGACAAATTTTCATGGTTTTATACCATCAAAGAAATAAGTGAAAATATAAAATACAGTTAAATTAAGTGAATTTATTGTATATCTCCAGATGCTGCTGTGCAAATGGAAGGCTGTTACTTTGGCTGGGGTCTCAATGATCCATGTACATTAAAAAGGTAAAAGATCATGTTACAAGCAACAAACAGTACATGCCGCCGTCTGACGTGTTTATTGCTTTTAAACCCACTTGATGTCAAACGTGATCTTTCGAATGCTTTTATTTTGTTATACGAGATTGGTGTTTATTTCTATTACAATCGTGTATTGAACAGAGAGCACGGGGGCTTTTTCAGTGTTTTAAAATCCAATCATCAGCGAAATAAGGACCTGTTTGTAGAAAAATAAAAGCAATGGTGAAAATCCGTGAATAAAAAAAAAAACGTAATTAAAAACAATGCTGAATACATAAAACCCTGACTTGTAGTCTATTGTTATTATTATTATTATTATTATTATTATTATTATTGTTGTTGTTGTTGTTGTTGTTATTATTATTATTATTATTATTATTATTATTATTATTATTATTATTATTATTATTATTATTATTATATTATCATAGTTGTAATTCATAGTTATGAAAATGATTGCTATTTTCACTCTATTATTCTTATTCCTATCATTCTACTAATACCATTGCCATTACCATGACTATAACAGTTACTATGACCGTGATTATTATCAGCACCATGTTTACCATTATTCTTATCAATGTCAGTATTAATCTGAAGGTGGCACACGGAGAATTGGTGGCAGTTGTGGGACAGGTTGGTAGCGGAAAGAGCTCACTGATATCTGCCATGCTGGGTGAAATGCACAAGCTGTGCGGCTCTGTAAATATGCTTGTGAGTTGACCACTAGATTATCAAATCTGGAAGAGGGGTTGGGGGCATGACAGGAGAGATCAGGAAACAGTAACAATTATACTCCTCAATCTGTAAGCAGAATATCGATCAATCCTATTGTCTTCATTTGACAAATAACATATTTAAAACAGTACAATATATGTTACAATGAAAGGAAAAACAGCAGGCAGTGTCTTATCCCGCTAGCCTGCACAATTAAGTAATATACAAAAAAGTATATAGTATTTAATATATTATTAAAACAAACATAAAGATACACATGACACGGATAAAGAAAGCGAACAAAACTAATAATGATGAATGGCTCTTGGCTGTTGCTGTACCCAAAAAACCATTGTTATTAGTGTTGGAGGACCATTTCATCAACACATAAATCTGTTGCCAATAACAAGTTTTTTTTTCACTTTTAAAAAAAAAAAAACTATATGAATGGGTGGGGAATCTAATATTGAGGAAGCCAACATTTATGATAAAATTTAACATATGTAGTTAGTCTTCCATTTCGGTGATCAACAAGGTGATTCTTAGTCCTGATATTATTACTGGATTTGATGTTTAAAATGAGATCCAAAGTTTAAAACCGCATTTCCTGATAATTCGTTGTATACTGTCACGTAGAAAAACCTTAAGGAAGTGCAGTTTAGACGCAGGTAAAATGCGAGTTGTTCTAATAAATTATATGTTTGAGCTAATATGAGGCCATCCACATGAAATGAATATGGTTGAACTAAATAATGAGGAAAGGTAAATATACGCACCGCTTTCTTCCAAAGGATGAGTAATGGTTGAATATGTATTGGATAAGCTGAACCCCATTCTTTGATGTGCCCCGATGTATTGGCACAACTTTCCCAATTGCCATCTTATCTGGCACTTTGCCTTGTGTGACTGATAGATTGAATATTTGAGTTAGGTATTCTGGGTATGATAAACTCAAATTTACATTATACATTTCCGCTCTGAGAACCTTGATTTCACATTTAACTTTATTTTCCTCATTCAATAGTGTGGGAATAAAAGTTACTTTGGTTATGCGCTATTCTCTCAAGACAAAGTAGGATTTTTTTTGCTCGTGTGACGTCATGTTCATGATGTCCAGTTTGCCTATTGATGCGCTAACCTTAGCTGTTTATATACATGTGAAGCCATCTTGATGGTATATTCAGTTTTGCCAACTATTCACATACTAAATACAAGATTACCATTTGGCTTATGCTTATTTTACTGACAGGGTACCACTGCATACGTCCCCCAACAGGCATGGATACAAAGTGCCACTCTAAAAAATAATATTTTATTTAGCAAGGAATATGATCAGTTCACATATTGCCGTGTTGTCGACGCATGCGCTCTGCAGAGTGACTTCCATGTGCTTCCGGCGGGAGATAACACTGAGATTGGAGAAAAGGTCTGACACAATTTTATTTTGTTCAATATGATTTCATCGGACTTTTTTATTTGTTTTGATAAAATAAAACACTAAACTGTCATGCACTGCAACACGTTTAAATTAAAATACCTGAATGTACAAATGGGGCGCGGTTAATCCTTTCGTTATAATACACCAAGGGCATGAGGCCATGTAAATGAATTGTCTATCTAGCTAAGTAATTTTCATCTCTCTTCCACACCTGTCCTCTGCAAGCTTCAGATCAGCTTCGTATTAATTGTTTGAGATATAGGCGAATTTCACTTTATCATGATGTTATTTCAGGGCATTAATCTGAGCGGCGGACAAAAGCAGCGAATAAGTCTTGCACGTGCAGTGTACCAAGATTGTGATGTGTACTTGTTGGACGACCCTCTTAGTGCCGTAGACTCTCATGTTGGTAAACACATCTTTAACAACGTCATTGGACCAAATGGCCTACTATGTAACAAGGTGCGGCTAAATGATATATAGGGCACACACACACACACATAGCTAAGGGCATGTGAGGCGTTGCCAAAGTACTCTAGGGCCTGGCTTAAAGATCTCAACCAATTCCAATTTTAGAGGCTTTGAGTGTTCTGAAGATCAAAGACACCATTGCTTTTGACACTTTGGCGTTCTGCCGCAGAATTTTTAAGGTGCCCTCTTCTGCAATAATTTTTTTTATGTCTCGGCAGCTTCCTGCTATTCACAAGGCCAAGAAAGCGTTGCTACACCGCATTACGAAACTGACAGTCCGGCTTCTTCAGGCTGCTCTTACTGACGGCACATTAGCATTTCCTGATTGTTGCAGTATGCAAACTGGTGGACCACCCTTCATTACACTAACGAATGCTTTTGTTAGTTTTCCAAACAGCACATGCCAGGTTTAGACTGCTATTTAGTTATCTAGCGTGAAACGTGTGTCTCAACACCTGTCCGAGAATATAATTTTATTTTCTAATGACAAATGATCAGGAGTTACCTTTATATGATTAATAATCTTTTATGTATGAATTAAAAAGAATGCCAGTACATTAATTAGCTTCATAATCAATAAGGACAAACCAATATATACCTTCATTAGATCATACGAGCTGGACAAAATCCAATAAGCTACATTTGTTCACCATTTACATGCTTTATTTCATCAAATTGTACCCATATGTTTGAAAAAGCAACTCAGCAGCTGGCATTTGGAACTTCTTAAGCTGTGCCATAGATGAGGCTCGAGCGCGACCCACTAACAAGAGTAAGTCATATGACTGTTCTTCCAGGCATGTGATTTGACCACTGACATTTCCACTTATTTAGCGACTGTCTTGTTATATGTTGCAACATGTTAACAAATTGTGTTTTCTGACAGACAGACAGACAGATAAACATATAGACCATTGAGTACCATGAATTTGTAACAGATTTAATTTGAAACGATATCTAGTATTGCTGCAAACTCACTTATTGGGCCATCGATGCGGAAACAGTGCAGCACTGGGTTGTAAAATGAGTCAATATATTTCCTCTCTGTGCTTTTACATGATCCCCTTGATTTATTTTTTTTGTGGTTTCCAGGACAACAAACAAGCCAGTATTTGAGTGAAATATTTTATCTCAAGGATTCGAATATGGAAATCACTTAAACGTGACAGGAGATCTTTACTGTTTTATTTTGCACACCAAGGTTTGGATGTATACGGAATAATTGTTTTATTTTATTTCATTTTATCTCATTTTATTTTATTTTTCAGACACGCATGCTGGTCACCCATGGTATCACGTACCTGCCGTATGTGGACAGAATTATTGTAATGAAAGACGGAGAAATCTCGGAAACTGGTTCTTACCAAGAATTACTCCGAAACAATGGTCCATTTGCTGAATTTATCAAAACATATGTAAACACACATGAAAGTGGAAGTGTTGATGATGGTGATCAAGATAGTACGTTTATCATGAAAAAAGGCATTGGTTTGCTTTTCGTTTTCTGACGCGTTCAATTTTCTTCTATTAGCATATTCTTTGTGTTTGTGTCCTGAATCTGGTCCTTTATGGGTCTTTTTCACACGTTTGCTTTCTTTTCCTCCTTTAATCAGTTTTTGGGTTCTTCCTGGTCTGGAATTTTTAAAGATAGGTCATTTTATCCATTAACTCCTACTGTATTAAACAAAAAGCTGGGTAATACAGACCAGAGGGTATAGTTGTCGAAATCCTTCACTAGAAAGTGACATTATGTCTACCTACCTACGCCAAGTTTTTAATAATTTTCCGTGTTTGGAACATTGGTTCTGGTCTAAAATTTGTGTTTAAAATAAACCTTTCAATTATTTTTCTTTTTTCACTCTTTCTTCCTGGACCGGTTTCGTTCCGTTGGCGGATCACTTTTGGTGCATCACATTCGAAATCGTTCCACACATTAACTCGTCCAATCAAATGAACAGTATTCTCGATTTGGCCATTTTGGTAATAATTATAACGGCAAACTTTCATGTTCAATAGTCTACAGACTCCGTCAACAATTTTCTTCGGCGCAATTCGGGCACAGTGTTCTCGGAATGGTTGTTGAGAAAGAAAGAAGTGGACCCCTCTCACGCTCGCTGGTAATTTTTGATCGAGAAGAAATTCTATGTCAATGTATCGACGCAAAGTCCTTCAGGGATAATTAACATTGTCATTTTCGCTGCTTTTTAGTAATATTTTTCCTCACATGCCCTTATTGTCCTCATTGCTACACAAATATATACAGACACATATCGGACTACGAAATAGGGTAATGACAGCAGGAAGGGGTTCTGGACGAAAAGACACAAATACGATACACGTGCATAAAGGTATACGCATGTATGCATATACTTGCATGTCTACATGCATATTAACATACACACATATGTGCATACATCGTGCATACATAGGCCTACATACGTGCACACATACATATATACATACATATGCACATATATGCATACATACATACATATGCACATACATACATACATACATACATACATACATACATACATACATACATACATACATACATCAGCACCCCATTTATCTTACTTCTATCATCCCGTTGTATTATTTCCTTTGCGAGGACTTCTTGCTCTATCCTTTTTGTCATCACCTTGTACTTCTTGCCTTTTCCTATAATTAAAAATTACCGTAATGCTTGTTAATGAGCGTATTTTTCATTGGACCTCCTGGTTTTAGCGTATTACAAAGCTCACCAAATTAATAACAAAGTTTTCAAAATGACATTTTTTGGTGAAAAATTATGATTTAATAATAATGTTGTCTTTTTCAGCAAAGAAGAAATCACATTTTGATGGGAACATGTCTGGTTTTTCGGCACGAGAGGATACACAGAGTGGGGGACATAGGGACCGGAAAATCAGGTTGACTGTTATTTGCATTTTCGTGCGATACAAATGTTATCAGCTAATTACTTTGATTGAAAACAAGATGATTAACAGACTCCCTGCCCATGGTAATTTTTGAATATTTTTTTTTCTCATTGATGCGTTTACTCCTTTTGTGCTTGTGCCTGTCTTTATGTTTTGCGCTTCATACGTGCTGTGCTATAGTCTCCAAACAGGAATTTTAATCCGTAGCCTAAGGATATATAGAGCCCCCTTTTAAGTTGGTTCTCATGGTGCATACGCTGTGGATCCACAATGTAGCCTCTGAGTGCTGGTCACAACATTATAGTCATGGTTATCTGTGAATTATTATAAAAATTCCACTCACAAATGTCTCACAAACCTCTTATTCTTCTTATCAGCAAATATTCAGAAGCTTGCTCCAACCCAAAACGTGATTTTTTTTGTAATTTTGGTATTGATAAGTACACTGACCTCTCGACCACCATTGCCAAGACCTCCTTGTCTGGCTAAATCGCCCGACACAATTGAGTTACTTACTCGATTGTTCCCAAAAAACTTATTTGTCCCAGTGGCGCCATCTCTCGGTTACTTTTGGACCCGGTGTTGACTCATGGTGCGCTTGCTCTCTTGTAATTGCTTCTCCTTGATGATTGGTCACTTGACATCACCTACGTGAGAAAAGCGGGGTGATTGGAGGGGCTTTTCTGGTGTTCGAGAGGTAAGTATACTAACTAATACCGAAATTGAAAAAAAAAAAAAATCCACGTATTAGTTATGTATGGTTACCTCTCGACCACCATAACTGCTATACAAACGCATTAAAGGAGGGTGTAACATTGCTGGCATACTAACCAAGGAACACAGGGACCAACAGCCGGGGGGGGGGGACTTTTGGTCTGGTAAAAAAGTTGATGTCTGAAGGGAAAACCTCAGAGGTTCGTGGACCTGAGTCTGCCTTTAGCAGAATCCAGGGCTAAGCAGGGAAACACTCCTTACCGACCAGCATGGGACTGCACTGGGCCCCCTGGGAAATGGCCTGCCAACCTGATAGCTGTCTGCCACATGGGTGGATGCTGTTGCTTTCTACTCTTTTGGTTCTGGAGATCTGACAAGACCAGTGAGTTATGAAAATGTCCAGATGCCATTGATGCAGGTATTTAATATGGTTCTGTAAGGCAGTGTTCAAAAGTGGATCTGACAGCTCTTGGCCAGGGATACCAGGGACGACTGCCTGATACCAGTCCAAAATAAGGTCCAGGCCTATACTTGGTATGCTAAGCTACAGGCTTCTACCTCATTAATACCCAGAGGATGACAAAATGTGGATTATGGTGATGCCCTGAGGGGACAAGAGAAGCCTAAGGACATGTATTAGGAACCTATGCATAGATGACCGTTATCCAGCAAGGGCTTACATGCCCTCGTCCAGCACTATCATGCCAGAGAAGTAGTGCTTTGTGAAAGTCATGGATGATCACCAGTGGCAGGTCAAGAGAATGTCAACATCAGCATCATTCCTTCAGGCACAACAGAAGCCATTAAAGGCTTGCACCTTATGAGCTCTAGCCTATACTTCTCTAAGGCTTACAGGCATGTCCTAAACATTGTGGTAGGCCTTCAGGATTGTCTGCTTAATCCACAATGTGATCGTATTGCTTGCTCCTTCTGATAGTTACCAAGGGGCAAGAGAGGGTGGACCTCTGACCCTTGGTACCATCTGTGTGAGAGAGAAACCAGCATAGCATTCTCACCGGGCATAGGGCTCTTTCCTCTGGAGGAAGATCCACCATGTCCATAGAGGAAGGGAAGAAACCCTTAAAGACCAAAGAGGAATCTCAAGCTACTTGGGTTTTTACAAGGAAGACCAAGTGAGGCCCCATAGTCACCTGGGAGTGGTCAGTTGACCATTGGATTCAGTCATGTGCTGGAGCATGCATCTCACTTCTTGTAGCCCCCAAAGCGAGTGTTAACAGAAAACAAGTATTTCATGTCCAGTGCTTGAGGTCCATCCATTGGGGGTCCTGTAGACGCTCAAAGGGCCACTTCTTCAACATAACTAAGACCAATGGAAGGTCCCACCATGGTAGGACCTGCCTGTCCACTGATCTGTCATTTTAGAAGGATGTGATGAGAGCCAATAGATAAGGATCACTCCTAATGTGAATGATCAAGATGTTCACCAGGGTTGAGGAGATAGCTGATTGGAACCCCTCCATGGTTCCTGAGCAATTAATGAGGACTTTCCACTAGTATAGTACGAAGTCAGCAGTATTTTCCGAGTGGCACACCAATCTGAAAACGCTCTCCAACAAAACAGTTAGAGAAGAGTGTTGAAGCCTCCCTCTGGCAAAACTATGTGCAACCAATTCTGAGAAACCTCTGTCATGGATGTGCTGGGCAGCAACTGCCAAGCATGGAGGTGAGCACTTGAGGGTTACTGTGAAAAACGCTTGTCTGCAGTTGCACCAGAAGCTTTGGCCATGCTGGTAAATGTAGTGAGGGCTCAACGCTCAGTTCCAAGAGGTCCAGAGACAAATCTCTTCTTGGTCACCAAGGGGTGTGACCAGGATCAACTTGCTGTCATGGGATCAAGCCTTCTGTAGAACCCTTGGGGTGATCTGCAGAGGTAAAAATACATATGCCGAGGTTGCTCCAGTCCATGGCTATAGTGTCCACTGCTAGGTCCTGGAGATCTGGGAAAGCAACACATAAAGTTGAAGTTTTGCCTTTGCACTTGTCACAAACAGATCCATATGTGGGGTACTCTCTCCAACCCCGCCAGCTTACATATTCTCTGAGTTGTTTGACTAGGACATTTTGTAGTCCTGGGACATGCCTCCCATGCATTCAGTCATCCTGTTTAGAGCACCATTGTATGATGCATTAGGCCTGTGCTGTCAGCTTCTGGGAGGGTGATCTGTCTTGCTGGTTCAGGTAGGCAATGACAGTCCTGTTGTGGCACATAACGAGGACATGTTTGTGCTCCACTAGGTCCTGAAAGTGGAGCAGCACTAGGCATATCACTTCCAGTTTCTACCAGTTTATTTAAAAGGGAAGTGGAATGCATGAGCCAAATGCCCCATGCCTTCTGGCCCTCCACATGGGCTCTCCACCCAGACCAAGAAGAGTCCATGTACATGGTGAGTTTCATCCGAAAGGACAACAATGTCTATCCCCTCCATGGCGCACTCCCAAACGGTTCAGCAAAGGAAGTGCCAGCAGTCCTTGTGGAGGACCAGCACCAGGACTTTGTAGCCTTAGTCCCTCAGCCATCTGCTATGCAGGGCATGCTGCAGAGATGATGGTGAAGGTGACTCAAGGGGACCTGGGAATCCATCGAGGACACAGGCATGCTGCAGAGATGATGGTGAAGGTGACTCAAGGGGACCTGGGAATCCATCGAGGACACAGAGTCTAACCGGGATTGCCACTGTCAAGTTGAAAGAACCTCGTGAGTCAGGAATGTCTTGAGCATCAGCTGATGTCTCTCCCACCTGTCTTCCAAAGGGCAACATATCCAGGCGACCAGGTCAAACTGGATGCCAAGAAAGACAAAAGATCTGCTCTGCTATATGCCTTGACTTCGAGAGATTCACAATCAGGCCTAAGTGTTTGCAAAGCTCCAGAATGGTCTGTGTTTGACACTGTGAATCTAAGCACCATAGTGCTATGATCAGCTAGTTATCCAGGTACACATGAATGCTTTAGGCATTCTTGTGAAGGTGTGTAGCAACTGCCTGTGTGAAGTGTGTGAACACCAGAGGTGCCATGGCAAGGCCAAATGGGAGTACCCTGAACTGGTAAACCTGGCCCTAAAGGGCAAACTGCAGACACTTCTGTGAAGTCTCCTCAATTAACACATGGAAGTATGCATCTTTGAGATCCAGGGACATCACCCTTTCCTAGGGCGGACTGAGGGGTCCCCATTCTGGAGGACAGGACCTCCAAGTACGGGCTGGCTGAAAGCCTGTGGCCTGGACCACCAATGGACAAATCCGAAAGCAGCAGGTCATTCTCCTCATCAGTGCTGATGTCTGACTACTCAGCAACTGCAATAGGGGCATGAATGCTTAAAGCCTTGTCAAACAGAACTTTGCCTGAAGGTGATTGGGCAGCCTCTTGTGACAGAAGCAGGTCTTCCATCACCACGTCTGGCAATGCAAAAGTTTATACTGCCTCCATTGTGGTCTGCATCTGCTCTTCTGCAGTGGGCCATGCAAGAAGGACTTCTAAAGGACTTGGCATGTGAACCACAACTGCTGCCCATTCAGAAGTCAGCTGGCGAGAGGGCACCTGCTGGAGTTGTGAGGATTCCTGCGTCTATGGGCTGAGTGAGAGCTGACACCACATGCATGGTGCTCATCTGTGTGTGATCATGAGTGGCCAGCTAAACTTTTGCAGACAACCAGTGCTCCTTTAGTCAGTGACCCAAGGCTTGCCTTGGAGTCTATGGTTAGGAACACTCAGATTCTCCCTGTTTGCCATTACGTTGCCTCCTCTCCTCTTTCCCCCCAAGGGGTTTCAGTGCAGAGATGGCAACCACCTGAGCCTGTGAACGAACCTTGTCAGTTCATCTACACTTCTCTATTGGGGTTAAAAAGGAAGACTCAGTGAAGTCAGAGTCCAAAGCCCATTCTTTAGCTGCAAGACCTGGTTGCCTGTATCAAGCCTTGTTGGTCTTTTTCTGGCCTGCTGATAGAGCAGCCACTTTTCCTCTCCCAAACCAGCACAGAACCGGCATGTTTTCTCGCAAGGGCAAACATGGCCAGGTTGCTGGCAACCACCAAAGCATTGCTCATGGCTGTCCCAGGTAACCATGAAGTAGTTTTGTGAATCCATCTTCTGACCTATACCCAACAAGGGTGAGGAAGAAGTGGTCACTGGATCAACACTAATGGCATGGTGGGCACTGTACTCCCTTTCTCTGTGATTGTTGAGTCACCATCTTGGACACTTCGGTTCCAAGCCAAAAAACCAGCTCTGCTTCTGCTTTTCGAGAGGTATCGGCAGATAAAAACATAAGCTATCCTTGCCTCTGAAGAGTCTGGGACTGCTCAGAAAGGATTTTCCACAGGAGGGAACATGTGTAATTCACTAGAACAGTATTTGTGAACAAAAGTTTACAGACCACGCAACTCTTTTGGACCACGCCATTTAGGTGCCCAAGGAGGAGGAAAGAACAAGGGAGCTCAGGCACCAGTACATACTACTGGGTCAAAGAGGAGCAGAGAGATGGCACCACTAGGACCATCAGGTTCAATCGAGTGATTGACCTGATTCAATTGTGTCGCGTGATTCAGACTAACACAGTGGTCTTGGCAATGGTGGTCAAGAGGTAATGTTACATAACTAATTTGTTATGTTTTATAATGACTGTATTTGGGCATAATGTGTGCTTCTGCCACAAAACCAGGTAAAAACACTTTCAGTGGCCTATGACCATACTCTACGATACACTGTCATCATAACTTAGTTAGCCCCAGGTTGGGGATTTTAAATATTTAGTGGGGGTATGCTGCCTTTTTAATTGCAGTCATGTGATACCACCATCGCCATGTACCATGTGCCGTGTACCATTATGTCAAGTCAATATTCTGGCATTGCTTTATAATAATTTAGTGTTATGCAGTTTGTGGTCAAGGTCAAATAAAAGGTTTCTGAGTTCTGAGTTTCCTCAAGTATTGGCGTGCCCAATGCAAAAGAGGTTCGATATGTCAACGGCTTTCTCCAGCTGACTTTAGGTGCATGGCACCCACATTGCGCCGAGAAATGAAGTGTACTCATTATAAACATCTTTAATTTATGGGTTGGTTATATCAAAATGTCCTTATTGAAAGCATAAACATAAAATCATGTGGTGTATCCCTCCATAATTAGAGTACTACACAAAACAACATGGAATTGATGGATTGGAGGTATGAGGAAAACACTCTTTAGTATAGACGAAATGATGAAATAATCTAGTAATCATTATCTGTGTGTATGTATATATCTATGGATGTGTGTGTATGTATATATCTATGGATTTGTGTGTATGCGTGTATGTATGAATGTATGCACGTACATTAAGTATGTACGCATGTGTATGTGTGTACTAGTATACTTAAGGACAGACTAACTTATTCTGTGGCACTTGTAGTCTACAAATGTGTCTTCACAAAGAGGGAGGTGATAATAGTTGTTCCTCGATTCCCTAAATGCAGTTAAAATTGTACATTTATCATTTAAGCGACAGAAATATAATTTCAAAGGGGTGGTCCTAGTGAAAACCATGTTCTGTATTCTGTGTCAAATATGGAGAAAATGTGGATCCATGCCTTAATTTCGCATCTCCTTCTTTTGCAAAATAATATTAAAGTGTGCAATATTGTGTAGTTTAAAAATACTTTGCGTCAAAATAAACACGGGTACCATTTCTAGAACTCTTAGTAATCGTCAAGTAAAGCAGCACACTCGTCATGATCCTCAATAATTTTAATATGAATAATGAATTTATTTCAAGTTATTGATGATTCAATACAAAATAAAAACATTCATTCTTCCAACTTTGTAAACCAGCCATGCAACATGTATTCAATTTTATTAAGTCTCTCTCTCTCTCTCTGTGTGTCTCTATCTCCCTCTCTCTCTCTCTCTCTCTCTCTCTCTCTCTCTCTGACCATGTACTACGCAACAAATTATGCATATATTTATATTGGTATATAGCCATATGAATAATCTTTCGTTACTTCATATTACGAAAAATTGAATCATGTCGTCACGGGACTGGTAAAATTACCAAGGTGGCCTGGCTGCTAATCTGCCATGTTGACACATCAATGATTTATTTTTATTTATTAATTCTACAACTTGGTCCCCTAACGTGTGCATTTTCCATCTTCTTTTGAATGTTCCATAATGTTTTATTTGTGTAGTTTGATTGAACATGAATCACACGTAAGTTGTATTGAAAGTTTCTAAGCTAATTCTCATCTTTCTATCCCATAGTCTCTTCAAAATTCTTATTCCATGTTGTGGCCTTTTCTGGATAAACGCTCACAGCAAAGAGACAAGTAACTCACAGGACAATAATTCAAGTGACTGTCATGCCATAACACACAATATAATTTCGTTGATACTGGATATTTACACTATTTCTTTTGGTGCATTGCACCTTCAGAGATTCAAAACCAATATTTATTGGGCAAGATGATGACCACACAAACCAAGTCAAAGGAAAATTGATTAAAGAAGAGGAAACTGAAGTTGGCGCGGTGGGTATTTATATAATCAGCATAAAGATACTATATAACCTAAAGAGAAAGGATAAATAAATAAAGCTATTATGGATCACCATTGGTCTTTTGTTTGATTGGTCAGGAGATATGATGTGATTCATTTTGGTAAGTAGCTCCCTCTTTGGATATACAGTCGCTCAGACTTCATTGTTACTAGAAGAGTCTTTCCGTATTTTAAGACATTGGTTATCAGAGACTGGCTGAGAGCCGTAATAAAAAGTTCAATCTCATTGATAAAATCGCTTGCTCGGACGTGTTTAATTTGTCATCTATTTATATAGTTGAATTTGAAAAAGTTTCTTTTCCACATGAGCAACATACGGTTGTATGCATGATTGTTGATTTATTGATTGCAATGAAATGCATAATGTATATAAGTTCGATTCTTGAAAATAATATTTACCTACATGTTACGATTTACTCGTTATCAGGGAGGGTGTATCGTGAAGATATATCTGCATTGTAGATTAAATGGACCGTTGTGACAAGCTACTTGAAAGCACATGGCTGTTGGCGCATGGTTTGTGCCATTCTGGCATATATTATCTTCACGGGAACTAACGTAGGTAGTAGCATTTGGCTCAGCCGATGGACTGATGATGCAGACAAAAATCTTACTGACGTCACTAGACAGCACCAAACAAACCTGCGTTTGAGTGTTTACACAGTGTTTGGATTGCTACTAGGTACATAGTATTGCGCCATTTGATTACAAAAAATCTGTAATATACAGAAATAATGTTTCACAAAATATATGACATCATTATGTTTAACTCTTTAATAATTATTAGTGTTGAGCGGTTCAAGGGCGTTTTTTTTTCTTTTTTTTTTCTTTATGGTATTTTTTTTCCATAAATGTACATTTTATTTGATTACACTTTGTAGCAAAGGAGAAATATGTCTTGGAAAACACGGGGTACATGATAGCAATAATATTTTGAATAGTGATTTGGTTATTGAGTTTAATAAATTAACCTTTACTTATCTGAACACTTTATCGTGCATAGAGATCAATATATGCCCCCACTCTGTAACATCGCCACCCTACTTGATTCAGCATGTCAACGAATCACTGCACGCTATCCAATTTACTAAATTTTGTGTTGGTTCAATTGTTTTTTCCATAATTTTTACTATTTATTTCAGTACCAGCTAAACTGGCACTCATCACTAGCATCTTATTTGGCGGAATTAAAGCAGCAGGCACCATACACGACAACTTACTGAATCGTATATTACGAGCACCAATGGCGTTCTTCGACACAACGCCTCTTGGTCGCATCATCACGCGCTTCACCAAAGACCTGGACAAACTAGATTCCAGTCTACCAACGGACCTTTGTGCTTTAATAATTTCTTCAGCGCCCGTGATTGGTTTATTCTTCGTGATGTCATACAGTACGCGCATGCTATTAGTAGTCATAATACCAGTTCTCGCCATCTGTTTTGTTTTCCAGGTATGTAACTTTCAATATATAAATATTAAGATTCTTGGGCAGCTCCTATGCTCCCGTCTGCTGCCTGACGCCCATGGAAATTCCTTTTACGTTGACGGAGCTCCTCAGCTCGCTATATGTTTGGGTTAGCCGCCGCTGGGACTATATGGAAGTTGAACTGTTCCATAATTCATAAAACCCTGGGTTTTTTGTACAAAACCCAGGGTATTGTACTAAATACGAGTTTTGCAACAATACCCTGAGTTTTGCTTGGAAATCCCAAGGTTTTGTAAACTACTCAGGGTAACAAAACAAATCTCATATTTTTAAATTTTGTTCAATAATATGCACAAAACTCTTGGTTTTATTACGAAACTCGGGGTTTGGTAGATCAAATCTTGAATTTTGTTCCAAAAGCCAAGGTTTTGTACAAAATCCAGGGTTTTGCTTTGTTATCCAATCTTTTAACAAAACTCACGGTTTTCTTTCATAACCCTGAATTTTGGCATGATAATCCTGGATTTTGCAGTTGTTTTGTTCAATAACTTGCAAAACCTAGGGTTTTGTGGCATCACAAAACTAAATGTTCTGTGATTTGCCTGAGTCATCTTCATAATTTGCAAAACCCCAAGTTTTGTGATAACTCTGGGTATTGCAGTTGCTTTGTTCAATAATTTACAAAACCCAGGGTTTTGTAATTTGCCACCAAATTGGTCATATGGATACACCAAACCACTCACAACACGGCTTTCTTGCTGTAAACAAAGATCATGCCAAGATGGCGGATTTCGGAAAACTTGGGTCGATTCGCGACTAAAACATTTTGTATTTTATCACTCTGTGCACGTCACGAGCTTATATTTTAGGTACTACAAGAGAAAAGATATGAGGTGTATGTCGTATATGTGTTTTAAAGAAGATTTTTTATAGATTAAGAAAGATTTTGTGGGACCATGCGCCCGGCCTTGAGGGTTGGCCAGGGTTATTGTCGTAAGGCCTTTGATCTGCCACGTAGCTCTAGAACCTACAGTCCTTTGTTCAGTTGCCTTCAATGATCTGAACTTTCATTACAAAACGACTGACACACCAAATTGTAGTTATAATTATCTCAACACGACTAAGTTTTTTTTTTTTTTAACATGGCATTCTTCAATTCCACCTTCATTCCTACCATTCAGAATCATTGCATCTTGTGAAAGATACTTTTCAAGCTCTCCAAGGGTGAAACTGTGACTGCATGTCCATCCCTGTCTCAGTTATTTTAATTTTTTGTCAAATCAAACAATTTGTTTAAAGGGACAATTTTTCCCCGATACAAACTACCATTTCCTCGTACTGAGACGTAATTTACATGTTTTTTGTTGGCGGGCACTGCAAATCACGCAAGATTGCCTGGCATATTTTCAAGAACTGTTGAATACTCTGGGCTTCGTTCAGTGTGCCCGCACGACTAGGTCGGTCTGGGAGCACGGCAACACACTGGTTGATATATAAACACAACGCAATTGAAAGCAAATATATCCTCCTCGTGTCGTATGGAACTTAATTTGAAACTATTCGCGTGGTAACCAGTATTGATGTTAATGATCACACAAATGGAACCACTTGTAGTTTGGCGCTTTTTATTAAAGTTGAGGAGCCTAGCAAGTAACATCTGTCTAAAATTGGTTGGGTACAAAACCTTGGGTAATGCACTTGTGCAAAACCCGGGATTTATGACGTCACAAAACCCAGCATTTTGCAATCTCACAAAAACAGGGTTTTGTACAATAGAAAACCCTGGGTTTTGTGGACAGCAAAGCTATAGGTTTGAGTCTGTTATTTCATAGTGTTACCAAAGGGTTTTCTTACAAAATCGAGGGTTTGGTGAACAAAAGCGTGGGTTTTGTAAAAATCAAAAACAAAAACACCCCCCCCCCAAAAAAAACCGGTTTGTGTTGTGATCACAACTTTGAGTTATGTTCTTAAACTGTGGGTTTCTCCCCCAAAGCCAAAGTTTTGCTAAAAAAACCCCCAGATTTTGTACCTAACCCCCTGAGTTCTGTTCATGAAACCCAGGCTTTTGTCCAAAAGCATGTCAAAATTCGATTACGAGCCAAAACCCATGTGTGTCACAAAACCGTAGGATTTGCGAACAAAACCCATGGTTTTGTGGTAAATGGCTATGGTTTTGTTAGCAAAACTCATGGTTTTGCTATTATATAAGATCCAGGGTTTTGAAAAGCAAAACCAATGGTTATGTGAATTAAACTCTAGTTTTTTTTAATCATTGAACAGTACAACTTCCATAAGCGTACATCATTCCCCATCTATCAAGGCGCCCTTCAGCTGACATGTTATACCATGCGTTTGAAAGGTTAGCCTGAATGAGCTTGGCTATCAGTGTCAGAGTGAAATATTGTTAGCAATTGTATACGAAGAAAAGAAAAAAAACTATATACCACAGAATGAATGACTGAAGGGAATAAGAAAGATACATAGAGAGCAAGAATAGATGATGAGAAAGAAGAAACGCAAGGAAGACAGAAAACGATGGAAAGAAAGAAAGAAAGAAGGAAAGAAAGAAAAAAAAGAACTGTAAGTGAATACTAGATTACAAATTCAGCCAATTTTGCGAGATGATTGTGAACCGCACCATTAACAGTGGTTATAAAAACCATAACCACTGATTTATAATGAAAAAAGTCCAAATGAACAACAATACGCATACGATACCATGCCTCTACCAAGCCCCTGACGTTTTCCCAAGTTTTGAGCCGTTGTGTAGACACTGCATCCTTATTCTCAGTTATTCTACTCCCAATAGCGACTGTACAATCCCGCCATTCGGCAGTTGCGGCGCATTGGGTCAATGCGCCACACTCCGTTGTATGTGCACTTCGATGACAGTTTCTCTGGAGCCAGCTGTATCCGGGCATTTGGACAAGAACAACGATTCATTGACAAATATGACAAGCTTTGCGATGACACTCAGATTGCAAACTATGCCTGCATGGTCGGCCACAGGTGGGTATACTTTAAAAAATATCGTTCTTAAAAGTTGTCAATCTCGGAACTGTTTAACGTAGAAATCACATACCGCAATTTATTGTTATATTATATACTATTGAATGGTGTAGAACTTTATTATATTGTATTGCATTGGTTATCCTATTTACTCAAGTGAAGTGGATGTACACACTCTGAATAGGAATATAGTGACATTGTGTATAAAGTGGTTCGAAATATGCATAAGAAATGATAATGAAAAATAGAAAGAAAGAGAAAAGTGTCTTTTATTCCATGATCTGTAATCTATGTGAAATGTCACATGTATACGTAAGTAAAGTTAACGTTCCAGAAATAAGACGCCCTCTCACAATGTGCACTTTGTGCAGTTATATTTGGGTTCCCTGATTTTATAGTCAAGCAAGTTGTATATTGAGCTTGTTCACGCGAAAACGTAAACTTGCACACCAGATAACTAAAGGTATTTCATTGGTAACCATTTAAACTACTCCTTTGCCAAGGTCAGCTTTTTTAATACACGATACTTTATTTATTTGGTGTTAATAGTTCCTATTTTGGTGATGAGAACAAATACATGTTATAGGTAGCTGGCAGACGTAAGAGTGGCATATAAATCATGGATAGCCTTCGTTCAACACGAATTGGTAGCTAAATTTAAATTTGTTCCAAAGTTTAGCCGCCATACAATCTCAGCATAAAAGAAAATAATTTAGTCTCCAGTTGCAGTGAAGACAACTGTGACATCATTATATATTCACGTTACAAGTCACATTTTAAACTCTATATCATTATTTGAACAGTCTTCATCGATTCATGTACATTTTCATTTTCACCGTCCAGTTCCCTCGATTGCCTTTAAGATATAAGTGTCCAATTTGGAATCGAACGACCTTGTCTATGTTGTCATTTAATACAAGTTTGATCGCATTCACGACAATCTGGTTATTGGGACATTCAGTATTACTCGATGTTTACGCTTATCATTGCCTACGAGAGACTGGTACATCGAGAAATCATGTGTGGTACTATGTTGAGACATTTTCATTCCTTTTCTGCATTATTTTTCTCATTAATAATGTAACTGTCCGACATATGGAGGTGTAAGTCGCCATCACCTGGTCCTAAACCACAAACCATAAGAGTTAGCAGAATTTGCGTTTTAACACACACACACACACACACACACACACACACACACACACACACACACACACACACACACACGCACGCGCGCTATGCTGGAAGTTGCATTTCTTGTGGTTACATTTTGAATGCGTCATTCTTGTTTCAGCAATATCGTCTTAGCTCGGAGGTAATATAGGTCCCACGGGATCTAGCAACAGATCATCTTCATCATCATCATCATCATCATCATCATCATCATCATCATCATCATCATCATCATCATCATCATCATCATCATCATCATCATCATCATCATCAAACAGGTCTACCAATTAAATTTGTTGGTTTTCCTATTCCAGACAAGATTTTCAGCAAGTATACCATCACAAGTTGATAAAATGAGATAAACGAATTATTTTGATATTCTAGGTGGGTGGCGTTCAATCTTGAGTTTCTTGGGAACATTGTCATTTTCTTTGCGTCTTTATTTGCTGTGATGCAACGTGACGTCATAACTGGTGGCCTGGCCGGTTTGTCCGTATCATATGCAGCAAAGGTATCGTTCTTCTTGTTTACAACTGTTTCTACCAAAACCCAGCCGCAAAGGCCATGTACGTGGAAAGACGATTTAATGGTTAACTCAAATGTTACTTAAAATGAAATTCACGACTTCAGTATTTCTCTGTGTAACACCTGGCCTTCAATTAACCACACCTTTTGCTTACATACATATATACATACATACATACATACATACATACATACATACATACATACATACATACATGCATACATACATACTTATTTATATCAAGGAGGCTAGATAGAGATCTATCTGGCCTCCTTGCTCATATACATATATGCATACGTACATACATACATACATACATACATACATACATACATACATACATACATACATACATGCATGCATACATTGTATTTATCGAAAACACGCGTTCCCATACAAAGGATATCAAAATGGCATCCGAAAGCAAAAGTTGAGACACAATGTGTACAGTATAATTAGCAATACTTTTTTCATAAATTAGTTCAAGCGTAATAACAACAACAACAACAACAACAACAACAACAACAACAACAATGACAATGATAATGATAATGATAATGATAATGATAATGATAATAATAATAATAATAATAATAATAATAATAATAATAATAATAATAATAATAATAATAAAAGTGTAAAATAATACATGAATATCAATGTTGTGAAACATGTAAAGTCATATAAAATAAACACACCTCTACAATGATAAGACATTTAGATATTAATTTTTGTTTTGTGGATTCGCTAGGTAATGTATATAAGCAACAATTGTTTTAAAATAAATGATCTGCAAAAAAATATATTTGCTGAATAAACATATCAATGATGGAAATATGGCCGATGTATCTTCAAGACAAGAGAGTGCCAGGTAATTTATTGGGAGGGGTTGCCAGTCTGTCATACCTTTTCAGGCGTACAAATCCTTCTCAACCATGATCCAAGTATCAGTACTGTTACAAAATAATATGGTTCCCTTGGAAAGAATCATTGAATACACCAAGAAACCAGTGGAGGTAAGTGCAAAGAATACACCAACAGGCAATTAATGAAAAGATCAGAAACTCCCCAAAATTAGATATCATACGTTTTTTACTACTTAATACATTGTCTATTTATCTCGGAGGTGGGGGTGGGAGCAGTTGACTCAGTATATGTCACCTAATGCTGGACCAACGATTAACTTTCTTTTGGATAAAAAAAGTTTTGAAGAATTTGTCACAACCAACATATCATGATAGGGTACGTATAGGTATGTGCTTCTTGCCATGAAACGTTTAACTTTGAAAAAGAAGCCCTTGATCCAATCCAAACTGAAGCAGCAGAGGCTAAAACTTCTCACATCTAGTATAAATAGAGTGAACAATATAATTTCCAAAAGGGGGCCAGTTTCACACAGGGGTATGGGGTTTTTTCAAATTATTCTTACCTTAACTTATACAGATTTATTAATTATGTTAGGTTTGACAGGTATTCTTTATTCATATTGAAGCTCTGCATTTATAGGCAAAGCGTCCCTTATTTAATTAATGCGTTGACAAGTTCATATATTTTTTCATTATTATGTGGGCTGTTTTTTTGCCAAATATTTAGCTGAGACAAGAAACCGCTACTCAGAGAGACATATACAGGTACAGGTTCCTAAACATGTTCTGAGTAGTTACCCGCTCAATACCCTTGAATTTATTCGGACTTGTACAGCCTATGTCAAAATTCTACAGAAGAACGTGACAATAGTACTTCCATATATATACATATATATATATATATATATATATATATATATATATATATGTATATGTATATGTATATGTATATGTATATGTATATATATATGTATATGTATATATATATATATATATATATATATATATATATATATATATATATATATATATATATATATATATATATATATATTGGACAGTGACAGGTTAGCTTCTGGAGTGTAGAAAATTCAGATAACGGAATAGGGTAGTGACTACCAGGGAAGTGGTTCTGGACCAATACACACGAATATAATACAATTCGTTTTGAAGCCAGTAAAAGTTTCTTTTCCTGTAAATTGCAATACTACTGAGATGTTGTGATCTCGATACTGCCACTTCATGGCATTCCGCAATCGGAGCCGACATTTACTCGCCCCCAGTGACCAGCATTATTTTGTCAACACCCTAATGAAAATCTGTTTCGAAGGCTCCTTGGATTGTAGAAGCAAACAGACCTGCCAAGTCGTGGCCTAGTGAGGGACGCATTGTGGTTAAGGATTACAGTACACGCTACCGGCCTGGCCTTGATCTTGTTCTCAAGTCCATCAATTTTGAAATCAAGGGCGGAGAAAAGGTAACATAAACGAAATAGGGTCTAATTTTATATATACTCGTATATTCTCAACACAACATAAACAGTGTGAATACCGAGAAAAATAATGTAAAGGCAGCAAAAGTGGTGTATTAATAGTACACTACTCTTGCTTGATGGTGGCACTTATATAATTTACGAAGCTAGGGACAGTTCTTTCATTTTTGCAAGTTTCTCTGCTGAGACAAAGAGGTACTTGCTATTGTTCCTTTTTTTACTGACCATCATGGTTCTTCACGAAGATGAAGAGGACAAGTAACATCTGTGTGACACCTGACCAGCAGAATAATGCAAGACCACGTGAATGACTCAGAAGTCTTCAAATGTCAGGAAGACTAGTATGATAACTCACATCTTATCTTATTGTTCGAAAGATATCACCTGATTTACCAAGGCCAATAGAATAACACTAGACCACTTGAATCACTCGAGGTCGCCATTTGTGAGGGTCATTTCATGCGTCACACGTGTCATCTGATTGGTCGGTAGATGCCAAGTGATTTACCATGATCAATGATGTCCAGTTGGAAAATTCGGTGTTCTACGATTATTCAGTTGGCCGCGCCTGGTTCCTCACGCTTTTGTTTGTAAACAAATGCCATTTCTGATCTGCCCTGTGCAAATATTTCAAAGAAATCTGGCTATATATTTCGGAAACCCTGCTGGTGTGGATTACCAGATGTATGAACTCAACACCTATTTTTAGGAGGAGAGGGCTGGGGTGGGGATGGGTGAGTGGGCAGAGATGATTCTTTGCATTTTGTCTTACTCACTATTCAAACAGACTGGTATTACTTTACCTTGATTTTGTGGTATCCGGTCTGTTTTAATTGTATATTGTGGTCTACAATACATACAAATCGTTAGCTGTTCGGGTTATAAATGCATGCTCAATTTTTCAAGTCAATAGAAAAACTGTCAGTTCTCAACTTTTATATCAATAGAGCATTGTTTGGTATCTTCATCCTACTTGCGTAGAGTGAAATAAACTGGCACCAAAGCATTCTTATTTTTTGATCAACACTCATTAGCAGCTACAATAACAGATAATCTGTAAATCCCTATCATCGTATTGTAGAGTATTAGTACATTCGAACGTTTCTGTCAAACCACATAATAGATTGAAAATAGTATATAAATTAATCACGAATAAACAAAGAAACAGACCGTACATTGTTGATCTTAGTACAGAAATGGTCTCTTTGCGGATGTTGTTTTAATTGAAAATCCTAGTTATTTGATAATTTGCCATGTCTGGTATCATCCTGAATTTTTTTGTTCAAAATTTCTTGCCAGAAAGTAAATGTTATAAATATTTGGCAATCTCTGTTCAATATTGTGTAATGTTTCGGGAAATTCCTTTTAAATACGTAACTTTCTGTAGTTTCTTGCATTCACGAGAGCAGTTTTAAGCCAGTTAGCTGAGCTTATAAGATGGCAACACGTCCATCGTAGGTCTGTCGTTCATCCATCCCACCCTCCACATTTCAAATTTTTGACTTCTCCAAACCCCATTAGGCACATACTCCCCAAACATGGAATGTACATCGGGTAAATCTCTCGCAAGTTTGCTCATATAGTCACTGTCTAGTTTGTTTGAATTATCTTTATATCAGGTGTCAGTCCGATGAGGTAAAAATGAATGGGTGGTGATTCGTCGTTCCATTCACATTTTTGACGTCTTTAAAACCGCCAGCCAGATTCACTTAAAACGTGGTGGGGATTGGTGTCTACCAAGTTTGTTTATTTATTTTTTTTTGTTCATTTTAGGATCAAATCCTAAAAAATCATTTTCTGCAAAACCGCTCGGCCGATTGCTTTGAAATTGCTGAAATGTGATTGAAACGTATTATATAGAAGATTTCAATACAGTTGTTCACTGGGCAGTGATGCTGTGGATCCTGATTGTAAATAATACTTCAGTCCGAGTACCTATTAGTTGATGACAACATATTTATTGCTTACTATGTAAATTAATGGGATTGCAATGGTATTCACCTTTTTGACTTCTTCTCCGAAACCATCACCCTGATTCACCTCAAATTGTTGGGGATGTTCTTGGAGTGGGACAATACAGCTTCTTCAAATGGTCATGCTTCAGTGATCTTTAAATTTGTTATGAATTTGTTTGGTTCATTTTTTTGTCTAAATCTTTGGAAGGCCCCGTTGTGCAATGACACACACACACGCATACACACACACACACACACACACACACACACACACACACACACGTTTGCATTGTTACAGGGTGGTCTATAATCTAGGGTCCCAGTTAGTAACTCGGACCCCGCCATTGAAACATTATCTTCCCCTCCCACTGAAGATTGGTGCAAATTTCAGTTTGATTCCATTATGTTAATGTGTATTCTTTATGGTAAGATATGAAATACATGATGAAAAATTTACCTAAAATAGTTTTGGAAGTTTAATATTGAATTTGTTGTGTGGCTTTACAATAATAAAGCAATGACAAATAGGTCTATATTAACGGTGACACCTGGTGACCCCCTGTGGTATAGTGATATGTCAACCAATGAAAAACCCGGGACACCAGCTGAAACTACTGGCAGTAAAATTGTACATTTTCCAACTGCATGCCCACCTCTGTGGAAATAAAGTAGTGGACCCATCCCAGCAATAGAAAATAGGCCTAATGATGGACAGGAACAGGAGCGTTTAGGGGGCAGTAAAGGGCCTTGTAGTGACAAAGAAATCCCCCCCCCCCCCCAACGCCCATGGCCAAGACATGCAGAAGTCAGTGCCATAGATTTGGACAACTTGGCTGGTGCTCCTCGATCCCAAAAAACAATGAAGTACAGACCACTGGGGTGCTTGCATACTGAAAGGTACATACTGTGAAGTGTATACACACACACAATAACCAAAGAAACCCTAAAATATAGATTAAGTCGGCCTAGGCTAGGTCCCTGGCTAGGTCCTATTCCTTGCCTTCAGACATCTGCCTTTTTATACTTTTGCGAGTAAGGGATGGTTCAATTTTATCATCATTTTTGAATTAGTACTTAGGGTACTAAATTTCATGACCCTCTCTCTCCCCCACATTAGCACTTTCAAAATAATGATTTTCAACAAAAAAACAAAAAAAACAAAAAAACAAAAAAAAATCATAACAAAATTGCACAAAAAAGGCCAAAAGTTGAGTATAATTTTTTATATTCTGTGAAAGCGTGCAGACCCATTTAACTCTCTGCCCCTCTGCGTACTGTGAGTACTAATTCAGAAATGATAAAAATGTTGAACCATCCCTAAGAAGTCTAAAAAGGAAACCAAGTATCCATTGTTTCAACAAATAATAAGTAGATGAAATAATAAATTCAAACAACGTTTAGTTTTATTAACATCTAAAATATTTCCACAAATGGGAAGCAATTGTGCACGTTTTGTTTACATATGCAGGCATTGCCGGTACTCAGGGAATCACCCTGAGGCCAACCTATTCTTGTTAACGCTGGCTCCGTGTTGAAAATTTGAAACGTCATTGAGTGACATCAAGGCTCCAGCAATCCCGCACATATCAACAATTTAAACCACGAAATGTAAATCCATCACACATATAATTGTTTGCAAAACACTGTCAGTACTTGCCAAGTGTGGTACCCCATTATATCCATTGCTAATTCTTTAAAACCAAGCGTTTTATCAAGCCATGGCAAGGCCAAGTTGGCCAACGTTCTCCACCACACGTGTCCTTTTGGAATTAGTCCCATCTAGGCCACGGTATTGACAAAGCGACTGACGCCCGTCCAATAGAACCTCGATCACACACTAGTCTAGCTTTCTGTACCTTGCTTGTTCGTGTGTCACTTTATAATCCGCTTCCGTGTTTGTTTTCCTCCACAATCCACAATTTGCACGAAACAAGATATCAAATCCAACGTGCAACAGTCTCTCTTTGAACTTTGTCCCGCTACCAGAAATCATGTGGCTCAGTTTACTGGCGCATCAAAAATGAGATTCGTACTGCTGGAACTGAAAAAATCTTCCAATCTGAACAGTGTTACAGTGTAGTTCTTTCTTTTGGGGTGCAGTCTTCAATGGGCCTAAATCCATTCACCTCCACATTCATGAAAAGTGAACACTATAATGCCAGATTTATTACTTTGATTGTGCCAAAGTTGTATTACTGTAAGGAGCAATTCATTGTAATTTTTTCCTTGTTTTTTTATGCTCCGAAATTCCTATTTGTATTATTTAATGTGCAATGTATGTTATGATTGACACCTCATAGTGGAGATGTGGGTTATCCTATCTTAGACTGCATAATGGACTGATAAGCTAGTCTTTACTCAAATGAAAACATTGACTGCACACATTTTGCAATACCCAGCTGATAAGTTATTGTAATACAACCTACTGCTAATACTGCTTGTAATTAACGGAAAAATTAGTTATGACTACTTTCATCCACATTTTTTATGATATATCAAAATGACATAACGATATGCTTTTCTATTTCGCTTTGATCTACATTGTGTGTGTGTGTGTTTGTGTGTGTGTGTGTGTGTGTGTGTGTGTGTGTGTGTGTGTGTGTGTAAAATACATTTTTGGCCAAAATATATCCATTAAAATGACAGGGTATAGAATTCATGGCCGCTTCTTTGGAAACCTGTAAGTCGAGCCATTCCATTTGTCCGCTGTTCAGTTCTTATTTTTGGATCCGTTCCTAGCAGGACATCAGTTATGGGGTATGCACGGTAAATTCAACAGCCTTTAGAACATGGCGATTTTCCATACTGACAATGTTTCCGTGCGGTTAGGCTGAAATGTCAGCAGCATTAACTCTCCTCAGGTTTGGTTTGGCTGAATAGAATATGCTATAGGAGTCTTTAAATTGTCTCCGCTGTGCTGGGTGACGTTCAATGTCCTTTGTTCCTCCCGGGACTTGCCGCAAACCTGGCCCGAAAGCCACACTTGGCTGCGAGTCCCGGGAGGAACAAGGGCCAGTGAACGTCACCCAGCACACGGATGCAACTTACCTACTTATATATATATATATGTATTTGTTTATGTATATATGTATGTATGTATATATATACATACATACATATATATATATATATATATATATATATATATATATATATATATATATATATATATATATAAATACATATACATATATACATATTTCGGGAGAGAGAGAGAGAGAGAGGAGAGAGAGAGAGAGAGAGAGAGGAGAGAGGAGAGAGAGAGAGAGAGAGAGAGAGAGAGAGAGAGAGAGAGAGTGAGAGAGAGAGAGAGAGAGAGAGAGAGAGAGAGAGAGAGAGAGAGAGAGAGAGAGAGAGAGAGAGAGAGAGAGAGAGAGAGAGAGAGAGAGAGAGAGAGAGAGAGAGATTTTCCCCGGAAAATCTAAAAGAAGAAAAAGAAAAAGAGAAAAGAAAATTTTCACCGAAACTCTTTGGCTAGTTGATTGAAAGTAGCATAGAGACATTGTTGGGGATCCCTAAATCTTGCATGGTGGCGTTGTGATAATTTTTGGGGGGCTTTGGGGGTGGGGTGGATTTGCTACTGTCAAGTGCTAAATATCAAAATAAATATGGTGATAATAATAATGCTGATAATGATACGGATTTTTGGGTTTTTACGAACTTTTCAATTTGGGTACTTGTTGGTGTAATGCAAACGTTCCTATTGATTGCAATACAAGACAGTGGAGATATGCAATGGTAACTCAAAATTGTGACTTCCTCTCAAAATTGTCAACCAGATTCATTTAAAACCATGTTGGGATGTACCTTTGCTGGGTCTCAACTTGGTTCAACAGATCATACTCCAGTAGTTTTTATATTGTAATGACTTTTATGTTCACTTTATAGTAAAGTCTAAAAAACTTCTTCAAAACCACATTTTTATAACTTATTTTTATTTGATTTCATGTTTTTTTCATAATTTTCTACTTCACCCAAACTGCATGCATTGGATTCCCTTCAAACCCAGTGGACATGTACTTGAACTCAATCTCCACCACGTTTGTTTACTACATGCTGTTGCCAGCATTTCCTGGTGTTTGATGAGCTATTGAAAATGATAGCCATCGGTAAGCGTACGTGCACATGTTAGCATTGTTACTCCGAATAGCAGCAAATCTGACATTGGCTTGTATCCTGGTAATGGTGTATCACAGTCCCATATTGTTAGCAGCAAACACAAATAGGAAAGTACGTATGGGGTTTCTTTTGGTGTTGTTTAGTTTGACTGAGTAATGTTGAAAACTTAAACTGACTTGTGTTCAAACTAATGTGTAGGCTCACATCTTGGTATGAATAAATCCTGTCACTTATGTGAAAAATGAGGACTGTGCAAGGAAAG